>JBBMKA010000018.1:8066899-8086434 GCA_037833695.1 Sechiopsis laciniata
TTTTTTTTTTTTTTTTTTTTTTTTTTTTTTTTTTTTTTTTTTTGAAAAGTGAATTGACTTAATTCTTACATTGACCTAAAATTGATTTTTATTGACCTCAATTAATTCGATTTTTTTATAATAATTTTAATTATTTTTTACAAATAACATAATTATATATATGTGAAGATTTATTTTTTCAATTCTTTTAAATAGTTTATAAATTTTTAGAATGTATATTAAGGTATAAATTGAAGTTCAATTGTTAATAAAAGTTATCATGACAATTTTATAAAAATTGAAAATAAATAATAAATATATATTTGAATTAAAAATTGAAACAATCTATGATCAAACTAAACTTAACTCAAAAGTATATGAACTGAGTTGAGTTTGTTTGTTCAAACACATGAGATTGAAAGGCAAGTCGATAAATTCACAACTCAATCATTTTTAATTACTCATTTTTAATAATTCATTTCAAATCAATCAAAATAACTCATTTTTAACCATTCTTTTTTTAACAACTCAAAATAACTACCCATTTTAAATTTACATTCAAACAAGATTTGACTCTAACTCTTCTACACAAAAATTTTATCCAAACAAGTTTTTAGTTACAACTCTCAATTTTTAATTACTCAAAATAACTTCTCAATATAAATCTTCAAGCTAAATCCTCCTTAAATATGGTAAACAAACACCCCCTTAGAACTTAGCATATACAACAATTTTATTGGAGGGACACCTAAGTTTGTTGTTTTCATGTAGTTCCACTTTGTGTGTAAACCAATTGCCAATTAAACTTGGCATGGAGAAAGGATTTAAAGAAACCACCACATGTTCTGATTGAATGAGTCAGTGGCGCGATTGCTTATCTAGTTTGGTGTTAATTCATTTTCATTCTATGGTCACGGGTTCAATCTCTGGAATATGGAATAACCACATGTTCACAGACTTTTCAAAAGCTTAGGGATCAAAATGACATTTAACCAACAATGAGGACTAAATTGGATTTTTTAAATCTATAGACATCAAATTGAAAATTAAGTTTCAAATCATTGAACCAAATTGTTAATATTTTGATTCTCACTCTTTTGTTTTGTTTTGATTTTTTCATTGTGATTTTGCTTCAAATTCATAGTATTTCATTGCTATACTGAAAAGAAAAAAAATAATAAATATTGAAGCTTAATTGATTGAGAAAGGATAGAATCAGTGTTGATTGAATAATAATGTGAAGGCATCTCATTTAAAATGATTGAAGATTAGGGCAAGATATGGTTTATTAAGACAAGACAATTAATGAAGTTGTTTCCTCTAATTCCAAAGAATGTGAAAATTAATCATAATAATTAACCACATGTTTTTTCCCTTAAAATCTCATAATATCATAATAACCACATGTAATTATAGTTAGATTACCAATTAAGGTTGTGTATTATAATGTTTGAGCAAGATCCAACCAATATTTTTGAATTAATAATTCATGTAAGCTATGGTGCACATGTGAATCAAAAGTGTGGAGTATAAGGCATAGGAACAAAGCACAATAAATTAGTTGTGGGTTGGGAGGGAATAATAATTAGCAACAAGAACAAGTTAATTATTTTTTAAAAATGTAATAATATATCTATTTAGCCAAAAAAAAAAACTTCTCAATTCTTATCCTAATTGAAAAAGAGAGATGTTAGGTTGTTAAGGTACCAATCACCCAACTTCCAAGTCCCTTTTGTTTTTCCTTCCCCATCTCCCAATGTCAATGCTTCCCTTTGTCTCCAACAATCAATTCTTTACTTAGTTTTTAGGCCAAAATTGTATTGTACATATTGAGTTAACTGTGAATTTCAAAATGTTCATTTTTTAATTATTTTAATAACTTTTTTTGGAGAATTGAAAGTCCCTTATGCAAATTTCTAAATAAAATCCCAATATTTCACATGTGTACATAATTGAAATAATAGTAGAAAAAAAAATCAAACCGATTAATTTGAATTTGGAGAAAACTAATTTGTTTTGGTCTAGTTTGATTTCCGATGGAAAACCAACCAAAACAAACCATGTGTATAAAATATACTTTTCCTTTAATATGTTTTGTTGTGAATTTCATTTAAAAATGTTTTAAAGTATTCAGTTTCATTATAGAAATGTATGAACTATAAAGTTGAGTTATTTTTAAATTGTATGTTTGACTAAGTTCGATAATTAAAATAAAATAGACATCTTGGAATAAAACCACAAGTTGCTCATAAAATATAAAGAAAAGAAACTAGAAACTAGGAATCAAACCGAACCAAAAGAAAACTGAACAAACAATTTTGTGCCCTATGAAACATTGGTTTGATATCATTATTAAAACAAATCAAACCGTTGGATTCGATTCTCAATTTAACTTAGAATCAAACGAAATTGAAGCAATGTTACCCCAATTCATTATATAATATATTGTTGGTAGGTAGATAGGATATTTAGTAGTGTGAAATGACCATATTGGACAGATGGATATATAGAAGGAGAAAAGATCCGAACACAAACAACTTGTTTGATGATGAACTTAATTAGTGGTCCAAAAAAAAGGAAGAAAAAGAAGCATAGGATTTGAGCATAATTAAAATAGGCAGAAGAAGTTAATTTGTACCGAATCTAAAACCGGCCTATTGCCTGTGGTCCAATTGACCCGTTTCTTTCATCATAGGTAATGTGTTACACAAACATGTAGCCTACCTTAAATCATGTCTCCCCTAACCTATTTCTCCACCACCATGTATTTAATTTGTTCTTCTTTTGGCCCATGTCCATACCTTTCGACATGTTGCTTATGTATCGTATCCATCTATTCGAGGTTGAGATAACGTTTGACTCACGATTCTAATAAACTTCGAGTTTATATGCTATATGAATCTATAAAGAGAAAATAATCATCATAAATATAGTTTAGTGGTCAAAAGAGTATCAAAGAATGAAAAGACTATGGATTTAATCATGACGGTCACTTACTTCAGAATTAATTTTCTACAAATTCCTCGACATCAAACTATTGTAGGAAAAAACACATGAAAAGAAAATAAAGTGCAATCATTCTCTTAATTAATTATCTAAGATGAATTACTAGGTTTAATAACTGAACTTCTGAATGTACATGTCTTCACAAAATGTTTAAACTTTCAATTTTGTGTTTCATATGTCCGTTTGAGGATCTCATATTAAAAATGTGAAAGAACTTTTTTCTAAAGTAAAATGTGAGGAAATTAAACTAAGAACTTCAACAACATGGCTCTCACAAAAACTTTATAGCATTTATAGATAGATGACCTTATTATCAATTATAATTTTGAGATAGAACTATATATTATATTCCTTAAGTTCAAAAAATTGAGATCCAAACTAAGAAGGATGAAATGGAAAAGCCCTTAAAAATGGCTCATTGCCCAGAAGAAGTTGCACCTTGCCTCAACCTAAAAATGGTTAATGTACTGGAAATAAAAAAAATAAAAAAATAAAAAAAGAGAAATCCTAGTGGGAAAAACATAAACATGTGGTGAGAAAACGACAGGTTCCACAAAAAAAGGGGGTGAGGTTGTAAAAATAAATAAACAGATATATTAAAAGGAGCATGACATAAAGTTGGACCAAAGTATATATGTGTAGCCAATTTGGTGATAACAATGAATATGTATATCCAAAATTCCAAATTAGCCAAAGCCCTTTGAGTAAAGAGTTAAAAAAAGAGGGGCCAAAATGCAATAATAGAAGATTTGGGAACCCCCACTAAGATTTGTTCAGGCAAGGAGTCATGTGCTACAGCTTCCCATCATCCCCATGTGCTTAAATAGAGAAAGAGAGAGAGAGAGATCATTACCATTTTCCAAACCCCTTCCTCTTTTCTTTTAAACTCCAAATTAAAATGACATCAAAATCAATGTAGATTTGGTGGCATTTATTTCATGTGCCTCTACATGATTATTACCCAATTTTTCTATCAACCATAACCACCCCCCTCAATTTATAATATATAATTAAGATACATATTATATCTAGATCCAATCCAACAAATACAATATTAATTCTAGTCCACAAAATTATGTTCAAATTAGCCAAAAAAAACAATGTCGTTTTACTCCAATGAATCAATTTAAATTGCCACAAAGCTTAGATCAGTATTGCAATGTTGAGTGTATATGGTCCGGGTTAAGTAGAATTGATGAATTTGTTAAGTCAATTCAACTTTTTGAGTTGGTCAATTCACCAACCCATCTAATCTTAGGCATTGACGCGGCCCAATTTAATTTTAGATTTTTAGATTGGGTTTGGTTAGTTTCTCAGGTTTATGTTACTCTCTTTTTTTCTCTTTAAGATTCAACTCTTAAACTCATATATATGTTTTAAAAAATGCATGATAATATATTTCAATTTATTACCTATCTTATTAGAAGTATGCTAAGAACCTATATTATTAATTTGTCTTACTACACACATATAATATATATAATATTCTAAATTCGAGTTGAGTTCGGTTGAACGAACAAAAAATTAGTCAACCTCAAGAACCGACCTAACTCAACAAAAACTAAAAAACTATAACCCAACCCAATTTAAAAAAATTATAATCTAACCAACTCTTGGGTTAGGTAGTCCAGGTTGTTTAGATTGTCTGTTTTTTTGTAAACCCCTAATTACACTATTTAACTTTAAATTTAAAGAAAATGTTTCAACTTTTATCAATTGAAGCTTTTGTTTAGAAGAGTATTTATATATGCTTCCAATCGGTTATAAAAACATATTGGTACAAATAGATTTCAAAGAAAACAAAATTATATCCTTTTTTTTTTTGTTAAAATTTTGTGAGTTCTGACAAACTTATTTCATAGTTTATTTGAGCATTAACCAAACTCAAATCAATCCAAAATTAAAAATATACATATTATTGAAATGAGGGAGCTATATAAAGATTTCTACGTGTCTTTTTTGTTAAAAATTCAAATTCAATTAGTAAAAGTTGAACCGAGGGTAGAAATTACACCATTTGAATAAGCATAGTAACCTAATTTGTGATGAAATTGAAAGTTTATGGTAAAAGTACATGCAACTCAATAAATTTAGGAGTAAAAATTGATTTCTGCATTTGAATTATTACCAAATCTAAAAATTTAAAGCAATTAATTGGAGTATATATTTGATATGTTTAACATAGTTGAAATTAAATTTAAAATTGAGAAGCTAAAGTTGACAAAAACATTGATAAAGTAAGAAAACACAAAAAATAATGAAGGGGAGAAATTATATAGACAGTGCAATATTGTGTATGAGATCTGGTTGCAGACATAATTTTCATAAGATGTTTTTATTATATTGCCAATGATCACATGTGCCATATAATAAGGGACACCATTTCTATCTTGTTTTGTTCTAAATCATTTCAATATAACCAAATATCACTTGCCGACTAAATCTACATATTAAATAAATAAAAAGATTTTGGACATCTTTTTTTTTGAATGATATATAGACAATTACTGTTCAACTGGTAAAACATTATACACTTGAAAGCTATATTAATGACTCAAATCAGAGATGTGTATTTAAATCTTGTTAGTTATAGTGTTTAACCTAAGTATTGTATTTAAAAGAGTTCATATTTCATTCATTTAACCTGACTGATTTATTTTTTATATAAGTAATTATCTAGATTAGATACACACTTTGATTGTTTTTATGGCACAAACTACTCTACATTATAGATAGAACACATCAATTTATCTTGATTCTCCAAATTTTCTCCATGATGGTAAATTTAACCTGACTGAATCGATAATCCTCAGTTCCAGTTCGTCTTATAATGCCCACTCTTTCACTTCCAGCTGAAATGGAAAGAAATCAGATATTAATTATAATAGTTTTCCATGACTAGAGACATCAACACTATTTCACCCATAATTTGTAAGGAAAAAAAAAAAAAAAAAAAAAAAAAAAATCTAGGCCAATAGCTAAGCCCATCCCAATTGAATTTGGATGGCAATTTTGAAAATAGTTGGCAACTTATTTATGTTTTATACTCAACATACTTCAATTATTCTCGCACCCTACAAAATTTAGTTGTAAAAAAAATTCATAAAAAAGTAACTTTTAAGTAAGTGATTACTATAAATTGAATTTACAAAACTGCTCTTAAACTATGTGATTTGTAACAATTATCATTAAGATTTCCTTTTTTTTTTAGTGTCTCTCTAATCAACCCACTCATTGTGCATATTAATTTGTATATGCATTTTAATATGCCCATTTCCAAACTAAAACAAAATACCCACCATTGTCAAAATCAAACTCAAAATTTTATATTTCGCTGTTAACGATTTTTTTTCATAATCGCCACTCTCACCTGCTTCTTCGCCACCCTCCATGTTGATGTCGACCTCAGTATTTGTCTGTTCTCATCCACTATATCACCACAAAATGCAATTAGCTTGCGTTCAAAATTCAAGAAATAATTTATGCAGCCAGATTGCAATTTGAGTTTGAGTTAAAAAACCGAGTTTCTTCGGCCCCGTTTGACAACCATTTTATTTTTAATTTTTTGTTTTTTCAATTTAAGCCTACAACAACTACCATATCATATCTTTTTTTCTATATGAATATCTACATCTTACCTATATTTGTAGAAAATAAACCAAAATTTAAAAGAAAAAAAATAGATTCTAAAAGCTGGTTTCTATTTTTGAAATTTGATTAGCATCTACATACTTTCTCAAGGGAAATTAGATATATAGAAAAGATGGAGCACATTTTAGAAAATATAAATAAAAATAAGCTTAAATTTCAAAAACAAAAAACTAAATAGTTATTCAACCAACATTTCTTAATTGTTCCCACAAATTTGAAGAAATACTAATTTGAGTTTGAGTTTTTTCATTAATTGTTCTCCTCAAATTGAAGAAATTTGAGTTTCTTCGGGAATTTAGAGAGGAGTTTTGTGTTAAGCAATATGTTGGGTTTGACTTTGACGTTGGTGGATATTTTGTTGGAGTTTGGAAATTGGCATTCTAATATGCACATACAATCTTGTATGAGTGGGATGATTAAAGAGAGGAAAAAAAGGTGGAAAATCATTTCCATTTTGGAGAAAGAAAACTGAGAGATAAAACTTGATTTTGAAGGGGAGACATGAAGAACTTTTTTTTTATATACGATAATTTTATTCTAATATTCAAATTTAACTTTACAACACTTATTTAGGGGATATAATTGATTAAATTGAAAGTTGTAGCGTGTAATTGTTACAAACCACAAAGTTTAAGGTGGCTTATGCAATTATTACTAATAGCAATTATATTTTTATTCCACCATAGAGTAGAGGTTTAAATCAGATGTTTTGTTTAGTTATTTTGAAGGTATGGGATGATGATGTAGTGATTACAAGATGGTGTCAAATAGGTTGAAAAAGATCCCCAAGAGAAAAATGAGAATTTGATGAAGCAGTCCACATTTGAAGTGCAAGCTGTTTGTGGAGGTTTTCAGTGAGATGGTAAGAATCCCAAAATACAAACTCATTTGGATTCTTACACAATTCAAACTCCTTCACTCCTCTTCTTCCTCCACAGCTGAATTCTCCTCTATATCTCCCTCTCCCACAGCATGCTTCCTTCCCTTTCTTCAACCCTAAAATTAAATATTAAAAAAATCTTAACACTCGTTGATTTAATTAAATTTACCACAACCTATCATCTTTATTCGATCAATCAACTCCTTACCTTTTCAATTTCGTGTTCAATAGATCCCTAAACTTAAAAAGGTATCTAATAAGTTCTTACAATGGTTTAAGAATTTATTAGATATTTAGTTTAGAGACCACATAAAAGAACTTGTAATTTAACCTATATATATATATATATATACCAACACAACAATCGGACGACCTTCTTGATTGAGGCTTAAGGCTTCCAAGGTATGCTCTCTTGAAGGTCTCAAGTCCAAGACCCAAGAGTTGAGCGTAATTGTAACATCTCTTATTGTCTCCTAGGTCCGGGCAGTGCTTCCAGGTATATGGTAGCAAAGCTCCGATTTTCAGTTATAAAAAAAACACAACAATCTACAACTTTAATTGTGTGTTCTTGTATTTACCATATTTCATTGGATTCTCCATTCTCTGTGTCAGGCTGCTACTGAAGTCATAGAGTGAATATTTGAACCCCTTCAGCTTCTTCTCCAAGTCTTGAAGAAGCTTCACCAATCTCTGGTTGTGAACATTTGTATACGCCGACAACTCTTCCAAACACCGCCCGTCTTCATCTCCTCCGATAACTCTCAGCCCAGGACTGCAGCCCATCGGCGGCAAGTTCAGGAACCCGAATTTCCTGCCCCCACTATCATATACTTGCTGTCAACAAAACCAACAACGGGGACTTGAATGTTAAAGACTGGTTGTGAACATATTACTATGTTTGAAAGAAAATTGAAGATTGCAAAAAAGGGTTACTTTGATGGAAGTTGTCAAGTTACCAATCACCAACTCAACATACTGAGATTTGGTGTGGGATTTGAGAAAAGGGGAATTGGTTAAGAAGAGGCTCATGTAATCATTGGTTCCAATGCTGAACAAATACACAGCTTTTGACACTATCAACCCACCTTCAGCTTTCCCCAACTTTGCTTTTAGACAACTCTCCACTACCTCCCTAAAGTTCTTTATCTGTGCTTTCAGCTCGATCCCCTGAAAACGTTAACGTCAAACAACATTGTACTTGACTGCAAATCCTCCTCGTTACATGACCATTTGGTTTTTATTTTCATTCAAATTCACTACAAAGTGTTGGAAGTCAAATCTAAAACAAGTTTTTAAAAACTACTTTTTTCAGTTTCTAAATTTGAGTTTGGTTTTTAAAAGTACAGGTGAGATGTAGATATCAAAGTAAGAAAACCTATATGGAGGGCAAAGTAGTTGTTGTAAGCTAAATTTTCAAAAACAAAATGGTTATCAAATGGAGGCTTAGTTATCTCAACCGAGTTGTTTCTTTTCTGTTTAACTGTGCATTTCCAGTCGTTTAATCATGAGTCAGTTTGAAAGTTTTTAGTTCAAAGTGATGATTTTTGTCGACATAGCAGAAAGCGGAGTTTGATTATATAATTTGCTTTACTTTTTTAATATGGAAAAGGTGCGGTGAGGAGTGAATGGGGGGTACGTTAATCTTACCGATCCATGAAAAGTCTCAGATAAAGCACCTGCTCCAGCCGACGCAAAGTTCACTCCATTATGATATTCATGAAAACCCGGTTGGAGAAAAGGTGGGATCAATGGAAGCTTGGCGAATTCAGCTATAAAAGATAAGAGCAACTGTTATGAAAAACGGAGACAACAATCAAGAAAAACAAATAATACAGCGATTTATGTGGTTCACTAACGATGTATTAACTACGTCCATCCAGGGGCAGAAGAGGTAGTTGTTTTATTAAGAGAGTTTATATCGTGCGCTCTCATTAAACCACAATACAACATATGGTCCAACTCAACTAAATAATCTTAGGACAACATAGTACAAATGCATCTCTCAACAGTAACAAAAGTCAAGAAAAGTTGAGCCTTTCCCAAACGTATAGAGGGAAAATGAGAAATAATTCATCAAAACCAACTAGTTTATGACTTATGAGACAGAATATTGGGTGGCTTACCAAAATGGATTTGGTTTAGCTACACAAACAGAACAGAAAACAACAAAACAAAGAGAAGTGAATGGGAAATTTGTTACCTATAAAGTCAGACACCAAACGACCGTCCGAAAATCTCCCAGTTGGGAACCGGAAGTAGGTTTGGCCGTAGGGCCAGAAGTTGGCTTGATCAAGAGTTGTGGTGTTGATGTAGTTATTGTTGCCAGCATCCAAGAAAGAGTCCCCAAAGATGAAGAAAGCAGCATGATTTTCAGGCAGAACATGGGATTCAACTTCAACAAAGCACCATGTGGAAATGGAAGCGAAGAACATCACAAACAACACAACTAGTTGATCATAACAAATGCTTCGAGTCGCCATTAATGGCCTCTCTCCTTCAACACCACCACTCTGCAGGATGAATACCAACTAAGCTTAAATAGTCAATTGCACAATAATATATGAATTAAGGTTTGCAGAAGAAGTCTTTGTTACAGCTCAGTTTTTCTCTATCACTAAAAAGTAGTTTTTTTTTTTTTTTGTGCCAAGAACAATGAATTTCCTTTTGAACCAATGCAAAAATGCTAAAGTGGGACTAGTGAGTTCCATTGGAGAGTTCTGATGTGATGTTTTGATCAGAAACAAAGGGATGAAAAATGAGGTGCATGTTGTGTTTTTCAGAGATGGGTGTAATTAAAAATTATAATTGATCCAAGACAAAGCCAAGTAGCTGCAGCTGGGTTTGACAAAAAAAAAAAATTGTTTTTATTCAACAACATTGTTTAGAAGAAGGCAGGACCTAGTAAAAAGATGTTCAGTGGGTGAACATAAGCCAAATGCAAGGAGGGCCTTGTAAAAAAAACAAAAACAAAAAAGATCATGACTTTGCAGATGGGTTAGTACCTAAAACAACATAAGTTTAAGAAACGGATGTTAGGAAAAGACTAATGAATGTTTAACTATCATTAGGATTAAGCTAATCAATTCAAGAGATCCGGGATCAAATCAACTTGGTCATTAAGTAATGCTCCAAGTCAAGCTGAAGACGTGCAGAAAATTGGATTAGCATGATTTATAATTGTTTAATAGACATAAACTAGTTCTTGATAGACGAAGAAACGGAATATCATTTGTTTAATAGTGAATGTCTTTTCAGTGTTTGCCGTGCACTCGTACCCATTGTTCATTGTCTACATTTAAGTTGTTTTCAAGTCAACTTAAATTTGTTTACCTATCTAAAGAGGTCAAGTTATAAACCCCATTCCTAAACAACACTTGGCAACAATCATAATGTTGAGTGTGAACAAACTATTAAAAATAAAAAAAATAATAAAAAGTTGTGAAAGTCGAACAAATGACATAATGTTAAATTGCAGATTCTTTGTTTCAGGGAAGCCACTAATTTTGCCTTCACATAAATTCAACTTTTTACATGTTTTATCTTTTGTTGAGAAATCAAAGGGAGACAACAGCTTCCACGTGGCTAAGTATGGTTGAGTTTGGGTGTGGGTTTGGTCACAGTCAACTATGGTTGTTTGGGGTTAGTGGGCATTCACCAATCTTCAACCCTGTTTCCTTCTATCTGTTTTTTAGCTAACTAATATCTTATGTTTCAAGGTAGTATACAGTAAGCATTTGTCCATTTTGTCCATTTTCAAACTTCTCTTCATTCTCCACCTTATGTGCATTACTCTCCTTAGACCAATTCTGCCAATACAACCTCCTTTTTTGGCCTTTTGGGAAGAGTTTGACTCACATGTTCAGTTTCTATACCCTAGACTTAGAAAATTTAAACCTACTTTTGATATGGTGATTTGCTTATTCTAAACCATAAACTATGTAAATTTGCTAATCCCACAATTTACAAATCATATACATAACTTCATAATTCATAAAAACATAAAAACCGACTCAAGTCCCCTCCTGTCTACTGACCACTATTTCAATTTCAAACATTTTCTCTCTGTGGGATCATCTTTTTGCTTTGTCAGTGAGTCCAAAAGGCTAAGGTAAAAAATGGACCACGATTCTCCCTTGTGTTTTTGCGTTTGAGTGGGATCACCATGAGTCTTTTTTCTTTTCTTTTTTTAGCTTCACTCCCTTATATTCCCTTATATTTGAGATACCACTGGTCACCTTGAGTCATGATCTTCCTCTTTTCATGTTTCTTATATTGGGTTTGGCTAAGAATTCAAGGTAACACTCACTTTTAATCATTTCAATGAACACTTCCCTATTTTTTCATAAGAAAAGAACTTGATAGAATTCAGGTCTGATAATTAGGACCTTTGGTTCTGGGTCTGATAATTAGGACCAAGTTCTGGGTCAGACACTAATGTTCTCACTTTAGAATATGACATTGGAGGCGTTCGGATGAGAAGTTATTTCGAAGAGTTAGAAATTGAGAATTGTCACTAACAATTTGTTTAGATGTATTTTTTTTTATAGATGAGTTAGAGACAATAGCTTGTTTGGAATGTGGATTTAAAATAGATAGTTATTTTAAGTAGTTAAAAAATAATGATTAAAAATGAATAGTTAAAAATGAATGATTAAAAATAAATGGTTAAAAATGATGAGTTATTTTAAATAGTTAGAAATGAGTACTTAAAAATGAGAAGTTATTTTTAGTAGTAAAAATAAGAAATTATTTTGAATATTTATAATAAATCTTTGGATATAATTTTTCAAAGAGTTGGTAAATACTCACTTTAAATCCTTCCAAAATTCAAGGAACAAACACCCCCTTTAAATTTACCTATGACTGTTATCTATCCACAAAGCAAACCCAACTTTGAGTTTATATGACATTAATTGAATGTGGTTGGATCCCGTGCAAGGTTACAAAAAACGAAGTTTCAAACTAAATATATCTTGGGAGGCTACAAGATTACAGAATAAAAAACTGTTCTAATAGCTTCGATTCAATTGTTTTTAACTCTAAATCTATTGCATGTGGGCTGACACATATGGGAAAACCATAAATGCATGTGCTAAGGCTGGATGCCCTATTAATGTTTATATACAATGGAGTGTTGACCAAAACTCATGCCCGGCCAAAATCAGTTATGAACTCGCCAAAGTTGGAATATTAGTGCCACAATTAAAATGCCTAAACAGAATTCAAACTACGTTCATATTCTTCCTGAAAAGATTGGCATCGAAAAGAGAGACATTTGCGATGACACTAATTCATATAGATCAAAAATCAGTCATTCCAGGATATAAGAATCCTGGATAGCAAAGAGAGAGACAGGAACCAAGTTTTATGGAACGTCAATACAGATATCATATAACATATTGTTGATACAGACTTTAACTCACACAGGCTATCGCCAATTTAAGGTTTTTCTGGGTACTGCTACCTGAATAAACTTGAAAACCCTGGCTCATTAGCTACACCATAAGCATGTCCATAACTTTATTAGGCACAATGACCATTTGACCTCCGTTACGTTACAATCATCGATGACATCCGCTTCCTGCATACGAGTAACAACATCAAACCAACAGAATTTCAGACATTATAGAAGTGAACTTTGAAGGGATTGCATGGAATTGACATAGAAGAGATTGAAGGATTGAAAGAACTAACATGGAAATTTATTTACATGAACAAACTTTGCTTAAAAGATTCCTCCAACCATCTCAGGGAGGTCATCAAAACTCCAGAGGTCCACTGAATTTCCACCATCTTGAGTTGCATCCCCACCAAGGAAGGCATCCATTGAACTATCCCAGTTCCCTTCCAGGTACGGCATCTGAAAAATCTTCATCTGAGACTCAACGGCAGAAAGCTCCTCTGACAGTGTCGTCTTAGCAGCACCTTCTTCTTCCGCAGTTATGGCGTCCCCTGAATTATATCTTGGTTTCTTCCGTGGATGTATGTCTTCTGAAAACTGAGAATCATTACTTTCAAAAGTAGGTGAGAAGACAGAAGAGATTTCAGGAGTCTTGGCACCTTGATCTCCCCATCCAAAATCAGAACAACCAATCGAGTTACTTCCCTCGTCCGAATTAAAATACAGAAGCATATCATCGGATGGAGCACTATCCATACTGGCAGGGAATGAGTCCATGTATCCAAATTGGTCAGTAGGAGGTTTCACTTCCAGAAAACTCGTGGTTCTGTAGCAGTTCTGATCTGGATGATTAGAAAACATAGGATATCGGTTTGCATTGGCCTGGTTTGGTTTCAAGCTCGTCTTGAGACTTTGTTTCTGTGAGTTTTTCCGCTTCTGGGTATTACGCACAGGTTCATCAGGAAAATTCACCTTGGCCTTCTTGCCCCGGATTCTTCGCGCCTCTGCATCATATGCTCTTGCTGCTTCTTCTGCAGTGTTGAAAGTACCAAGCCACACACGGGCCCCTTTCCTTGGGTCACGGATCTCAGCAGCCCACTTACCCCATGGGCGCTGCCTTATTCCCCTAAATTGATTCTTCTTTTTTGTATTTGCAGATTTCTCAGCTTGCCCATTGAACTCAAAAGATTTTGTAACACTTGATCCTTTATCAATTAGATGACATTGAAAATCAATAACGAGCAGATGTATATGTATAAATAAATAGAGATAAAATAACGAACATAAAGATACAAAGACTTGGAGTTCATCATCATGCATGATCAGGACACCATCATGCTGCTCAAGCTGGAAAATTGTCAAACAAAAAATAGCACGAAGCTACTTAAAAAAAAAAAAAAAAAAAAAAACCCATGCAGGAAAAGAAGTAAAGAAGAAATCTAAACTATATTTCTTACTTTCTGAAATAAGAAATCTGCACTATATCCTACAGCTGCAAAAGGCAGATGCAGGATATGCTTCAAAATTGATTAAAAGAGGAATGATAAAAATAAGAAAACGTAGAATTGATTGAAGAACTTTGCACTTAAGAAACCAATTTTAGTTAGACATCGCATTCTTTACCATCCGGCCAGTCAATTCTCCCGATCTCATGAAGAAAGGATCAAACATTCAGAGGGATCATACAGAAGAGAAAGCAAGTTAAATTATTGCAGAAAATGGAAAAAGAAACTGAAATTCGTGGTTGTTTTCTTCTTATGGAGCGATTAATCAATTAAAGTAAAAGAAGAAAAAAGTATATCTACAAACTTGAAAGACAAGAAGAATCAGGATGGAAATTATATAAAAATGAAAAGAAAAAAGTAAAGTGAATTACGGCGAGTGGAAGAGCAGGGGGAGTTGGAAGCAGAAAAGAGGAATGGTTTAACATGGGAGAAGTGATGTTCATCTGCATCAACGTCAGATTCGTCGTTGAAGTCCTGAAAATCAGCCTCAAAATCATGGACATCGAAGATCTGCGACCTCAAAGACCTAGCCGGTGAATATCTCAGCGATTTAGGTTTCTTGAGATCGGGCCAAAGGTGATCGGCGGTGACCCGATCAGAGCGAGACGGCGGAATGAAATCAGAAATGATAGCACCGCCACACATGCTTCTTTCTCAGAGAGAGAGAGAACTGGAAACGACTCCAACAAGATTTAGGGATTATGAATTATAGAGCTCTCTCCTAATTAATATTAATAATAATAATAATATTATTATTATTATTATTATTACGTTCTCCAATTTGGAACTTGTGATTGCTGAGCTGAGCACCTATTTTGTTCTTTTCCAATTGCCTTTTTTTTCAGTATTCATATGATTTATTAATGCAGAATTTGTCCACTCAAAATTAAAAAAAAATATTTACAGACAATTTATAAATTTAAAATTTAATAAACATTTTATAAAATTTAGATACTTTTTATTCTTTTTAGTTTATAATAATTGTGGTAGGGATACAAATTTACGGACTCTTAATTTTGAGGTGTACATTAATATCGCTAAATTACTATTTTTGTTGACAAAATTTTTAGTTAGTACATAATATTTAGGAGTAAAGACGTTCAAATCTAGAATTCTTCAATCACATATACTACTTCACATTTGTTTATAAGTTAAAGTTCACATATTTCATAAGTTGTATAAAATATGTCTTCACAAATACTAGGTTTTATTTTCAAACTTTGCAAATATAGACATTAATAGTTTACATGTTGGAATAGGTTATTGACATCCAATATAAACATATATAGGTAATTAACATAAATTTTGTATGTACTTTTGGGTTGGAATTTAGTATTGAACTTAGAAGTTTGAAGGTTGAACTTGAGATTGGTGAAAATGTTATAGAAAGATAAGAAAAGGATGATGTAAGGTAATTGAATGCATGCTCAAAAGGCAATATATGGCTGAAAATATTGAAGCAAAAACCACATGTTCCTCCCAACTTTTTCTCCTTTTCAACAAATTATTCATATTTTTTTGGTATGCCCATCATAAAGCAACTTCCCACTAGGTGTAATTAATATGCATATTTTAAAAGGATAGAGAATAATTAATATGCATATTTTAAAAGTTTAAAAAAAAAAAAAAAAAAAAAAAAAAAGAATATCTCCCCTTGATTTTCCAATTTTAGGAATGATTTCTTGGGGAGGATTTTTGGGAAGCTCCCTAAACTAGAGTTGTTAAAGAAGATCAGTATAAAACTATGATTAATTGTTACTTGGGTTTATGAAATTTTAGGAATTCGAACATTATTAATAATAATTGTGGAGGGTAGTTTCATAATCTCCAAAATTCAATTTAATTCTCAAGTGGTGTTTAATTTTATTTAACCATTCCCAATACTTAACTTTTAACTCTTTTATTCACTAATTGATTGATTTCAATTCAAGTAATGTGTTTGAAAGGAGGGTCGACTTCTCTATTTCTTTCTTAAATCTTTTCCATGATTATTTATTTCTTTTAATATGATCATTTTAAGGAAATATATTTTTCAACTTTCCTTTCGTGTAAACTAGGAAATGTTTTTGTTTTACTTAAAAAACATCACAAGTTAGTATGTATTGAGAATGTGAACTATTTAATTAAATTGGGTAAGCTATTTATTATCCTTAGAAACTTACACTTAATTTATATCATATCCTTGAAAACATTTTTTGATGTTTGAACCTTTTTCTTTCTCCTTTCTCTAATAAAATCTAACACAATTTCATTTTTTATGAAAATTAAGAATTTTATTTAAATCCAAGTAAAAACCTTCAAAATTAGAATATTTTTCTCATTATGATTGCATACCCATTTTCATTACAGCTGAGATGCACAAGACCTAATTAGGCAAGAATCCTTGAATTATATGGTTACAATAAACAAATAAAATTCTTCTCAAAAAAATAAATAAACAAATAAAATTGATAGAAGAGGCAAAGCACAAGTAGGTGGAAAAGTGTAGATTAAAAATAAAATGTATTAAACTGAATTAAATAGCATATACCTGAATTAACCTGCTGTATACTTGAAGCATATTAAAAAAACTGTATACTTAAATATATAATTCTAATTTGTAATTGCAATATTATTAATATAATGTGTATATATTTAGGTACATGCATGGCCACTAGTCCACCTGGATCCACAGCTGTAGCAAAATTCTGATCCACACCTACAATAAACTTCACTGAATGATTATCCATGTATATGAATTAGAGTAATATTTATAAAAAACCGTTATGAAGAAAAGTTAGTTAATTACATGCAGGTAATATGGAGGCAACCATCAATTTTGTCGACAAAAATTTTGCAATTAGGGCATCTTTTCCATTTGTTCCTATGAGCCAGTATGATCATCATCATCATCGCATCGTCGTCGTTGTCGTCGCTGCCTAAATAATGCTTGCGCAATCTCTGAAACTCTTCGCATTCCATTTCCTCGTGCCAATATCTCACGTTACACTGTGCACAGAACATTCTCCGACAGCTCGTACACTTGGTAGCCGTCATCGGTTCGAAGCCGAACATCTTCGTCGAGCAGTCCTTGAACGGACAGTACACTCCTCTAAGCATATCGTACTCGGAATAATCGATATCGCCTCCAACAAAGTGCTGTGATGTGTGCTGCGTACTTCAACTTCAATGGCAGAGAAACTTATCAGAATTTAAAGGGACAAATATATATAATCATTTCCCATGCACAATAAACACAAACACACACGCCTTGCCTCTTCGTTTCATTATCCTTCTTTTACTGCCCCGTTTTTTATATTTTACATTAATTCCATTCACCTTTTTATTCGCTTCATTTTCTCCAAATACTTTGAATTTGTTTCACTTTTATTGCCCTCCAATTTTGTTCCTATCTTCTATAAACAAAATATTAACATTATTCAACCCATCTTCATTAATAATATTAACTTTCAATTTATCATATTTTTTTTTGCCTTTTACAATTATTGAAGATGGAGATTGAAACGATTATAACCCTCTTAGTTATTCAATTTAGACATTAATGCTATTGCTTAGCTACTGGTATTCGTATTGTATTGAAAGAAATGGCGGCTTGATAGTTTCATTGTTTAATAGTAATCCAGTTAAACATCATAGTTACGAATTCAATCTCATAAATTGATGTTTGACCCTCATTTATTTTAAGAGCAAAGTACATTAATTGAAGAGAAAGACTTGTCTCCTTACAATAAGGAGGCAAACTCTCCTTAATAAATATATATATATGAGACATAATTTGGTGCCACAAAATTGTTTTTTTTATATTTTTCAAAACAAAAAATTTGTATATTTTATGCCACAAAATGGTATTACATATACATTAAAGAGAAATTATCTCTTTATTTATAAGAAGACAAATATTTCTCAACTGGAAGATAGAGGAAAGCATGGGCACATTGTCATTTGTCCTTTCTTATACATTTATTTCATGAGTAAAACTTAGGTCTTTGAAGTACTTAGTACACACTTCTTATCATTTGTAAGGATAATAATGTCACATAAATCATTTAAATATTTAAAAAAAAAAAACTGCATTAAAAAGTATATAAAAAAGATAATGATTTAACTAATTAATATACGGAAGATGTAACACATTTTTATTCACATAAACGGTGGAAAATCTGTAGTAGATATAGGGATGTACCCAAGTTTTGCTCATTCTAGTGAGCCATTAGGGAGAAATAGGGAAAATGTAAGTACTAAATACTTAGTTGTTAGCCTCGAATTTAGGTTAAACATGCAAGCGAAAAAACAAAAGTCTAAACTAAAGATTCAGGCGCAACTACCGTCACTAGAATGATAGTTCATTTCATGGGATCCATAGCCTTAGATACTTGGCTAGGTCAACAGCGGAGGGCCATCAATCTTGTGCTATAACAAGGTAGGATCTAACTATCTAGCATGCGTAATAAGATTGCTTCTACTACTAACGACCTCTATTTGTCGATGCTTAATAAGTTCGCTACTAGATCCAATCGTGGATCAGAATTTTGAAAGAATTTATTGTTGCATATACTCACATTGTCCCACATTAAAAAAAATGCACCAATTTGATTGTAAAGTCGTCTTCAATCGCCCTTTTCGCTGCATGGGATATTATAATAATATGTATATATTTAGGTACATGCATGGCCACTACTCCACTTCGATCCACATCTATAGCAAAATTCTGATCCACACCTACAAATTTCACACATAAAATACTTCCCATTACATTTTAGTTCGCATTTTTCACCTGTGAAACCAAATTGCCATATACTAAATACTCTCCACGATGCACATGGAGAATGAAGAACGAGCCCAAGGGTCTCTTCCTTTATTTGTTAATTCAAATATTTGAATAATTATTTACATAAACATTTTCAATTCCTCCACATTTAAAACTAGTTACTTACAACCTCTAAACTGAAAACCTTATAAATTGAAATAAGATACAGCCATAATTTGCATACATCTTGAAATACTTTTTTCAGATCATCAAAATATTTATACATCAAAAAAATGGTAAATTAGATATCTTCATTCAAATACATCAGTCGTGGCTTAGCTACAAGAATATATATATATATGAGAT
>JBBMKA010000018.1:8086534-8119175 GCA_037833695.1 Sechiopsis laciniata
CTAATTAAAATTACAAATTTCAAATATACAATTTTGATGAGTTTTAAGGATATAATTTTTTTAAACATGGTAAATATAATTTAAAAGAAAAAGATATACATAAATAATATACAATAAATGAATATAATCAAATAAGTTTATAGGGATGAATTGGTTCACAAAATGTCCAATAACATTAGTTGAAGTGTGCGACGAGCCCATATTGTATAAAAATGAAAAAAAAAACAAAAATGTGACTCACAAAAAAAATTAAAGAAAACATTAAATTGGAAAGTTAAATTATATATATATATATAACTTAAATAATAATAAAATAAATTGAAAAAAATATCCGCAAAGTTTTTTTTATTGAAAAAACAAATGAAAAAAATGGGAAAAAATTCAACGAAAAAGAACTAAATAAAAAGGTAAATAAATTTGAAACAAAAAGTAAATGGATGCACGCGCCAGGATAACCCAGCACATGGAGCCCACGCGCCAACTCATAACTTCTCAGCTGACTTATTTTATCTCAGCAGGCCAAATGAAAATTTGGAACCCATCCCTACCCTTTCCTCGTCCAACCCAGCTCCCCAAACACGCCCTAAGAAAGATGTTAGGTTGTTACAGTACCATCTAGCAAAGTTGGCAAATTCAAAATTTCTTTCCTTTTTCTCCTTCAGCATAAAAAAAAAAAAAAAAAAAAAAAAAAAAAATCTTTACTTAAGTTTTATGTCAATTTTATTTATTTATTTATTATTGTACATTTTTAATTAATTAATGGTGAATTTCAATTTTTCATTTTAAGAATGAATTTCAATAATAAAAAAAAAGTTCTTTAAAAACAAATAAAATATCTACAATACTTTATCGCGTTAAATGTTTTAAATCTGTTGCATTGTAAATTGGATCTATGCATATAAATATGATAGAACAAACCAACAAAGTTTGTTCTTTTTCCTTTTGAGAATGAAAAATATTTAAGTTTTATCTGGGTATGACCTAAATATAAATGTCATATATGTGGTCCAATATAAACCACAAACTTTTTTTTTCTCCTTTATTTTTTGGGTTTAAAATTAAGTAGAATGTGACTTATATTGGTGGACATTATTATTTAGGTCATACCTGAACATAACTTAAATATTTCTCTTTTAGTAAAATAGTCAATACTGAAGGCGTACGTACCCTATTCATATTATTTTAGATAAACTTATAAAACTAGTTAAATCTAAAAAATAATTATAAATATAGTCACTTAATTAACATCCATAGTCATTATTTATGAGTAATACGGTATTAATAAATATTATGAGTATTTATAATACATTATTAAAACGTATTAATGACTATGAATGCAAATACTTT
This sequence comes from Sechiopsis laciniata, assembly GCA_037833695.1. Classification (NCBI taxonomy): domain Eukaryota; kingdom Viridiplantae; phylum Streptophyta; class Magnoliopsida; order Cucurbitales; family Cucurbitaceae; genus Sechiopsis; species Sechiopsis laciniata. Next base: position 8,087,882 of record JBBMKA010000018.1, read on the forward strand.
AAAATTTGTCTATATTTATAATTATTTTGTGACAGTCTATTCAATACAATTTTTCATTATTTTATAAAAATACTTGTTGATATCGAAAACTAATCTTTTGAGATCGATGGTAAATTTGTAACTTTACCGTGAACAAAATGCTTGCAAAAACATAGATAAACTTGGACACCGGTGTCGTGTGCGCGACGTTAGCCTCTGATGAAGTAAAATTTTGACAGAGAAAAAGTTTCAAGTGTACGATATTTTCGGAGGTTTAGAAAGCTTACCTCTTCCATCTTTCCTTTACCTTTTTATCTGCAAGTCTCTTGTACTTGCCTTCCCCTATCTTCTCCATGTGCTATCTGGTTCCTAGTGAGAATGTGGTTCTCGCGTAACCTTTTTGAAAAGGGTGTGGGAGTTGTCCATGTATGAGCTCGTGCAAATTGAAGAGATGGGGGATTTGTCGGGTCGCTTGATCAATCCTTCATGGGCTCAGATTGAGTTAGGCCCGACCCCTCGTGGGATCGAGTCGGCATCACCCGACCCTCTTGGGGACCCAACTCTCATAGGGCTTGGTTGGGCTTAGCCCTTCTTTCGTTGGGCTTGGCCATGCTCTATTTGGCTCCTTGGAGCTCGTGGGGCTCCCTTCGAACCTGTGGGCTTTATTAGGCCTCAATCGCGATTCTTACCTATAATAACGCTTTCAAAATATTAGCTACATACATAGAATTGAATTCCAAATTTTCATTTTATGTTTAACGATATATTATCGATTATTGATTCTTTTTGTCCATTATTTTGATTGTAATTCAATGTAAATGAAAAATTCACTAGTTACTTTAAGAATATCTAATTACTCTAATAAAAGATATTTTAATTTTTATAACTTTAAACTTTATATTCTATGTCGATGGTGACAAGATATAATATTTATTAAGTGTGAAATAATTTACATATGAATATAAAAATATAGCCAAAAAGAACAAAAGCTCTAGTGATATTATTTACGATCTAGTAATTAAAAAGTTAAGGGTTCAAGACCCATCCCTAAATGTGGTTGAACTAAAAAAAAAAACATAGAAATATAAGAGAGAAAGATCTTAAAGGGAAGATAAGACACATAACATGTTTGATCATCTACTTAGTGGTCCAAAAAAGAAAGAAAAGAGAGAGAAATCAAAATATATAAATGCTTTAGGATTTGAAAATGAAGAAAGAAGAAATTTCATAGCTAAATCATGTCTCCCCTATTTTATTTCAATCTACCACCTTGCATTTTGTTCGAGTTAGGCCCATGTCGAGTGTATATCAAATTCATCTATTTAAGTTTGATGAAATAATGTTTTCACTCACGAATTTTATAAATTTCAGTTAAGACAAAATGCTTATTTATTTATTTATTTCGACAATAATGCTTACTTTTCTTAGATTAAAAGAATAGGTTGAATTTGCAAGTTTGACTCCTAAACTTCCCTTTAGCAATCATTTAGTTTTTGAAAATTGAATTTATAAATACAATTTTTCAAATACTAGTTTCCTTGTTTACCATCAATTTTGCACATATGTTTTGGAACTTAAATTTATAAAATAAAAAAAAAATTTCATAAACGTATTTTTGTTTATAGAATTAAACATAGAATTCCATTGCCTCATTAAGCGAGACAATAACCATGGTAGAAAATTCGAAAATAAAACCAACTTAATTTTTAAAAACTAAAAATTAAAAAATAAAATAATTAACAAATATGACATAAACTTTTTAGTTTGTATCTATTTAATAAATAAAATTTTAAAAATATCTAATAAAGTTCTTGACTTTGATCAAAACCTTTAATTTTGTGTTTAATAAGATGTTAGAATTTTAAAATTTGTATTTAACAAAGTGATTCGCTTATATGATATTTCTATAAAATTACATATATAATCAATTCATTTCAAAACTATGAGTATGTTGTTACAAAAATTAAAATTTCCAGAATTAAAGAAAGAAGCAAATTAATGGAAAGGAGAATGAGAAAGTTAATTTGGTGATGACATTGAACAGCTTAATATCCAAATTAGCCAAAGCCTTGAGTAAGGGTTAAAAATGAGGGGACAAATGCAATAATAGAAGATTTGAGACCCCCACTAAGATTTGTTCAGTCAAAGGGGCATGATTGGATACAACTTTTCATCACCCATGTGCTTAAACATATATATCATTAACAAACCCTTGCTCTTTTTTAGGTCTAAATTGAAATGACACCAAAATCAATGTAGATTTGATGGGATTTAATTCATGTGCCATTGCAACATTATCAGCAAATTTCTATCAACCCTAACCACCCCTCCAAACTATAATTAAATAATTCCTATAACATTAAACAAGTACAATATTGCCATTACTCCACAAAATATACATAATTGAATTAGGGAAACAAATTAATTTTTTACCTCTAAACTTATTAAATTGTATTGCTTTGAATTTCACCCTAGTTTTTTAGTGTGTTGGGATTGATGGGGGAGTTTAACCAAAACAAAATTTTAAAAATAATATTTAAGAAAAAACAATAAATAAAAATGTATTAGATATAAATAAATCCAACTTTCGATTTAAAAAAAAAAAAAAATCGATTTTGTTGTTGAAAAACTGTGAGTTTTGACTAAGATAACTAATTTGTACTTAAATTGTTGCAAAACTTAAGTCTATTCAAGTTTGCGAGTCTATGAAAATTCTAATATCGGTTTTGTGAGAATTACCAAAGACCTGTTCATTTAATGAAAATTTAAAAAAGAAAATTTTGTAAAATTCAACTTTTTTTTTATAGTAAAAATTAGGAGAGAGAGACTATAAACCTTACTTATATAATATTAATGTTTTCAAATAAATAAGAATCAAATATTAATTTTTAAAATCGAATCTGTTCCCATAGGATTGTCTAATTTAAAGTGATCTTTGATACAACTTTAATGGAAAAGTTTAAATTTCTCTTAGAATTATTACTGAATCCAAAATTTTAAAGCAATATATGGGATTATATTATTTAATATGTGTGTAACATAATTTTGATAAGTTTAAAATTGACAAAGACATTGATCAAGAAAGGAAACATAAAAATAATTAGGAAAGAAATTATGGACAATGCAATATTCTGTATGAAAACTGCTTGGCAAACATAGTTTTCATAAGATGTTTTTATTATTGCCAATCTCATGTGCCATGAAATGAGGGACACGGTTTCTATCTTGTCCTAAACTTTGTTTATTGTTCTGTTTCCATCATTTCCCTAACAAATTATCGCTTGCCGACTGTATTTACATATATTTAAAATGAGATATTTTTTTATAACATGGAATTGAACCTCATAGTACCCGCGTCGGTTCAAATGTTCAAACTTAAAGAGAAACAATTTTTTTATTTTTTTTATATTGTAAAATTATAATTTATTTTGTTCATCTATTTTGAAATAATATAAATACAATTACTTTTCAAGAACTTATGATTGATTAATGTAGGATGAAACTATTGAAATGGATTGCCTTTTAACACTTGAAAACTCATATTTAAAAGGGATGGTAACCTGATAATTCCATTGTTTATAGTGAAAATTCAACCACTTGAAGACTCATGGTTTCATTTTTTTTCGTCTAAAATGATAAATTTTAAGATAGCAATAATATATAGGATTTTATATTTAATTCAAATATATAAAAACTTATTTTAGATTATTTATGCCAATTAAATTTCAATAACATAGAGTATGATTCGACGATAAATGTTAACAAGACCATAATTCAACCGAGATAAAGTATATTTATAACTAATATTTTCATGGTTCAAAACTTATCCACTTGTGAATGTAATTGGACTAGAAAAAATATGAAATTAGAGAAATCACTCAACATAGCAATTTTCTTGCTGTCATTTATAATTATAGCTTCTTTTTTTAAAAAAATTACATGTATAACAGATTTTGGTAGAATTTTTTATATTTTCCAACTTTGCCCCTGATTAATGCTATCAATGAATTGATTGAAGCCTAGTATTTTGGTCATTAGAGGAACCAGACCCATTTTTATTATTTTTAAAAAGTCTCATTGATGATATTTTTGGCATAATTACTAAACATATAAGACAAGGAAATCATGGGCCTAAAAGAATAAATGAGCCACCATACCTTCTCGAGCCCAGCCCATATGTAGGGATGTATAAGATAGTGAAGAGATGGGCCTGGAACTTATGATTGATTGGGCCCAGATTTTGAAGCCCAGCCCAATTTATTACAGGTGGCAATGTTAAAATACTTGGCGGCTCATTGTTTTGGCCCAAAGAAAAGAAGCTAGAAAAACCCTAGTTCTCCTCCTTTCAATCTCCCAGCCGTTCTGTTAAACACAGGCCTTCCTTTTGTTGGCTTAAGCTCCCCTGAACTACTGCTATTCTGCAACACGAGAAGCGCCCATGGCGACTGTTACAGCACCGCGTCATCTCTCCCAGAAGGAGGCCGACATCCAGATGATGTTGGCCGCCGAGGTTCATCTTGGCACTAAGAACTGTAACTTCCAAATGGAGCGTTACGTCTTCAAGCGCCGTAATGATGGTATGTTCTCAATACACTCTACTCTTTGATTTCAATATTTCCTGTGATTTCTCTTCGACTGAACCTTAGAGTGAGTGAAGTGAGTGCTAATCTGCGCGCGTTGATGTTCTTTACTTGTTTTAGCCCAATCACCTTCATTTTTGGATATGAATTCTCAGGACTATTGCGATCTTAATTTCATCAATTCCTCTGTTTACCCGTGATCTCTTTTTTAAATTTGTGGCAGTGTTTACAATCCCAATTCAGTTGCGGTTTCTGACTATTGTTTAGTTTACCTCTTTAGTTATTACTGTATTTTCCGACGATATACTGTTGAATAATCAGTGGGTTCTACATGTTTGGTGTTCTGTACGGACGTGTGATGCTATTTTTAATTTGATTCCCGAAATAATAGTTCACACGGTTAAAGATTTGAGGAATCAATTTTTTTTCTCAGTTGGTACTTTTTGGAATGTTAAGTTATTTAAGGCTCAAAGAGGATTGTGATCTCTTCATTTTGAATGTAAATGAACCTTTTTTTTTCTAATTCTCTTTTGTTTAGGAATCTACATCATTAACCTTGGTAAGACATGGGAGAAACTTCAGCTGGCTGCCAGAGTTATTGTGGGTATTGAAAATCCACAAGACATCATTGTTCAGTCTGCAAGGCCTTATGGTCAGAGGGCTGTCTTGAAGTTTGCTCAATACACCGGTGCTCATGCAATTGCCGGGAGGCACACCCCTGGAACTTTCACCAACCAGCTTCAGACCTCGTTCAATGAACCACGTCTTTTGATACTTACTGATCCTAGAACTGATCACCAGGTGATTGAGCCTTTGTAAAGACCCAATATAGTTTCTCCCTACTTGTCCTATATTCACTTATGATTGTTTCCTTAGTATTAGTTATAACTGACCTACTTAGGTTTTTTCTTGCAGCCCATCAAGGAGGGTGCTCTTGGAAACATTCCTACAATTGCCTTTTGCGACGCTGATTCACCAATGCGGTTTGTTGATATTGGAATTCCAGCAAATAACAAGGGGAAACATAGCATTGGATGTCTTTTCTGGCTTTTGGCGAGGATGGTTCTACAGATGCGTGGAACAATTCGTGCAGGGCATAAATGGGACGTGATGGTAAGCGCAGAGGCAGAATTATATTTTCTATCTCAAGTTTAGAAACCACGTTCTTTCATAGAAGTTTATAATCAACACTTGATTGTTGGAAGTTTAAATAAAGGCTTGGATTGATTTATTTTTCGTGTTTCTTATGCAGGTGGATTTGTTTTTCTACCGGGAGCCTGAGGAGGCTAAGGAGAAAGATGAAGAAGAAGCTGTTGCGCCTCCTGATTATGGCATTCCAGATTTTGGTGCTGCTCCGCTTGTAGCCTCAGATCAATGGGCTGGACAAATTTCTGATGCTCAGTGGGGTGACCCTGATGTAGTAGCGCCAGTAGTTTCTACAGCTGCTGCACCTGTTTCAAGTGTCGAGTGGGCTCAAGAACCAGGTAGTGTCTGAGTTTCCTTTTAGTATTTGTTTGAATGTTTGTACTTATTGGTTTGTTTAGGTTACGGTTCTATGAAAAAACACATTGGTTTAAGTTTATAATTAGCACCTACCATTTCCAATTACCATGAAGTTTATCATTCTATAAATAGGCTGCTTGTTTGTTTTAAGGTGTGGTACTTGTAAGTGGACGCAGTTAAATTTACTAATAAGAAGCATTTTTTAACGCCTTCTTTTTTGCGTTTTTTTGGCCTTTTGCAGTTGCTTTAGCATCAGAAGATGGATGGGATGTTGCAGTACCACCACCACCACCTTCAGTCTAAGGTGGTGCGGATCTGGCTGCCAGTTTGTACCAAGGGAACTATTGAGATGTTGACTATTTTTTATTCGAGTTTTTCTTATTTTTGGTTGCATAAATGCTTTGCCTCTTTCTCGTAGTTCGATTTTGATATTGAAATTTTGACTTTTAACTTTGGTATCTTGTTATAACATTCTCCTTTTTGGGATATCTGATAATTTACTTGTCTAGAAATATAGTCTAGTTGACATCTCATAAATGAGATTAAATCATGGATGGATGGTGGATACTCCCTTCAACAATCATCGATAGTCAAAAACACACTAACCAGCAATTTTATTCATTATCGGACAAACATTTTATTCTTAGATATAAAAGAAACAATATTCAATCTTGAATCAGGATTGAAACAAAGATTTGACATTTACGGGCCTTGAACTATTAGAATCCCCATTCCATATCATCTGTGCAAGTATTTGATATCCTCTATCACTTCCATGGTTTGCATCATAGAACAAATGCTCTGTAGGATTCCCACATAATTCATATTCCTCTATATCACCCTTTCCTCCACAGCTTTGTATTCCTCTAAATTTCCCACTTCCACAGCACGCAACATTCACTTCTTTGAGTCCTGTTTCCAAGTACAAACCAGTCTGAATCAGAAACCCACATTAAAATTGCTACAAGATTCTTGAAATTTACGTACCATATTTTTCAGGGTTGCTGGCTATTACATCGAAAACTTTGTAGGAATCAGCATAGGAATATCTGAATCCTTTGAGTTTTGTGGTGAGCTTTTGCAGTGCTCTGTAAAGTTGTCCGTTGTGCAATTCTATTAAATGATTAAGCACTTCCAGCTGAGTATCTTTGCCACGCGATGCCACTTCTTGCACAGCAGGTACATGATTAGGAGACCAAATGTTTAGCATAACGAATTTCCTTCCTCCCTTCCTATGGATTTTCTGTTTCATGTTAAACCAAGCTTGAGATTAAAAAAATTAAATGGCTATCGAACAATATCGAAAAGAGATTGATTTGTCTTACTCGTACGACAGTAGTTAAGTTCCCAATCACCAAATCAATATACTCTTGCAATGAGTAGGAGTTGGAAAGGTTGGAGTCTAAAGCAAAGGGGCGGTAATCGTTGGTCCCGATTGAGAATAAGTAAACACCCTTTGATAGCAATGCCTTTGCTTGTGAATATCCAAGTTGCTTTCTGAGTATCCTCGCCACTGTCTTGAAATTTCTCAGTTGAGTATTGAGGCTTATTACCTGAAGCTTACAGTATTAATATACGATGAGAGTGTCAAGGGGAATGTGCGTAAAAAGAAGAAGAGATCGTACAAATCCTCGATTGGTTTGATCGAGAGCCCCTGCTCCACCTGATGCAAAATTTGCCCCATCCATGTAATGCTTATTCCATGGATGAAGATACGGAAGAACCATTCGCAAATTTGCATATTCAGCTGCAACATTAAGAAAACGAAGTTGGAGATTGAAGATAAAATAGATGTGTTTAGAAATGATTAAAAGTTGTAAAAATGGTACCAAAGAAATCAGGAATAATTCTGGCATCGGACCATCTTCCAGTGGGATATTTGAAGAAATTTTGGCCATAGGGCCAGTAATTTGCTTGGGCAGTAGGAATGGTGTGGATGTAATTGTTGTTTCCAGCATCAAAAATGGAATCTCCGAAAACGAACATAGGAAACTGGTCGCGAGCAGAGCCAACAGCGAAAGAGATGAACAGACATAAGAAGCACAAGATTGATGAATTCGCCATTTGGAAGCTACACTGTCAACTTCGATGGAATTTATAGTGAAGAAGAAGAAATCAAATCTGAAAGGCTACTGAGTTTGTGGCTTCAATAATTCCAAATTGTGGTGGGCTTCTGTGTGGAAAAAAATGTCTTTGCCTTCATCATCAAGTAAGCACGTGTTCTTCTTAGTATATTCTGATGGCTTTTTATTTTTTATTTTTTTATTTAAAAGAAAAGCTCTTTTTGCTTCTTTATAATTCGATCATTGCAACTTTGAGTATATATTTGGTGTTTTCAGTCCCCAAACTAAAACTTTTGATACAATTATACTGCTACACATCATATACTAACACAATGTTTAAGAAGGACCCAATTGAATAATACATGGTTATAAGTTCAATCTCTTACTAAAAATTAATTTTTTTACCAATTTTCATAATAGTTAAATATTATAGGGTTAATAATCTATTCCGTGAGAATATTTGACATACACATTAACTAATTTAAAAACTCACAAATATATAATCATATTTTAGATTAAGTAGATACCTCTAATAAAAGTCAAGTTTGGCTGATATGGTGTCTATTTTAAAGTGGTTATAAATTCCAAGTTCCAAATTATACATTATTGAATTAAAAAATATATATGAAAAATCGAACTTTTTTTCTTCTTTTGAGTACGAAATCAAACTTAATTACGTTTAAAAAATAAACATGCGATAATATTTTAGGCAAATCTTTTATAAAGGTTCGAAAGTTACAAAACTCCAAAATTTCCAAAATTGTATGCAAGACAATATGGTGGTTGTAACTTTGTTATTTATATTTAGAGTAATATTTATTTAAGGGTTTGGTAAGTATTTTAGAAATACATACCTACCTTAGAACTACATATTTTTACTTTTTTTTTAAAAAAAAATGACTTTGATTGATGGAGAGATAAATATTAAAGTAGAAAAAGAAATGCAAAAAAAAAAAAAACATGTGATTTTAAGGGTAGGTAAGTATTTCCAAAATACTTATCCATCCTTAAATAAATATTGTTTTTATATTTATTAGAAAATAAAAATGTACGGGTATTTGTTTGTTGAATTTATGGAAAACTTAAATGAGTATTTATTAATTATTACTTAAAAAATTACATGCAAACAAGTTATTATAACTACTCGAAATAGCTCTTCATTTTTACTATTAAAAATAATTTTTCATCTCTAATCACTAATTTTTAATTATTTGTTTTTAATCATTAATTTTTTTTAACTATTCAAAATAAATAATTATTTTAAATCCACTTCCAAATAAATTATTATCTCTTTACTTTTTGAAAAAAATGGGTCTGAATTTCTAACTATCAAAATAATTGTTGAAACTAAGTTCTCATCGAAATAGGTGGATGACATTTTAGCTTTAATTTGACGTTCTCTTCATGTAATAACGGATACTTGTTTGGTCACACTTTGAAATCGCAACGGTCGCGTCCGTCCTCAAAAGGCATTCTCTGAATTCGATATCGAAATCTTAACCCTTAAGGCTCATTTTCAGAAACAGGTCATGTGTGAGAATGTTTCAGCATCATCATCATCATCATCCAGTGTGTACACAATTGCCACTCACATTTGGTTCCAAACACAGTTTCTCTAATTTGATCCCTAAACCCAGGTATTTATTTCATAATGCTTTCTATAATCCTTGACCTCAGGATTTTATAATGAACTTGGATAATGAAGCATATCATTGCAATTAATGGGTGGGTAGGGTAGATTTTGTTTGAACCATTGCCCATATTAAACTTAGAGTTCTCTATATTGCAGTTTTATAGATATTTCAGTATATTGTCATTATGAGAGAAGAGACAAGGAGACACAAGACCTTAACTTCTTTATTTGAGTAAATTAAACACATTGCCATGGCATTGGTTGCAGCCAGTTGGATCATCAACTTAGACATGGAATAGAGCTTTAAGATTATAAGGCCTGATGCTTTCTGAACTCCCTTTCCATAGCATCTCAGCAAATAATTGGTTTGCCTTTTCATTGGGATGGCTGGCATCAAAGAACAAATACTGCCTGGGGTTATCACACAACTCATACTCTTGTCCATCTCTTCCCCCACAGCTGAAATATCCTCTGAATGGTCCACTTCCACAACATGCCACCTTTTCTTCCTTGAAACCTTACCAACACACATGAAATTGATGTAAGATGCATTCATATAATTAATTAGCCTATGTATTAATTCTACCACTTACCATATTTAGCAGGGTTATTTGTTACTTTCGCGAATGTATTGAAAAAATCGGCATAAGAATAAACGAATCCTTCAAGTTCTTTTCCAAGCTGTAGGAGAGTTTTGTGAAGATGTTTGTTGTGCAGTCTTACAAGGTCTGTAATCTCTTTCAAGCACTCATCTTTTCCTTGTAATAATACTGCTTTCACTAGAGGCAAACAACCTACAGATCCAACACCTAGAAATGCAAACTTTCTTCCTCCATTCTTATGGATTCCCTGGAAACAAATCATTCATTGAATAACAAATAGCTCACCATGTTCACAAACTTTATGTAGCATTAGAAAGAAACACTTTAACACGTCAAAGATCATAAATGAACAAGTTTGTTGAAGTGGTTGATTACTTACTTTGATGACACTGGTTAGGTTTCCAATCACTAAGTCAACGTATTCGGCTGGAGAGTGAGATTGGTAGAGGCTAGAATTTGTAGTGAAAGGAACCAGATAATCATTGCTTCCGATGTTGATGAAGTAGACAGCTCTGGATAGTAATGCCTTTGCTTTTCTATGTCCTAGCTCTTTTAAAACAACCTTTGATACTTTGTTGAAATAACTCAGCTGGGTTTGCAGGTCTATTACCTTTAAACAACAGAGACATGGTTGAGCAATTCTTTTTCTGCATATTTGTTGTCAACAAGTAGTGTAAGAAACAAGAAGCAGATTACTTACCAAACCTTCATGGGTGTCAGCTAAAGCCCCAGCTCCTGCTGATGCGAAGTTCACTCCATAAAGGTAATTTTTGTTTTTAGGATGAAGATAAGGAGGGATTAATGGCAAATTAGCATATTTAGCTGCAAACAAATTTCATTTGTCAATAATGTAATTTCAAGGGACTGTTTTTTTTTCCTCAAAGCAATTTTCGGATCGTTGAAAGAACTTTTATTTGAAACAGTTGTTCCAATATATTTATATTGTTTTTAGTAAACTTTCAAACAACTCCTTATATTAGTCATTATTTTGTGTATTCAACAACATCTGAAACAGGAGATTTGAACCTATGACCTTTTGATCATTAAGTTAGACAACATGCCAATTGAGTTATGTTGTTATTGGCTGAAATGGAATAGTTATAAACACTAATTTACCAATGAAATCAGGAATCAAGCGGCCATCTGAAAATCGCCCGGTTGGGAATTTGAAAAAGGTCTCTCCATATGGAAAGATATTAGCTTGAAAACTGGTGTTGATGTAGTTATTATTTCCAGCATCAAAAAGAGAATCACCAAAGATAAACAAGGCTGAATGTTTTGGGAAAGGATTTGGATCAGCTCTGCAATTGGGGATGAATAGAAGACTAAGTATGAAGTAAACTAAGAAAGATGAAGAAAGGAATGAAGTTGCCATCTCAATTACTTGGATCACCTCGATTCAAGCCAATGTATAAATTTATAATGAAGGTTAATTACTGAAAAGATACAAGAAATGTTGTTGCTTCTACTGAAACGCAATCTTATAAAATCTCATTGACTTGGATTTTGGTGATAATATTTGTTATGTGAAGGCATGCTTCTATCTGTTAAATAATAATATTTTTTGTTGGTATTCAAATTTGACTGTTTGAATTGATCACAGTTTTCTTGATATTGAAATATAATTTTATTATGATGATCAAAGTCTTTCAGTAGATAATCTAATTTTGTATTATCAAAATTCTAAAGCTCAATTTAACAAATCATTATAAGTCTTAAGCGGCAACGACTAATAACTAAATATTTATCACTTGAATTTTTAGCCTTAATTTGTTTCCCTGTATTTTTGTTGTTTTAGCTTTGATCGAGTCAATTCAAATAAACGCTGATGTTTACTTTAGAACACAAAACCATTTTAAACAAAAATATTTTTTCTAAGTTCTGAAAGTCTAAACAAAAGATATAAAGAAGGAAACTTGCGGACCACGAGAATAACCAGTTGAAGTTGCTAAAGATACTTTTAATAAAATCTAGACTGTTAATACATTAATCTTCATTCATTTGAATAACTTTTTTTTAGTGGGCTCTGAATAAATGTTCACTCTGTTTATTAACATTTGAACTTTGAATTGGTGTTGGCGTTCAACTTCTTCATTTCTGTATTCAATTGTATGTATTTTGCAGCAGCTAACTTCCAAGTACTGCTGTTCCAAATCAGTAATTTCAATTTTATCTATGAAAATAAATTTAGTTTTTTTACGTTAAATAAACTACAGTTAACTATAGTTTAATATATGCGTCTTAAGATAATTGTGATATATCCTCGATCAAGAGTTTGCAAGTTCGCTAAAATGAGTTTAGTCTAACGGTAATTGGCATGTATCCCTATTTAGAGATTGCAAGATCAAATCCTCCCATGCTCAAAATTCAAATAATTGTTATACTAAAAAAAGAGGCCGTAAGTTTGAATCTTCCAATTCCTAAATATTGTTGCTAGAACTCGAAAATATATGCTATCTTGAGGAGGAACTTGCAGATACTTTTACTTGAAGCATTGCCCTCTCCACTTTTTTTGAAGTTATCAAGCAAACATATAATGTTTACCAGCCCTGTTGTTCTCTTCAAGGATGAAAAGTTGTGTAGTAAAACCTTCCTTTTGAGTTTTGTTTTAGCAAAGGCAAACAAGACAATGAGCCAAATAAAAACATAATCAAGGTACATGATTTTCAGACTAAAAAAAAAGACAGGTTTTTGTTTTGCCAAAGGACAAACATGACAAGTATGGTTGGCTTTTTTTGTGGCCAAAGAGCAAACATGACAATGAGCCAAATAAAAACATAATCAAGGTACATGATTTTCAGATAAAAAAGACAGGTTTTTGTTTTGTCAAAGGGCAAACATGACAAGTATGGTCATGATCAACATCTGAAAGATCCATACAACTCTTCGAAGTGTTGAGAGGTGCAAAAGAAAATGCTCCTAACATAATCAACCTTGACAATATTGCTTATGAAAGTCAACATAATATCGCTCATTCTGTAACAAGCACCTGCTTTATGGCTTGTCTCATTATTCAACTTGATCCCCTTCATATAGCCATTCGAGAGATGACTCAAAAGCATATTCATCCATTGCATATGTTATTGTTGGCGATATTAAGACCAGCAAAGAAGGCTGACTGATTACTTGTTTGAGGTTTCTTAGAATTTCCTGCTGCAGTGTTTTCACTATTCTTCTCAGAGGAAGAAGATTGATTGGGATGCTTGTAACACCTATCAACTACATCCCCCTCGATGCCGCAGTGTGAAGAACAAATAGGTATCTGCCCATCATACTTGTTTTGAATCCGAAATCGATCATTGGATCCTCTTCTTGCATGATTGAAAGCACCAGCAAGAGTAATAGGTTCTTCTTGAATCACAAATGAAGAAAAAAAAAAAACTTTATCCAGTGTAGGCAGAGGATTAATCAGAAGAATTTGTCCATACAATGATGCATAATATTCATTCAGTCCAATCTTTAAAGACATAACCAAGAAACGATTTCAAACCTTCACACGTAAATTCTTCAACCAGACAGAATTTAACAAGTTCTTGTCAGATTGTTGTCACTTTAATTTAGTATTCTTAAACAAACATCTATTCTTGAGTTGTGGTAACTGGTTTTTCACACAGTCGAAAAATGTATGGCTCATTCATTTCACGACATCGTTCTTACAACTATCCCAAAGATCTTTCTCACAACCTGTGTAAAAAACAACACTCACAGTATCAAAGCAATACTCTTTGATATGGAATTGATAATCCAGGAGGTAACAATGTCATTGTTACACTGCCATGAAGTAAGAAGATTTGAGGAAAATAATTTAGTATAATTACTAAGTAAAACTCAAGACTATTACAGAAGTCTCCTCTTGTATAAATACAACTGAAATAAGCCAAACCATTCAACTAAATAACAACTAGTAACTGTTGGTCTGTTACAAGCAATATAGTTGACAGAGATAAGACAGAACTTAAGCACACTGCCAAAGGTTATTGCATTAAAAAACATGCATTAGGAATAGGCTGAATGGATCACCAGTTTAGACATGAAATAGAGCTTTAAGATTGGAAGGCCTGATGCTTTGGGAATTTCCATTCCATAGCAACTCAGCAAATAACTGGTTCCACTTTTCAGTGGGATGGCTTTCATCAAAGAACAAATACTGACTGGGGTTATCACACACCTCATACTCTAGTCCAAACCTTCCTCCACAGCTATAATATCCTCTGAATGGTCCACTTCCACAACATGCCATCTTTGCTTCCTTGAAACCTTACAAAACAGATGAAATCTCAGAAGCCTAACCAAACATATGAAGATTCAAAGTCTAAATAACTTACCATATTTAGCAGGGTTATTCATTACTTCGACCGAAATGGAGAAAATATCGGCATAAGAATAAACAAATCCTTCAAGTTCCTTTTCAAACTCTAGGAGAGTTTTGTAAAGATTTTCGTTGTGCAGTCTTACAAGTTCTGTAATCTCTTCCAAGCATTCATCTTTGCCTTTTAATAATACGGCCTTCACTGTGGGCAAACAACCTAGAGATCCAAGACTTAGAATCGCAAACTTTCTTCCTCCATTCTTGTGGATTCCCTGAAAACAAGTAATCAGAAAATTGATTTAAAATTAGAAAGAAACATGTTATTAAACAGGTCAAGGATGTTTGTTATTATAAACAAAAAAACCAATCGGTAGTAAGAAGAATAACGCAGGCATCTTATTAAGAATGTGAGGTCGACCGACTGCTTACTTTGATGACCGTGGTTAAGTTTCCGATCACTAAGTCAACATATTCGTGTGGAGTGTGAGATTGGAAAAGGCTGGAATTTGCAATGAAAGGAAGAATATAATCGCTGCTTCCAATGCCGATGAAGTAGACAGCTCTGGATAGTAATGCCTTAGCTTCTGTATGACCTAGCTCTTCAAAAACAGCCTTTGCTACTTTGTTGAAATAACTCAGCTGGGTTTTCAGGTCTATTACCTTTAAAAACCAAAAACATGGCTGAGCCCTCTTTCTGTGTAGTGTAAGAAATCACAAGCAGCAGATGAAAAACTTACCGATCCTTGAAAGGTGTCAACTAAAATACCTGCTCCTGCTGATGCAAAGTTCACTCCATAAAGGTAGTTTTTGTTCTTAGGATCAAGATATGGATGGATTAATGGCAAAGTGGCATATTCAGCTGCAATTCAAACATGTTTCAAGAGACAAGTAAAATCATTATAAACATCAATATAAAGAAGAAGAAGAAGAATTTACCAACGAAATCAGGAATCAAGCGGCCATCCGAATATCGGCCTGTTGGGAATTTGAAAAAGGTTTCTCCATATGGGGAGAAATTAGCTTTGAAACTGGCAGTGGTGTTGATGTAGTTATTGTTTCCAGCATCAAGAAGGGAATCTCCAAAGATAAACAAAGCTGCATGTTTTGGAACACCTCTGCAACTGGGCAATGACACAACACTAACTATCAAGTACACTAAGAAACATGAACTTCCCATCTCAATTATTTCTTTGGCTCACTCCTATTCAAAGGCAACCTATATATTTAATAATCAAGATAGTTTTTTCTTTGTCTATGATCCAGTTGATACTTATCATTTGAATTATAAGCATTAGGTTTGGGCCAATAAAATGAGAGTTGATGTGGACTTGGACTTTCTCCGGTTGTTCAATGACGCCTTGTCAAATCAAATAAATGCTATTGTTTTTAATGGTACATAGTAGAATACAAAACCATTTAATACAAAATGTTTTTCTAAAAGGATATGAAGTAAGGAAACTTACTAACGACGACAGCAGCTGAAGTTTCTACAGATATTTTGATAAAATCTAGACTTTCGATAAATCAATCTCTTACTTTCATTTGAAAAATCTGTTTATCTAATTTGACTAATGCTACATTAAACTTTCACCCTTCTTTAGTGTTTGTTTTTTTTTTTAAACCAAACAAAACTTTGATTGGAACTCAATTCTCCCAATAGGTGAAGATCAGACAGGAGGGAGATAGCCCTCAACCACAGACTTGGTCTTGATCAACACCTTCAACCCAGACCAACCAATGATAGAGAAGGAATGGAAAAAGAATTTTCTAAAAAGGAAATAGGCATCTTGCACCACGACCTTAACATAATAATAATAAGGTTCAAATAAGAAAGACTCCTAAACTATAGTCAAAACACGCTCAAGATTGATTTTTGATAACTTTAGGAGATAATTTAATATGCATAAATACTATTGAGGTATACGACCCCATCAAAGTATAAGGGAGAAACCGCTAATCCGAAAGATACCTTAAACTTGCTCACGAAGAACACCCATTATTCCTTTGATTAGAAGAACTCCCTCTATCCACCAACTCTTTCTCTGATCGCCTCATCAAAATCCATATGCCACCATCTTGACCAGAAACAAAAGCCATAGCAACTCAATACAACAGATGCAAATAACAATAAAGATAACATCAAAAGATTGGGCTCAGTACTTAGAATTTTGAAGGCCCTATCACCCAAATAATTAAAGAGCAAACAACAAACAATAAAAGGTCCACAAAAACCAAGTCTGACTACCAAAGGCCCAGAAAGGTCTCTCTCCCCAACCACCTTCAGTCAGGCCCAGCCAAAGGGGCTTCTGACACCCCCCTGCAAACCAGTCTACATTTCATGAGCAAGCTGTTGTTTGTGTAGGAATTCATTCAGTGAGATGGTAAGAATCCCAAAATACATGCTCATTATGATTCTCCTTTCCTTCCTTCAACCCTGCATTATATTACACACTTCAGCTATAAGATATGAACAAATGTATAGCCAGAAAAAGAGAAATATTCATCAAAACTAACAGAGAATATTGGCTGGTTTTCCAAAAATGGATTACAGATGACAAGAAACCAGAGATCGATTAAGAACAAGAAGAGAAGATATAAATCGAATATGAAGTCAGGACCCAAAGATGATACATTTTAATTCCCAAGTCTAAGTTTAAATAAAAACTTGATACATTTTCATTTTAATTTTGGTTGCTAAACTTAATTTTTTAATTCATGTATTTACAAAATATCTATTTAGTGATCATGTTCAACCAACTCCACTTTGATTCAACCAATCAAAAAGAAAAGACAGGTACTTTTAAAAGTTGAATATGACATCTCAACAGCACCAACTAACAATTACACTTAAATTAAGATCATCGGCCATTTCCAAGTTTGATATCCATCTACAAAGTAACGCAAACCCCACGTTTGAGTTTATATGACATAATTGAATGTAGTTGATCCCATGCTAGGTTAAGATAAACTACAGCTTCAAAATAATTTAATATAGTCTTGCCATCGCATTTGGAGTCTTAGTGTAGTGCCAGTGTCGAAATATCAAAAAAGAATTCGAACTAAGTTCATATTCTTCCTAAAAACATCAGCATGAAGAAGAGAGAAATTTGCGATGACATATATTCATAATCATACAGATAAAAAATCAGTCATTCCATGATGCAAGAATCCTCGAGAGAAGTTTTATGGTACACATCAATACAGGTAACATATAACATATTGTTG
Source organism: Sechiopsis laciniata (assembly GCA_037833695.1). Taxonomy (NCBI): domain Eukaryota; kingdom Viridiplantae; phylum Streptophyta; class Magnoliopsida; order Cucurbitales; family Cucurbitaceae; genus Sechiopsis; species Sechiopsis laciniata. The sequence goes on from JBBMKA010000018.1 coordinate 8,105,776, forward strand.
ATACAAACTTAACTCGACAAGCTATAGTCAATTTAAAGTTTCTCACGTATTGTTGCCCGAAGAAACTTGATAACTCTAGCCTATTAGCTACAGCATAAATATGTCAATAACTTCCTCAGGCACAATTGACTGTTATAACTTCGATTGAAAAGATGGAAAGGACTAACATGTAGAGCTTTATTTACATGAATCAGCCAGCAAAGGAAAACTTAGCTCAAAAGATTCCATCATATTGAGTTGCATCCCCACCAAGGAATGCATCCATTGAACTATCCCAGTTCCCTTCCAGATATGGCATCCGAAAACACTTCATCTGGGACTCGAAGGCAGAAAGCTCTTTAGACAGTGTCTTAGCACACACTTCTTCAGCATTTATGGCATCCCCTGAACTACACCTTAGTTTCTTCCGTGGATGCCTCTCCTTTGAAAACTGAGAATTATAACTTTCAAAAGTAGCTGAGAAGACAGAAGAGATTTCAGGAGTCTTAGCGCATTGATCTCCCCATCCAAAATCAGAACAACCAATCGAGTTGCTTCCCTCGTCTGAATTAAAATGCAGGTGCATATCGTCAGATGGAGCACTCTCCATACTAGCAGGCCATGAATCCATGTATCCAAGTTGATCAGTAGGAGGTTTCACTTCCAGAAAAATAGTGGTTCTGTAGTAGTTCTGATCCGGATTATTAGAAAACTGAAGATGTTGGTTTTCCTTTAAGTTCGTCTTGAGATGTTTTTTTCTACGGGTTTTTCGGCTTCTGGGTATTATGCAAAGGAGGCTCCTCAGGGAAATTCACCTTGGCTTTCTTGCCTCGAATTCTCCGTGCCTCTGCATCATACGCTCTTGCAGCTTCTTCTGCAGTGTTGAAAGTACCAAGCCATACACGGGCCCCTTTCCTCTTTGTATTTGCAGATTTTTCCCCTTGCCCACTGAACTCCACAGATTTTCTGGCACTTGATCCTTTCATAATTAGATGACATTGAAATCAATAACGAGCAGATGTCTAAATGGTGATCAAATAAAGAACGTAAAGATACAAAGACTTGGAATTCATTATGCAGGATTAGAACACCAACATGCTTCTCAAGCTGGGAAAATATCAAACAAGCAAAAAAACAAAACCAAAACAAAAGCATAAAAAAGAGGTGTTAAAGCTGCAGAAGGAAAATACAGATTATGGTTCAAAACTGATTAAAAGAGGATTGATAAAAATAAGAAAACGTAAAATTGAAGAACTTTGCACTAAGAAAACTGATTTAATAATAAGATACCGCATTCTTGATAATCCAACGAAGGAAAGGATTAAACATTTAGAGCGATTAAACAAAGCAGAAAACAAGTTGATTTATTGCAGAAAATGGAAAAAGAAAATGAAAGACAGAACAATCACCCAAAGATTGCAAAAGTTGGTGGTTGATTTCTTATTATGTAGCGAATAATCATTAAAAAGATAAGAAAAAGGTATCCACCTGCAGCATCAATCGAACAGGCAAATAAAAATCGAAAATGGACAGATATATATACATGAAATTTACGCAGCACTCAACAGAATTGTCCTCAAACTTCAAAGACAAGAACAATCACGAGGGAAATTAAAGTAAAATCATTACCGCGAGTGGAAGAACAAGCGGAGTTAGGAGCAGAGAAAAGAAACGGTTTCACATCGGAGAAGTAATGTTCATCAGAATCGTCCTTGAAATGCTGGAAATCAGCCTCAAAATCATGAACATTAAAGATCTGCAACCTCAGGTTTCTTCAGATTCGGCAAGTGGTGATCGGCGGTGACACGGTCAGACCGAGCCGCCGGAATGAAATCAGAAATTATAGCAGCTCCACACATGGTTCTTTATCAGATTCAACACACTAAAAAAAAAAAAAAAAAAAAAGAGAGAAATTTGGAGATTTCTTTAACCGAAAAGGATTGAAGCAAGATTTTGGGATTTTATAAAACTTCAATTTAGAAGAGTCCAGTGGAAATACCACCATGCCCTCACTGCACACCAACAATTACACAGCTCTTATCATTATTACGTTCTCCAACTTGGAACTAACGAGTAGCTATTTTGTTGCCTTTGCAATTTTTTTCTTTTTTGAAGAGATAACATATCAATTATCATTGTTTATGTCGATTTCCATTTTCAATATTCATATTACTTTTTCTACACCAAAACATTCCAAATTAGCTACAAAGATAAAATCAAGTTCATGTATAAATTGAAGCGGTCAAGGTTTCTAGATTTCAACTCCTTCAAAACAACTGTTTTGATTTTTTCAAGCTTAACAGTGTCTAACCAAAATTAAAAATTCGAAGAATATGCAAGTTTTTTTCTCCTTTGATATAAAGAGTTATAGAGATGGTAGGGAGACATAGAATTTAAAAGGGAAATCCAGTCTCTATTGTATTTTCATGGTATATATTTAAACACATTAAAGTATTCATTCAAAAAAGATCATTATAACTCGCATCCGGATTAAATTATTACAAAACCAAAACAACAAAAGTTCATAATATCCCAACCAAATACCAACCAACTAACTAACAATTCTCCTAAAAATTCACATCTTTTCATTAAAACTGAAAACTCAATTAGAAAGTAAGGTTCATTAAGAGAGGCGATTTATATTACTTAATCATAGTACGGGTCCTATAGACGGCAGACATGGACATGACTCCACTTAGATCCACAAGTGTAGCAAAATTCTGATCCACACCTGCAAATTTCACACATAAATTCGTTAGTTTATCTTCTCATTTTCTAACTTTGAAGCAGTTGAATAAAACAAATACTCAAAATATATACCATATTCGATTCCAACTTCTAAATTAATACAGTTTTTATTTTGTTTTTCCTGTTTTTCCTGTTTTTGGGTTCGATTCCCAACTTCTTAAATTTACATAAGAACATTTCAAATACTAAATTACGAAAAGTTCCAAATCAATTTCATAACATCAATTTATTATTTAAATATTCTTTTTTTTTTAAATCCCATTTTAGAAGCTGGTTGGTAATCTAGTCCAAATCACAAGTTCGATCCCACTGATATTATCTCTCCCTCAATTTGTACTTAAAAAAAAGCAGATAGTTTAAACCTTTGTGCTTAAGTAAAGTCTTGGAATGAATATTCTTATTATTGAGGGTTGAGAAAGTCCAATTATTATTTTTAGGGTAAATTACAAATTTGGTCTTCTAGAGAGACGTTGGGCTCAAGACTAGCCTACGTGGGCCACATGTAAGGTACAAACAGCTGTCTAGTGCGGGGCTGATGTGGAGAAAAATGTTTTAGTTGTTAGGTTGGCCATTTTAATTGTGGGGTTTAAACTAATGTTTTTTAGTATTTTATTTTTTAGTTTTGTGTGGTATGGAGTGAAAGCTTCAGGTAGGAGAGTCTTGAATCGTTGTTTTGAGGAACTAGTTGATAAAGGTTTTATGTTTAATTGGAAAACTATGGTTTCATTCAGGAATAAGAGTTTTTACTCTTTTTCCTATGATTTGGTGGAATCCTGCTCTTCATTGACAATAAGATGGATGATCAATTATCTCCCAAACATTATTAGAAAAACTCCAGATTTGGGGCGAGAATAGCTAACATGTTGGTTCAATTGGAGCTTTTTGCTTCCAATTTCAAGGCATTAATGCGAAAATTTGGTTCTACAATTATCTTAGGCCTTGTTGTTGGTTCTTCATATCTAGGTAGACACGCTCCAGCTTGTGGAATCGATCCAGTTTGTGGTCTCCTTGTTAGAGAGTTGTTGTATTGACTTTAGTTGTTTAATGAAGTTTTTTCTTAAAAAAAAAAAAGTAAACTTTGTGATTTCAGAGATTGTTTGGAATTAATTTCATGAATGGCTAAAAAGTATGTTGAGAGTGGTACAAAAAATATTTAAAAAACAATTCATTAGTGAAGAAATTAAGAGGAATTTAAAGGCTAACCTGCAGGTAATATGAACGCAACCAGTAGTCTTCTCAACATAAACTTTGCAATTAGGGCACCGCTTCCATTTCTTCCGATCAGCCAGGATCATCATCATCACATCGTCTCTGTTTCCACCTCCTCCCTCCGCCTTACGCAGTTCCTGAAACTCTCCGCATTCCATTTCCGCATGCCATCCATCCTTACACTTGGCGCAGAACAATCTCCTGCAGTTCATACACTCCGCCGCCGTCACCGCCTCCACACCGTCGTCGATCATCGCCGCCGCGCAGTCCTCGAACGGACAGTACACTCTCTTCGTCTTCAGAATCATCGCCTCCAACAGAGCATCTCCCCACCGCTCCAGCACCGCCTTCGGAACGAACGAACCACACATCTGCGGCTCCAGCGCCGCCACGCAGTTCGGTTCCGGACATGTAACCTCGATGCTGTTCTCAAGCTTCGCGGCGATGTGCTTGGAGATGCAATCGAAGCAGAAGGAATGCGAACAGCCGGTGATTGTGAAGATTTCGGATGCGGATTTTGCGTCCATACAGATTGTGCACAAGGATTCAGAGCAAGAACGAGAAAGTTCGGCCTTCAGCGATTTGTTTTGGACCGCGATTGTGGTTGAAGGCCATAAGGAGGAAGCGATTGCTTCCTGGAGTTGTAACTCTTCTGCGAACTTTTCATCGGAGATTGGGAAGACGTTTTGAAGAACTGCGAAGTATAAATCGTCGACCAAGAGGCCGGAAGAGCCCTGGCTTGAAGATGAAGATGAAGATGAAGATGATGCTTCGACTTCCATTACAAACTCTTTTGAACTACCAACCTGTTGTGGTTTATCGTCCCAGAGAGTGATTTAAAAGGGGAAAATAACGATTTCCAAAGCGAAAACTAAGCGTCTAATTAAAAACTAATTTGGAAATCATCTTTTTACGACGGCGCTCGCCCCTTCATAAAGTTAAAATACTAATTTGGTGGAATTTAGGGTCATTTTAATCCTAAAACTTACCACTCATGCATGTCTACCTAGTTCATGCTTAAAAATGATGTGACTCATATCACATATTCTAAGTGTACGCACTACCTATTTCTCTTAAATTAAAGATTTGTTTAATTCTAAATTTGAAGTTAATTTTTTTTAATACACAGAATTATAATATATTCTGAAACTTAAAGAAATAACAGCTTTGTCTTATGTTAATCCATGATGATTCAAGTAATTGTTCCCGATTTTTAAATTTAAAAATAATTTGCTCATTTATAAAATTTTGTGAATTGAAAATCAGTTTTTTTTTTTAATAAATTTTATTTAATTTTTATAGATGATTAATTTAAATTGAAATTATTAACCCACAATTTGTTTTTTGTTTTTTTTTTTTTGTTTTTTTGAGTACCACAAAAAAAAAATTGTAAAGATACTGGACAATTATAATATATTTAAATAATTTTAAAATTTTAGATTTATACATTTGTTATACCTACCTAAAATTGTAAATATTCCTTTATTAAATTTTCTAAAAGTGCTATTCTCCTATAGTTATCCCAAGAATAAAGTTTTAAAAGAATTAAAATTGAACAAAATTTTACTGACCAAAATCAAATTTTATATTTTAAAATTCTAGTTTAAGGCTAAAATTATCTTTGCTTGAATTTGTAGGGTATTTTCTCACATTTACAAAGTTTCTTATCCTACCTTTCCTATGCTCTGTATTAAGGCAACTGATTGTAACATTAATTATAGTGACAGTGCTTTAATTAATCATCAATATTTCCAATGTTTGTAGATTATTATTCTTTTGCATCTTTGTCATTTTTGCCGTCACGCTTTTCCACAATAATAGTTATTTATTATCCTAATAAACCTCTAAATAATTGTATATTCAATACCATCAAATATTCTAAATATAAGAAAGTGAAACGCATATAAGTGACTAGTGAGTCAAAAAAAAAAGGAAGGAAGAACCAACTAATCAGAATTTCAAATGAAAGTGAAGTTTGAAATGCATATAAAGTAGTGAAAATTAATCTACTAATCTTGGAACGACTATCATATATTATACAATAAAAAATGGTAAATTAGATATCTTCATTAAAATACATCAGTCATGGCTTAGCTACAAGAATATAAGTATTTTACAGCACCCTACAGAAGTTAAAACTGCCATGGCTGCTAACTAACTTTTCTCCTAAACTACTACTACCAACAGAAAGAGACAAGTCAAAAAAGAACTTAGGGACGAAGCCTGCTCTCTGTGTGCTGTATTCTCTTCATCTACCGTTTTCATCTCTGAGTCTCGAAAATATACTCTTCAGCTAACGGTTTAGGAGCACGCCACCTTCAAATAAAACGCATCTACGAGCCGATAGAATGAATAATTTTCCGTGTAGGATAAGAATAGGCAAAAAAAAAAAAAAAAACAACACAGTCGAAACTTTGAGTCAGAGACCAGAACTAAATCAAGATATTCGGGGATAAGCTATCCCTTGTGGAGACCCGTTTGCTACTCTGTGTGGTTTCTTCTTGTAAGTTGTAATGCTACAATGTGGACAAACATATTCTAACCCATCTGTTTTGGCATAATCCTGCAAGTAAAAACAAATGATTTAAACCACCACGGAGAAGAGATTAACCAGATTTTACACTCTTGCACTTCCAAGTTCCACAAACTCTACCTTAAATGCACCGAGCCCTTGCCTCCGGTCACACCCGAAATGGGCCCATTCACCACAAATACCACAGTTCACCCAATCCCCTGCTGCACTACTGTTGAACAGATGCAAAACACATGGTAAGATAGCGAACTTACAACAATTATCAAAATCATCTTTCACCATATGAGTGAACAAAATAGGTAGAACAAATTGACAAACCTGTGACACAAAAGGCAGCATTCTCCATCTACATCATCATGAGCCAATTCATATTCTAAAAGGTAAGTCTCGTAATGTCTTTTCAGTGTATTTCCAACACCCTGTGAAAACATATAGGATCAAATTCTTACAACACGTGAAAATTAGTAAAGTTGACACAGCTTTCATCTACCAACAGATTCCTGTAGTTTAGGCTAAGAAACTAGTATTAGAGGGTCACAGATCCATGAGAAAAGGTTTGCTGTACATACAGTCATTCTATTGGTCATTGTGTAATTGTGCATCTTAGAGAAGATCTGCCCCTTCCAATTGATACCATTGCCGACATGAAAGCCTCCTCGAGTGACCACCTACAAAGTAGAGCAACACTTTCAAAATGGGTCTTTGCAGTTAAAATACCAAACAGGAGGAATTAACACTCTATTCTGGAAATTCAACGACCATACCTCCTTGTACAAGTTATAGAGGTCAAGACGCTTCCCATTGAGTATGGCATCCGGGAACTCCTCAACTCCCCCTTGAGGAATATGTCGCGAATGTCCTCTTAGTAGTAAAAACTCCATAACGTCCTTCAAGAATTCCTCCTGCAATGAAGAGCTTTAGAAATATATGTACATGAACATATAGCATGAAGTTGCGATCTCTTCCTCCTCAGAAAAGCTACTCTTTACTAGTATGAAAACCTATGCAAGAAGGCAAAAACCAAAAACACTTTCTACTCCTAGATTTCCTCATTAGATGGAATTTTCCAAGTTCTATTGGAGATAAATTTAATAGTTCCAAAATATACTCCCAATAACTTGATATACACCAACCTTTTAAGTTTAAACCTTAATGATCTTAGTATCTTACCTCGGAGCAATCATGAATTGGGTTTCTTCCACAACCATGTTTCTTTAAAGGTAGTGGAATTAAGGTCACAGCCGGCTGCTTAGACTGAGATGAGCTTGAAAACGATTTTCTTTGTGTTGCAGAAGTTGATCCTAGAGTTACATGCTTTGATGGGGTAATGACAGGCAAACTAGCCTTGTGTTGGCCTCCATTGTTCCCATCTGCTTCAGTCAATCCAGAAAAAGATGTCATTTTATTCCTATGCGCCCGTGGAATCGGCCTCATGGTGGCTACTTTTAATCTTTTCCTTGCTGGGAGTAAGGGTGCCCTCAACCCATTCCTTGGTGCAGACTCCTCTTCAGCTACTCTTCTAATGGAAGGGATCTTTGCATATGCAAGAGTGTCATGTGAAAGAGTTTTCCTTATTACTTGGCTTGGTTCGACTCTCTTTCTACTAGGAGTAGGTAGTTTAAACCAGTTGGGCAATACACTTACAAGAAACTGATCTGAATGTTCATCATTCTCATCCTTTGAACAAAAGAAGATCAATCGCTCAGCATCCTCTTTCACAAAAGAAGCAACAGGCAAACCCTGAACTCCCCCAATGCCAAGTGCCACTAAACTCCGATATGACATTTCAGGTGCTAGCTGCCTCAAGACCTGAAACAGCATCCAAGGAAAACAATTTGATATTAATATATTATCGATAAAGTGGCTTATTATTCGACCAAATTCCTCATTTAATAAATTGAACCTCAACCACAGAGATCAACATTTCATTGATCATTAATGTGAATCAACCAAGTTTTTATCTATTTATAAAGAATAAATCAATATACAGTTTCTGCTTGATTTAAGTGGGGTATGGGGAAGCAGGCAAGTTGGGGAACCTGTGATGCCCAAACGGGAACCTTCATGGAAACCTCAAATACAGTTGCCCCACACGCAACTGAAGCAGATTTTCGAGGCTTGTGCATGTGATGTTTATTACCCTCACAATCATGCATGGCATGTACTAATTGACTATTTTCAATAATCTCATGTTTGATATGTTTCTCCAACAGCTGAAAAAATGAGTAGCAACTAGGTATTAGATTCCTCTTATTTGAAAAAATTAACAATAAGAAATGCGTCAAATAGTTCAATTAGAAACAAACCTGATCATCAAAACAAGTATGAGCACTACCAGACACCAATACTGAGATGTGGGCTGAACTACAGGTCACGATATCACATCGCATCGTCACAACACCACGAGAAAAGGATCCTGCTTGAAGAGGTGGTGGGGGAGCACTGAACCATATTGTTTAAGGCATTAATAGCATATACAATTGACAAATAATTGATTGGGGTTGAGTTGGTTTAATTATCACCTTCGTTTGAAAGAAACCCAGGTTCAAATCTTGTGTGTGACGAGTTAAAAACAATTTTTTTAATAAATCATATACAATTGACATTCACTAAACCGAAGATTTAATTCCTAACAAGAAGGCATAGCCTAAATATATGACACAGAGATAACATATAGAATTGGTGCACCAAATGTGTCAAGTGGTCCAAGTGTTCAAACCATATTCCAATATATTTCAACGTAAGTTCTTTCCAAGAGGAGTCTAACCTGAATTTCCCCTGAAGTTTACTTCCACGGATCTGTATCATCCACAAAAACCAAAAGCAGACAGTTAAGAATGGAATGCCTCCAGAAAAACATAAGTTACAACAGTTCATAGAGATCTAACATAAAAATGTCATCGCCCAACTCCTACAAGCCATAAAACAACCAAAATTGCAAAAAATTTGAGCAACACTTACTTCAATGTTCAAAAGGGCATTAAGGCCATCCTCCAATGATCTCAATAAGCAAGCATCCTAGAAAGCATGAAAACTATAAGGAAAACCATGTAAAATAACTTATAATTGAAAAGGTCCTTATTCCTGTACGCCTAGATGCATGTGTACCCAATAGCACATGAATATAAGACAAATGCCTGAAAACTACTTACTGGTATCATGCAAGGCACTCCACAGATGAGAAATTTCGCAGTCACATTATTATCATGTATACTAATGGCAGGGAGGGCTTCTAAAGAACCATCATCGTCTTCACCTTCATCTAACTCGGGGGCTTCAACGTTAATCTTTGGTGGTTCCCCAATAAGCTGAGGTTCTATATCACTCCCAATATTGTCAGCATTCTCTGGAAGGGTATAATCACTCCCCACACAATGAAGCCTAAAAGCAGCATGTGCAAGCTGAAAAGCATCCCATGTATGAGTAGATGAACTGCAGCCCACAAGTGAAATAAAAATTAAAAATTGAATACTTATCACCCTCCACAGACACAAGCACAAAAGTTCATTCAGAAAAGTAAAAGAAACGCAACATATGCAAAATCATAAGCGCCCACAACAGCCGTTTGTACAAGAATGATGACATGTAGATAGCTAAAAATAAGATGCATGGGGAAAGATGATCGTTTTATTTTTTATAGGAATTTTCCTTGAGAAACTTACTTCATTCTAAACGAGAATTCTGTTTTCATGTTGACTTTAAAAATTATATTTGTTATTTATCATGCACTTTACTTCATCAAGTCCTCACCCTTTTTTAATTTGCTTCACACTTTGAAAAATACTACCCAAAAAACCTCCATAGTAGGGTGAGCTCATATAAGAAGCACAATATATCTATATGTGTGTGTGTATGGATGCATATGTATGTAGGTATGCATGTCAATCACAAAGTAACTTCTATTCTACTCTAAATGTCGAGGTAAATATTTACTTGAATCCATAAAGAAGGATAAATAGACACACCAAAAAAATTCTAGTCTGTCTAATAGAAAGTAGCGCAAAGCCTTAAAGTATGTAAAGTACCTCTGCACCACTGAAAGCAATGCATTTCGAAAATGAGCTGCAGCATAACAAGAAAATGTGTTGTTCCAATATATGACATAAGGAATTCCCTGCATAATGATGAATCTGACTCAATAAACATCCTTTGACCAAGAAGAAATCACGCAAGAAAGTCAGACAGGCAGGCTGCCCCGCTTGTTTATAGACGTCACCTTAGAATGAAGAGCCTTCGCTATTCTGTCACCATTTGGGATTTCTAAATAAACCTGAGCAAATCGATGAATTGAATAATCAAAACCAAAATCTATTCTATCGAAATCCATTCCTCCAATCCCATAAAAAAGGAGTGGATGAGCAGAAGAAAAAACAAGATGGTTAAGTCAAGTACTAATTCATCAATTATAGAAGGGAGACAGCATACAGTGGTTGGTAATGCAGTATTGAATAGTTCACATGAATCTTCAAGAGACAAATCAACACCATTCCAAACCAAGGACCCAATTTCATCATTTTCAAGTTGTTCCCCTTGTAAGTAGACGAAGCTGGGTTGACATGATTCTACAACTTTACTAAACTCACCCTTACTCGGATTTGTCAGAACTTGGACCTACAAATTCAACCAGTTGAATATTTTGACGACAACCATCTTTAATTAAGTATAAAAATTGCAGATAAATGACAACTAATGCAGATTCACACCTCCAATCGTCCCGAAGAAACTAATACCGGAAAGGGGTATTTCAACTTATTCTCAGCAACATCCTCTTTGCACTTTACTTTAGACACACTTCCGCAGGTGACAGCAAGTAAGCTGCAAGTCTGCCTAGCAGCTCCTACGGAATGAAGCATAATTTACAAGAGAACCGGGAATAAATTGCAATAAGCGAATTTCCTCATGCAATGAGACCTTTCAAATAGCTTGTGGGGCTATTAGAACACAAACATTCACCAAAAACAGAGCCCAATGCCCTGGCATCAGCTACAAATCTCAGAAACAAACACCCACAGGCCATGTCATAGAAGTAAAGAACCTGAATTCTTATTCTGATGTAGAAACAATGCCATCATTCTAAAGCTCCTTAGAAACGACTATAAGATCAAAATCACAGGCGTCTAAAACCTCTAATTTTACCGCACCAACAATTAAACCCTAAAACACACCCACTTCAGCACAAATTTCTGCAAAAACAAAATGCATGTACTTATTAAAAACTCAAACCCTATCCGTTAAGAATCTCAAACTATGATCAACATGTACAGCAATAGCAAAGCATACATTCAGCGAGTAGTTGAGCAAAAGCGCTTCAAGACAAAACCCGTCATAAACGAAGCTCCAAAGCAAAAACCCATCAGAGAAAACCTCAAAATCAAACGAATCGGCCACACCCAGAAGAAGCAGGATGAAATTCACCGCCTCAGATGACAGAAATCGAAGAACCCATCAAGGAAATTTGAGCATCGAACGCTACAAGATAAAAAATAAAAAAATAGAAAACAAAATTCATAGGGGAAGAAATTTTGGGCAGCGATAGAAGACAGAAGCTCGAAAAGCAAAACCCTAGGGCCTTAAAATTAACACGATTAAAAAATCGCAGAAACAAAATAGAAATAAGAAATATTCTTACCTTTCTTTTCTTTCTCCCTATCCACATTCCACGCAATAAACACGAAAATCAAACAAAAGGGTCACACAGTCGCCAAAATTAAATCCAAATAATATGTTCCTTTTGGTAAGATAAGTGGGTGTCAGATAAAATCATTCCCACATCTCGAAACATTTCAAAACACATTAAACCCAACAAAGTATCGCAACCATTTCGAATCAAATCAAGAAAACTCGTCGATTTCCATTTCACTTCCCTCTGGTTTTCATTAAAACTTGTAATGCCCATGTTTCGTTTGTCTTCTAAGATCCAAATCCAGAAATCTTCGGCAATTGGGTGCCCACCGACACTGGATTTTATATTCTTTTGTCGAGATTCTTCTTGTATGTATTTTCGGGCCTTGTCTTGTTCGTCTTTTGGGTTTCTTTTTCTCTTCGCTTTTTTCATCGTCGATTAGATTGATGGCAGATTCTTCTTCTAGTTTTGTCAAGAGCTTTTGCTTCTTTTCTCCTCATACGGCAGCATCTGTGTATGCATGCTGAATCGGGCAGTATAGTAGACTTGCACTGGCGAAGATTGCTCGGCTGAATTTTCAATTGAGAAGTACAGGTTGTTCGGTTTATAGAGTTTATACAGAATCTCTACGTACTTGAGGAAAATTGGAAGAAAATAAATTATTTGAATGTTGAGTTTTATTTTATTTTCTAATCTTTTTTAAGATGAAGGTAAACAGAAATTGGTTGATGGGGCTCTCTGGTTAATAACAAGAAATTAATGGATTTATTAAAAATAAAATTAATTAGAAATTAATGGGGGCACGCGGGCGCATGCATAGTTTTTTTTTTTTCCTCTCAAAATCAAACCTCATTTTATTGGTTATTTATCTCTCGTTTTTTAAATTTTAAGTTGAATTCAAACAAAAATTTATTTTATTTCTGCTTTTGCTATTTTATTAGGAAAATTGTCTGGATAATCCAATTTTATAAAATAATTACAAATCTAGGCAAGTTTGAATTTTTTTTGCACTTATAGTCGGTATAATTTATGGTATTAATATAATATTTTATATCATTAATATAATATTATGTATTATTAATATAATATTATATGTTATTAGGATAGTATATTGTGTATTATGTATTAATTATATTGTTTTTATATGGTATGACTATGATTGCTAAATTTTTTATTTTTTTTAGCTTAATTTTGTAAATACTTGTTCAATTTGGCCAATTCCTAGAAAAAACCCTTTTATTATTTGTTCAATAAATTTTGTATACAATACTTAATACTTAATTTAATGATCATAAGTCTTACCCAGCA
>JBBMKA010000018.1:8124842-8144791 GCA_037833695.1 Sechiopsis laciniata
TATATATATAAGTATTTTACAGCACCCTACTAAAGTTAAATCTGCCATGCTGGTAACTAACTTTTCGCCTAAAACGACTACCTAAGATGCACACAAAAAGAACCTATGCACCAACTCTGCTCTCTCGTGTGACATTTACTCTTCAGCTTGAATAAAACTCGTCTTTGAGCCGATATAATGAATCATTTTTCGTGTAGGATAAAATTAGGCAAAGAAAAAACGAAAAATTAAAAAACCTCAAGATGAAGACTAAAACTGAATCAGTGTATCCGTGGATTCATTACTCCTTGCGGAGACTCATTTGCTACTCTGTGCGGTTTTTTCTTGTAAGTCGTAATACTACAATGTGGACAAACATACTCTAACCCATCTGTTTTCGCATAATCCTGTAAAATTATTAAACAAACACATGGTTTTAAGCCATTACACACAAATTCAAGTTTAGTTTTTTTTTCAGAATATATCCCATGGTGGTCGGAAATTATACCTTAAATGCACCAAGACCCTGCCTCCGGTCGCACCCGAAATGGGCCCATTCACCACAAATACCACAGTTCACCCAATCCCCTGCTGCACTACTGTTGAACAGATGCAAAAACCCATAATAAGGAAGTGATCTTACCACAATTATAAAAATCGGTGGAGCAAGTTGGCAAACCTGTGACACAAAAGGCAGCATTCTCCATCTACATCATCGTGAGCCAATTCATATTCTAGAAGGTAAGCCTCATAATGTCGTTTCAGTGTATTTCCAACACCCTGTAAGATAAGAACATACAGGATCAATTTCTTACAACATAATGAAATTAGTAAAATTGAAACAGCTTTCATCAACTAACAGATTAATGTAATCAAGGCTCCACTAAAATAGAGCATCAGAAGGGTCACAAATCCATGAGAAAAGGCTTTGTTCTACATACAGTCATTCTGTTGGTCATTGTGTAATTGTGCATCTTAGAGAAGATCTGCCCCTTCCAATTGATACCATTGCCGACATGAAAGCCTCCTCGGGTGACCACCTACAAAGTGGAGCAACACTTTCAAAATAGGTCTTTGCAGTTAAAATACCAAACAGGAGGACTCAATATTCTATTCTGGAAATTCAATGAGCATACCTCCTTATACAAGTTATAGAGGTCAAGACGCTTCCCGTTGAGTATGGCTTCTGGGAACTCCTCAACACCGCCTTGAGGTATAAGCCGTGAATGTCCTCGAAGTAGTAAAAACTCCATAACATCCTTCAAGAACTCCTCCTGCAATAAGAGCAGAGAAGAAATATTAATAACAGTAGAATGATATCCATATCAGTTCAGATGAAAAACTTTTGAAATAAATGTATGAACATATAGCATGAAGTTGAAATATTTTCAATCCAATTCAAAAATCTATGCAAGTAGGAAAAACCAAGAACACGTGACTTGATGGAGTTCCAAGATTTATTGAAGAGAGGTTTTACAATTTTAGAATATGCTGCCAATAAGTTGATATCCAACAATCTTTTAAGTTTAAACCTTAATGATCATAGTATCTTACCTCAGTGCAATCTTGAATCGGGTTTCTTCCACAACCATGTTTCCTTAAAGGTAGTGGATTTAAGGGAATAATCAGCTGCTTAGACTGCGATGAGCTTGAAAAAGATTTTCTCTGTACTGCAGAAGTTGATGATCCTGCAGTGACATGCTTTGGCGCGGTAGCTATGGGCAAACTAGCCTTGGGTTGGCCTCCATAGTTTCCATCTGCTTCGGTCAAGCCAGAGAAACGTGAAATTTTATTCCCATGCACACTTGGAATAGGCCTCATGGTGGCTACTTTTAATCTTTTCCTAGCTGAGGGTAAGGGTGCCTTAAAGCCATTCATTGGTACAGGCTCCTCTCGACCTAATCTTCTAAGGGAAGGGATGTTTGCATATGCAAGACTGTCATGTGAAACAGTGCTCCTTGTTCCTTGGCTTGGTTCTACTCGCTTTCTACTAGGAGTAGGCGCTTTAAACCAGCTGGGCAATTCACTTGCAAGTAACTGATCTGAATGTTTATCATTCTCATCTCTTGAACAGAAGAACAGCAACCGCTTAGCATCCTCTTTGTCAAAAGAAGCAACAGGCAAACCCTGAGCTCCCCCAATGCCAAGTGCAACTAAACTCCGATATGACATATCAGGTGCTAATTGCCTTAAGACCTGAAAAGCATCAATGACAAACAAATTGATATTAATATATTATAGATGAAACGACAACCATGTTCGAAACTTTTAATAAATTGAACCTCAATCAGAGAGATCAACATATCATTGATAAAATGATTTTAATAAAAATACACCAATTAACAGTTTCTGCTTTATTTAAAGTGGGGGATGGCAAAAACAGGCAAGTTGAAAACCTGTGATGCCCAAGCGGGAACCTTCATGGAAACCTCAAATACCGTTGCCCCACAAGCAATTGAAGCAGACTTTCGAGGCTCGTGCATGTGATGTTTGTTGCCCTCGCAATCATACATGGAGTGAACTAATTGGCTATTTTCAATAATCTCATGTTTGATATGTTTCTCCAACAGCTGAAAAAATAGTAGCAACTTATTAGAATCCTCTTATTTGAAAAGGTTAAGCATAAGAAACAAGTCAGATAGTTCAAATTAGAAAAAAAAACCTGATCATCAAAACAAGTATGAGCACTACCCGACACCAAAACTGAGATATGGGCTGAACTACAGGTCACTATATCACATCGCATTGTCACAACACCACGAGAAAAGGATCCTGCTTGAAGAGGTGGTGGAGGTGCACTGAGCCATATTATTAAAGGCATTAATAGCATATAGAATTGACATTTCCAGAACCAACAATTATTTCCTACCAAAAAGGCATAACCTAGATATATGACTGAGAATTGACATATACAATTGGTGTACAAAATGTGACAAGTGGTCCAATTGTACGAACAAAAAATATTTCAATTCTCAGAAGAAGCTAACCTGAACTTTCCCTGAAGTTTACTCCCACGTATCTGTACATTACCCATTAAAACCAAAAAAAAAATCAGACAGATGAAAATGAAGGGACTGCCCAAAATAACTTAAGTTATAACGGTCCATAGAGATCTTTTCTAATCGTTAATTCGGAAAATGTAAGCAAATAATAAAAAACATAGACAACGTCTTTGGTCAACTCCTAGAAGCCATAAAACAAGTAAAATTGCAAAATTTTAAATGACACTTACTTCAATGTTCAATAGGGCATTAAGGCCATCCTCCAACGATTTCATCAAGTGTGCACCCTAGAAAGCATGAAAACTATAAGCAAAACCGTGTATAATAACTTATAATTGAAAATGTACTGGTTCCTACACACATATATGGAGGTGTACCCAGAGGCACATGATTACAAGATGGATGCCTGGAAACTACTTACCAGTGTGCAAGGCACTCCACAGATGAGAAATCTCATAGTCACATCACTATCATGTATACTTATGGCAGGGAGGTTTTCTAAAGAACCATCTTCCTCTTCATCTGCATCTATCTTGGGGGGTTCTACGTTAATCTTTAGAGGTTCCCCAACAAGCTGAGGCTCTAGATCACTCCTAATGTCATCAGAAATCCGGGGAAGGGCATAATTGCTACCAGCACAATGAAGCCTAAAAGCAGCATGTGCAAGCTGAAAAGCATCCCATGTATGAGTAGATGAACTGCAGCTCACAAGTGAAATAAAATATAAAAATCAAACCTTTATCACCCTCCACAGACACACAAGCACAAAAGTTCATACATAAAAGTAAAAGAAGCACAACATATGCAAAACATACGTGACCTTCACAAGTAGGGAGGATTCTGTTTTCATGTTGATTTTTAAAATTATATTGATAATATATCATGCACTTCACTTCATTAAAGTCCTCACCCTTTTTCTTGCCCCTTGCACTTAAGCCCTAAATGGGCTATTGCTTTATAATTTGCTTCACACTTTTAAAAACAACTTCCATAGTAGAATAAGCTCATATAAGAAACAATTTTTTTTATCGCACCAGTGCCCCACTACATACCCAAAAGCACACGTGCCTATCCCAAGGACTGGACTCGAGAGCCAACAAGAAAGTTTACAATTAATCTCACTCATTGGTTTCAAAGCACAAAATATATTATAACATCTATAATCAAAACACAAAGTAACTTTTATTCCACCCTAAATGTCAAGATAAGTATTTACTTGAATCCATGAAGAGGGCAAAAAGACACCTAAAACCACACAATTGTAGTCTGTTTGATAGCAAGTAGTGCAAGGCCATTTGTTTCCTATTAAAAATAAAGTAGCACAAATCCTTCAAGTATCTAACATACCTCTGCAGCACTGAAAGCAATGCATTACGAAATTGAGCTGCAGCATAACATGAAAATGTGTTGTTCCAGTACACAACATAAGGAATTCCCTGCACAATGATGAATCTGATTCAATCAATTAAACATCCTTCGGTATCAAAGATATCACATAAGAATGTTAGACAGGGAGGCTGTCATCCTTGTTCATATCAACATCACAATTTATTTGAAGTGGTGGCCTAAGAACCTAATAGAAGTCACCTTAGAATGAAGAACCTCTGCTATTCTGCCACCATTTGGGATTTCTAGATAAACCTGGGCAAAAAGATGAACTAAATGATCAAAACCATGATCGATTCTATTAAAATTCATTCTTCCAACCCCGTCACAAAGAAGTGAGTGGGCAGAAGAAAAACCAAGGTGGCTATGTCAAGTAATAACTCATTAAATTGTAGAAGAGAGACAGAGCATACAGTGGTTGGTAATGCAGTATTGAATAGTCCACATAAATCTTCAAGAGACAAATATAAACCATTCCAAACCAATGACCCAATTTCATCATTTTCGAGTTGTTCCCCTTGCAAGTATATGAAGCTCGGTTGACATGATTCTACAATTCTACTAAACTCATCCTTGCTTGGACTTGTTAGAACTCGAACCTGCACATTCAAGCAGTTAATTAATTTGACAAGAACCATCCCTTATTGAGTAGGAATATTGCAGATAAATGAAAACTATTGCAGATTTGCACCTCCAATCGTCCAGAAGAAACTAATTCTGGAAAGGGGTACTTCAAGGAATCCTCGGCAACATCCTCCTCGCATTTTACTCGATGCACACTTCCGCAGGTTACAGCAAGTAAGCGACAAGTTTGTCTAGCAGCTCCTACGGAATGAAGCATCATTTACAGGAAGAGAATATTGCATTAAGCGAAGTTCCTCTTCCTCAAGCAATCAGAGACGGCTTGGCATCAGTTAAAAATCTCAGAAACCAATGCACATAGGCCATGACATAGAACTTAAGAACCTGATTATTCACCCTGAGGTTGAAACAATCCCGTCATTCTAAAGCCCCTCAGAGACGGCTTGAAGATCAAAATCACAGCCGTCCAGAAACTCTAATCATAACCGAACCAACAATTAAACCCTAAAATTCATCCACTTCAGAGTTCAATGCAGGACTTAACAAGAATTTCCAACTATGATCAACATGTACTGCAATAGCAAAACATACATTCAGCTGTTCAAGGGTAAGCATAAAAACCACCATAAACGAAGCTCCAAAGAAAACCCATAAGAAAAAAAGCTCAAAACCAAACGAACCAGCCACCAGCAGAGAAGGGGGATGAAATTGAGCGCCTCAGCAGACTGAAATCGAAGAACCCACCAAACCCATAAGAAAAATCAAGCAAATTTGAAGATCCAGAGCGATGAGATCAAGAAAAATCGACGATAAGACAGATTCATACGAAGGGGTAGAAATTTTGGGCAGCGATAAAAGGCTGGAGGCCGAAAAGCGAACCCTAGGCATTAAAATTCACATCATTAAAAAAAATCTGTGAACAAAATAGAAATAAGAAATATTCTTTACCTTTCTTTGTTTCTTTGCTTCTCCGTATATCCACATTCCACGCGAAAATCAAAGAAAAGCTCTTTCACAGTCGCCCAAATTAAATCCAAATAATTAGTTCGTTTCTGTAGGATTAGTGGGTGTCAGATAAAAACAGAAGTCAAACAATTCTCAAAAACACATTAAACCCTTTTCACAGCCAGCCGATTCGAACCCAATCAAGAAATGCCATCGCCATCGCCTTCCAATTCACTTCCCTCGGGCTTGTACTAAAACTAGCAATGCCCATGTTTTGTTTGTCTTCTAAGAATCAAAATCCAGAAATCTGCGTTAATTGGGTGCCCGATTAGAATCTTTTCAGGCCCTGTCTGTTTCTAAATTTTGGGTCTCTTTTTTCTCTTCACTTCATCGTCGTCGATTAGATTGATGAGCTTTTTCTTCTATGATGAAGAACCAATAAGTGAAGTAAACTTGCACTGCCAAAGATCGCTCGCCTGAATTTTCGATTACAATATTTATAAATACCAAATTGTTTGGTTTGTAGATTGTAATCAGAATCTATACGTATTTTGGGAGAGTTTAAAGAAAATAAATGATTCGAGTGTTGAATACGAAAGGGTCTGTCAAGATCAGGGAAATACTGAATGAAGACTCTCTCTGATTATCATTCGAAACAAGAAACTAGGGACGTTTGTTTTTTCTTTAATTTCAATTAAAAATTTTGGTAAAGTTACAATTCACTGTGAATTTTGTTTACTTACAATTTCTTTTGAATAAACTTAATAATTCTTACTTTCAAAAAACAAAAACTTAATAATTCTTCCCATTCTTTTCTTTTCTTTTCTTTTCTTTTTGAAACCACATAATACTTTATTAACAAACATAAAGATATTCAACAATTGCCCAATCAGATTTCTTCGAAAAATAAATAAAAAGAATTTATTCTCAACAGCACACTTAACTTCTTTTATTATATTTGTAACATAATTTTTAAAATAATTCATTACATGATTTCGTATCAATGACTAGTGATGAAATGAGTGTGATAGAACTCTATTACTGATTAAATTGTATGAATGATAGAACTTAATTTGAATTTTGTACTACAAATAAATTAGTTTTAATTTTGTGTTATAAGTGAAAATATTTTGCCAATTTTTTATTATACATGCAAAACCCTCTAAAATAAAATTACCCAATTCGATGGGGCTCAACGAGGGTATCAAAGCTGGTCAGTTCCCACCGATCGAAAAAATGCGGTTATTGGATTTTTAAACTAAAAAAATGTATTCGATATAAATTGAAAATAAAATTTATTGATAACAAATTATAACATTTATATTTTAATTATAATAATTTTTTAATATTTTTTCATTATTTTTAACTGATTTCATTTTATTGTTTTCAATTAATTTCATTTTATTGAAGTTATTGATTTAACTTGATTAAACCAATTTTTGAAATATTAAAATTTTTCTTAATTTTTTTTTATATTCATAGAACTCTCTTTTGTTATAATTCATGAAAAAATCTCTAATTTAAAGGTATTTAATATGTTGTTTCAATTTTGTCTATTAGATATTTCAATCCTTATTATTTTGTGTTAAATAGATCTTTGAACTATTCAACATTTTCACAATTTTATTTTACTCTAAATTGAAGTTTTAAAATTTTATTAAAACAAAATAATAAGTTTTAAAATGTATTAAACACAAATTTTAAAATTAAAAAAGAATAAAAATTTAATTTAACAATCTTTTTCAAAAAGACATCCAAACGCAGCTTTTTAAGTTCCCTAATTTAATTGCTGGTTGAGGTCATTTATTGACTTATATATACATTTATATTATTAATTTATTTTTTAAACCTTGACATAAATATTTAAGTAATGGGAACTTTTGAGTATGAATATTAGAGTATCAATATCTTGTTAGATTCCAATTCCAACTAATCCAAGCTGACCCTATAATGTAATAATGCACTATCAGTGTTTCTCTTTTAAGTAGCATATAAAGTTAGAATATATTTACATCAATAATTACCAAACAATTTTGTGGGAATGGAAGTCGACCTTATAGATTATTAAATGGTATTGTTTTTGTGTTTGATAATACCATACAAAGTGATTTATTTCAGACCATTATTCAGTGAATAAAGTATGCCTATCAACTTTTTCTATTAAATGGCATTGTTTTTTGTAGTATTTTTAATATGCTTTTTAACTTGGTTTCTAAAAAGTTATACTTGTATTTGAACCTTTTTATGTCTGCTTCAATATTGAATAGTAAACATGTGCTTCTTGTATTTGAAAAAAAAATGACTAATAACATGAATATATAAGTGGTTAATGTTAAGGATCCTACATTAAAAAGAGTGGAGATCTCATAACAATAAATAAGATATATGAAATATTCTATTCATTGTCAATTAATTTTAAAGTGGAACCTCATATTATCTAATTAAATTTTGTGAGCCAAAAAAATGCACCATCTTTTTGGAGATCTTGTCATGGGAAGGTTAGTGCACTTTGGTGTGCATTTTTGGACTTCTAGCTCAAACTCTTGCCTAATTATTATGTTATTTGTAACTTGTGGTTAAATTTCGATAGTAACAATGTAAATATAAATTGATCTTCTTGTTTTGAATTATAAACTCAAAGGACTTATTTTACTTCTATCACCCACCATCATAGATCAAGTTTGATTCCACATCAATAAAAACTATAAAACTTAAATTTATTTGGATTTGATTAGATATCACCATTCCTTAAGACTTTGATAAATTTTAGAATAGAGTGTAGACTATTTTTTTTGTAGGCTTGAGCTCAAGAATTAGAAGACGTGTTTGGATGAGAAATTGTGTTGATTAGTTATTTTGAAAAGTTATTTTGAGATGGATGTCCACACTATCTAATACCTTCCAACAAACTCATCAGAATATGATTTTCATACAATCACTCATTAAAACACCATATTCAAACTATTCATCTAAACAAACACTATCCAAACGTGCCCATAAAGATATAGAGAGGGGAGAAAAGCATGGCTTGGCTAAGCTTGGGTTTTGCGGGCTATCCCAAGTGAGTAGGTGTATATATTTTTATACGAGAAAGATTTAGGTACAATCGTGGCTGCACTCCTATCTATATAGTTGTTGGTGTGGTGCTTTAAGGGTCACTTTTTTTTTAATCTTTTTTTGTTTATAAGAGTTTTGTTTTTGTTTTTTTTTTTTTTTTTTTTTTTGTGGTGCTTAAAGCAACTACATGTGTGGGATATAGCCTACTCTGCACCCAAATCTTTCTCCTTTTCTACCCGTTATTCCATTGGGTTGAGATAGTGAGAAGTCATTTTGACTGCAAAAACAGTCACTCTCTTATAGAGCACACTGCTTTATATCTAAATACAAATTCAGATGAAAAAGAGAGAACCCTTTCCTTAACAGCCAGAAACAAACTTCTTCATCATCATCTTCACTTCACAAAAACCAATGGATCTTCCCACTCCAAAATACTTTCAGTCTCCTCCCATTTTTGAATCAAATGTGGTAACTTTTGTAATCTCAAATCTTGTTTCAATTTTAATCCCTCCTGTTTGTTTGTTTTGATGGGGTTGCTTCTTTCTTGTTTTTCTGATTCAGGAACCGCCATTGGAGGGCAGGAGAAGCTTCTATGCCAAAACCAAGAACAACCCTTTTGCAGACACCTTCCATGATCCACTTTGCAACCTCAACCTCAAAGAAACTTCAGAGTTTGTCAAGTCATTACCAATGGCGAACTCTGTTTCAGCTCAGAGGAGAAGAGATGGAGTTAACTCAGTGACTCACAGACGAGTTATTGAGTCTCCTTGGACTCCAGGAAGGTCTGTTTTTGGAAACCTTTCAAGCAAAAACGTCCCTTCAAAATGGGACGAAGCTGAGAAATGGCTTGTTTGTAGCCCTTGCAATGACTCCCCTGCAAAGATATTCAAGCAATGCCAAAACTTGAAGCCTCAAACAGAGGTTTTTGCTGAGAAATTTAGAGTTACAGAGGAAAAGATTTCTAAACCAGTTACTAACTTTCTTGAATCTGCAACTTTAGCCAAAAATAACAGCAACCCTTTAAAACCTTTCAACGGAGTTTCTGATTTGCACCTAAAAGGTATCATCTTTCCTCTTATTTTCAGCTTTACAAAGACACTTTTTCTTTCTAAATTATTGCTGTATTTTTTTTAGTACATTTTCCTGTAGATTGTTCAAAATCTTACTTTGCCCCCACAAAAGTTTCATGCCTTTTTCTGCTAAAAGTTTGTCCATTTGAAGTTCTAGGAGATGAAACTGCATGTGGGTTTTGATGGGTTTCTTCTAATGCTTTAATTTGATTGATTACAGATAAGTATATGGACAATGTAGAAGACTTTCTGTTCAAGAAATCCGCCATTGTTGAGGTTCAACACAGAGACATTGGAACAGAGATGAGTCCATTAGGCAGCTCCACAGCCTCAAGGTGCCCAACTCCACTCAAAAGCACTTCCCCAGCTCGCCACAACACGCCGGCGAACAGATCCGGGCAGCTCGGTCTGGCCGGCGCCGGCGACATTTCCGAGCTGCAGGAATGTCATTTGGCTAAGCTGAAGCTTCCATGTCAATACGACTCAGTTGCATCAAATTGGAGCTCGAGAGAAGAGGAAGAGGAAGAAATATCCAAAAGCTTGAGACACTTCGAAACCGGCAATGAGTGCCGGAAAAGTATATCGGATTCCAGAGCTGCAGCTTGGGAAGAGGAGAAGAAAACTAAGTGCTGTAACAGGTAACAACATCTTTTTTCTTCTCTTTTACTTTTTTAAGTTTCACCATTGATTGAGATTTATGGTTGTGAAATTTCAGATATACGAGGGAAGAAGCAAAGATTCAAGCTTGGGTGAATCTCCAAAATGCAAAAGCAGAAGCCCAATCCAAGAAACTCGAGGTAACCCATTATCAAAATATTCTCTAAAATAAAATTAAAAAAAAAAAAAATGAAGGCAGTAATTTTTTATATATTGGGGTTTGTCGTTTTAATTTCTCGAGCCATCCGCCATGGTTAAGGCACTTTAGTCGGGGGGGGATTCTGTCTTTGACAGAGGCCAACCTCTGTTTCCGTGCTTCACATCTGGTTTCAGTAACTCCTTCGTATATCTGCATATGCTTCCATTAAAATAAGAATATGAAAGCTACGACCATCTTCCAAATATCAAATTTATATCACAAAAATCCCCATTTGGAAAAATGAACAGAAAAAAGGGGAATTTGTATATTTCAATTGACTTCTGTCATCCCCAACAACAGGGTTTGGTCGATGCCCTTTTATTATTTTTTTATTTCTAATGTTTATTATTTTTGTATTACTGAATTTGTCTGTTTTAATATGATTCCAAACTGACCCTTCCCTGCATTTAAAACTACAAACTAAATTTCCAAAGTATTCGACTGATATTTGTTTATATGCATACTTCAGTCTGTCAGTTCAGTTTCAGGGTGTATTTGGGGAGTGAGATTAGAAAATTATGAGAGTTTAAATGGTTATGAAAAAATTGGTAAAGACAAAACTTGGTTAGGATTGAGAAGTTATGAATAGTTGTGACAATAACAATTGTTTAGATAAAAGAGTTAGAGTGATGATGAGAATTGAGAGATTATAAGTGCTTGTGTCAGAAAAATCAACATTTGAATTGAAAGATTATAAATGGTTGTAGCAAAAGTGATTGAAAAGAGTTAAATAGAGTTTATGGAGGTTTTTATGGGGGTTTTTTGGAAGTTGGTCCATCCAAACCTGAGGTTGGGTCAACCACAACCCTTCTATCCAAACACATCCTTTGCAGTAGTTGGTTTTAACAAACAAAAATTGATTAAAAACTGACCCCTCCCTATATTTAATAGCCACTGAAGAAAGATTGGCAATGCAGATGAAAATAGAAAAGATGAGATCAAATCTAGAAGAGAAACTGAAGAAGAAATTGGCACTTGTTCACAGAAAAGCTGAGGAATTGAGAGAAGCAGCCAGGCAACAGCTCCCTGATCAGACTCAGAAAGCCACAGAACAAGTCAAGAAGTTAAACTGTAGACGCCCTTTTTCCATAGGACACAACACTACTTGTGGTTGCTTCCCTTCCCATAACTCACACTAAAATACAACAATGAACACAGATACTTGTATCATCATCTTAAAAAAAGTAAGAAAGAAATTGAGTTTCCTTTGTTTTATTAATATTATTTCCTGATAGAAATGCAAAGAGCAAATGAAGAGTTGGCTTTCATTCCTTGTCTTTGAAACAATTTCAATATGGTTTTGGGAAGTCAAAAGTTCAGAATGGAAAATTGAGAATGCTAACAAAAGAGAACATAATTTAGGGAATGGATTTCTAGTGGGGTTCTTCAGCAGGAACTCAATCACGAAACTCTTCCATGAATTGTTTGTGGAACTCTGTCAAACGTGAAACAACGGCTGGAATCTTGTCTTCTTGGGGTAGAATGGTGCATCTAAAATGCCAGGTACCAGGAACCTTTAAAAAAAGCAGAAACACAACCCAGTCTTAACTATTTGCTGAAGGAATCAAAAAGCAGACACAACACAGTCTTAACTATTTGCTAAATGAATCGACGAAACTAACCTGACCGAAACCAGAACCTGGGACGACGACAATGCCAGTAGCATTAAGGAGGCGACGACAGTAGAATGCATCGGGAGCTGTATTTGCAGCTTCAGCCGCTTTGATTGCCTTCACGGGCAGGGAAATATGAGGAAAGAGATACATTGCCCCTTCCGTTTTATTGCACTCCACACCTTCTAAACTGTTCAAAGCCTCTTCTAGAGCCTACAGCAAGGAGTGAAAGTAAAATAAGGGCAAGAGCAGCACGTGGGGGAAGCAAATCTGTACTAAGCTCCTTAACCACTTTGTCAATGTAGATCTGCGACTCATATAACATATTACGTGAAAATGGAAAGACAAAACTCAAGGGAGGAGCCACATGTTCTTTAGTTATCTAGTTTCTTTGCAACTATGTGGTTTATACTGGTTGAAAAGGAAGAGGACGACGTTACAGGAGAATGTTTGAGAATCAATGCATCTTAATGCATATTGGGCTATGTAATTACTAATTGTTTCTTGTTACCAAAAGTTGAGGTTCTGGTTAATGTTGAGTTTTGTACTCCTCTGTTGATCAGGCATTTTTTCTCTGTGAGCCTTCCTATATTGTTTTGCTTAGATAAAAGTTATAGCTTCTCATTTCAATGTGGCCCATTATATTAATTTTGTTCAAATTAACTACTTAATAGCACATGCTAAGACCTCCCACAGTTCTAGGCAGTATGAAAAGCATCCCAGGTTTTGCAAGAGTTAATGTTGCCAAACTACAGTTAGGACTCTGTATTAAAGAAAATTAATTCATCAAATTGATAGACGATGCAAATTTACTAACCTTTGCACGTCTTGCCAGCGAAGAGAGGATTCCATCCTTCTCTGCACTATATGATTCAAAAGATTCATCTCCAACCTGCAAATATAGAGCTTGGTTAGTAAGAAATTGCAAGAGCATGCAATGTCATAAAACTAAGTCAAATTAAAGATTTCAAATCCTGATCCAAACAAGCTAAAGGTAAATGAACATATATGCTTATCAACATGCCGGGACGTTTAAATCTTAGTCTTGGAGAGAAATAAAGAAACCATATTCGATTGAGTCATTGACCCATATTCCTATTCTGTCCCTCCCCCATGCAAGAGAATGAAAGAGATACAAAATGGGCAGGGTTACAAAGAGATGAAAGTGACCTTTGGGGGACTCATCACAAGGCTTGCTAGAATCTGGCCAGAAATATTAGAACACAGATTCACTGATGCCACTTTGTATATCTGTTCCCTTATCTCAGCACTGAATCCAGTAACCTCCATGTAACCACCTCTTTTTCCACACTCACCATAGTAACCTGCATCATATATAAATATATAACTGCTCCTTACATTTAAATTGATTAATTTTTTATGGCTTTTCTAAACCATGTTTCATCTCTAAATCAGATAAAAAGTAATGCAATATTACCTTTAGAGACAGACTGAAAAGATACCAATGAGATATCATCGATGCCATAGCCCATGGACCTGGAAACCTCCTTAAAAGAGTGGAACTTCTTATCAGGAACGTAAATGTTTTCCTGATATACCTGTAGAAAGTAACAAATATACATCAAATTCGCACATATTCTATACCATCACATCGCATATATTCATCTTTTGCTGATCTACCAACCTCATCTGCAAGAAGAACTAGGCCTTCTTGTTTGCAGAACTCCACGATCTGCCGCTGGTTATCCTCAGCAAGAACCTGCAAGCATTTTCCAACGGAATAATTTTATTAGCCAAGAACAAATTTTTCTTTATCTAGAAAACATGAAGTAGCAGCACGACAGGCACCTGTCCTGTGGGATTCCCGGGATTTATTACGACCAGGGCCCTAACATTTATACCCTTAGACTTGGCAGCCTCCAATTGATTCTTAAGCTCAGAAGTTTCCAGTCCCCATCCTGTTGTTTCATCAAGGTAGTATGGGACCTGCAAACACCATGACATATCCATTATATATTTAAAAAAAAAACAGAGTTTGATATGTACAAGATAGCAACAAAAAGTACTAATGTTATAAACTCATTTAAAAAATTTATATATTAATTTAAATACTTTTGTATTTATAATTTTTCCATAATATTTAGACACGACAACAACATTTAATTGAAACTTCAAAATTTTCTCAGCCTTTTACAATGAAATAAATAAAACTCTAAATTCTGCAATGCTCAAGACAAGTTGACCAAAATTTGTATGATAAAGAAACTATAAGCAACATGCCAATAACTCTAGAACATAATTTTTTAGGTCAGTTTGAAATTTGTTTTTTTTTTTTTTTTGAGAATAGTTTGAAATATTGAATTAAGACTCCAAATACCAGACTGCCACCATGGAGAGCTATTGAAGCAGAGTACAAAGGGTATTGAGGGATTGGACAAAGAATTCCATCCCCCTCCGATCTTATAAGTAATTGCATCATCATATGAACCTGGAAAGAGAATGAACAATGCGATCAATATCAAGCTTAACAAGGAAAAATAGTCCTTGTTCCAGATAGAAAATTGGAGGGTACCGCTGGGCTTGCACCATCTGTTAGGAAAATATCATTGGGATCAGCCGGAAATCCATCACGAGCTTCAATTCCAGCAGCAATTGTATCACGCAAACCCTTGATACCCTGATGTCAAAAGAGAAGCAAATACATAGATTCATTAGCATTGCAATATTTTAGCTTAAACATAACTATCTTCTCATATGGACATTTGAATGACCTGGCTGTGACTATATGCACCAGTTGCTCTTCCAGGTATCTGATCTAGAATTTGCCAAGCTCTCTCAATGGAATCAGTGCTGCAATAAGTTTGGAAAATTCAATTGAAAGGGGAGTAGAAAACTCACAAGCTTTGTACAAGGTGCTATACAAATGCCATTGATTTAAGAGGTGTATTTACTATAATTGACGGGGATTAATTAGATTTGTATACTACAAGAAAATGCAAATATCACTTGCACAAGTAACATCTCCCTACGTTTCCATTTTCAAAATTATTGAATAGCCTCTAGACTAGTACAAAGTATTGGTAAAATACTGGGTAATGGGTATAAAAACACATTCTCCAGTACCTGAATATACCCTGTGTTTCACTTCTGTCCAAAATGGCAGGATGATCACACAATGCAAGGACCTAAGAATCAGAACATATTAATTTTTCTATCCAATGTAAAAAAAACAAAAACAAAAACAAAATTTACAGAGTAAAAGCACAAACAAACCTCGCGGAAGAAAGTAATTGGCTGCTGACCGAGGGACTGAGGATTGCCAATATTGCAGTAGAGTATCTGTACAAAATAATAACAATTTTTGTAACTTCCAAGTAAAACAACAAATTGAAATAGTACCATCTGTTAGCCCCATGCTGTTATAACCTCATAGTAAACAACATAAAGTGCCCGCAGCCAAAAGACAAGAAAATAAATTTCATTAACAGGAGGTTATGTCATGTGCACTACAAAGAAAGATAGCATCGGTTGCCAATTTCATTCAAATTTCTATTGCTTTATATTAATTTTTAGATGGACACATATAAGATACATTTTAACACTCTTCATCAATTACTAACCAAGTATACAACAACATAGATTAGTTAAAGAACATCCCACTCAGTAAGTAAACTAGTAGACAACAAATCCACATTCTGATGAACTTTAATAAAACTATGAACTATCTATACCTCGTCAAAAGGATGTGAACCAGGCTTAGCCAATAACTCTTCTTGTAATCTCTGCAGAAATGGAAGAAAGAAACACTTAGACGAAAAATTCATCAAAACACCACACCAAACTAATGAAATTCAACAAATGCAGTTCTGTACTAGAGAGTAGGAGAGATTGATTGTTTATCTTCCTAATTTTGAACAAAAAAACAATTTCAGTGAAATTACAAAATATGGGAAAAGCCAAAGGGAATTACAAAAGGGTTTGAACCTCCATTTGTTGTTTATCTTCAAAACGAAAGATAAAATTAACTTTAAGATTTTCAAGCACCCATAGTTTCCTGACATCTTAGGCTAGTCTTCTTACACAAACATAGGAGTCAACGTGATATGAAGTCACATTACCTGGGCAAGGGTGACGATTTCACCTCTGACAGCATACTCACATTTAAGCACCTGGAAAGAAAATCAGAGTAAATGTAGTTACCGCATGGCAAAAATATGTTGAATAAACACCATATATAGAGACTAAGGAAACAAAGTTTTTCAAAGAGAGCTTAAACACGGTTGTAAATCAAAACCAATTACATGGAATATGAATAGGAAAGAGGGAATTGCATATAAACTATCCGAAATTAAGCATAAATAATGAAACTAAACAGCAATATGAAAAGGGCTCCTGTCTAAGGTCAATAAAAATGCACTCAGCAAAAAGAGACTTTCAACTCAAAATCAAAGAAACAAAAATATAGCAAATAAACAAAGCAAATCAATTGCAGTAGGCATGGACGCAATCGAGCAACAATACATCTAGAAACCCACTTAAATGAACTGATTAAAGAAGAGATAGGCATCAGGCCAAGGTCCAAAACGATATGATGAAGTAAGTTGAGGAAGCATAAAACAAAGAATGAACAACACCAACCAAACATAATCTATAATTTAATCAATCAACCAAGAAACAAACACAAATGGCCCTAAACAACAAAAAAAACAGAAACCCAATGGAATACAATAGAAATGGGAAAATGGGGGAAATGAAACCTTATCGTTAATGGTGGCGATTGAAACCGGATGAGGGGAAGAGGACGACATGGGTGGAGAAGAAGAAGAAGAAGAAGACAAGAATCGAGAAGAAGATCGAAGAAGGGTTCGCTTAAGAAGAAGATCGCCGAGTCTAGCAGAAATGCGAGCGTACTTCCTCATCTCGTTGGTTTGGTTGTATATAATAAAATTGGAATGAAACAGAGATGAGATTCAAAAGGGAAAACCAGATTTCTAGGATACAATCGATGGATTTGGCGCTCGCGGATTTGGACTTTGGTTGAATCAGCTCGATCTGGACTTGAATTTTTTATTGAACAATTTGTCAGCAATGTGTGCGGCGGAGTGGAGAATCGAAATCGATGTTTGTAGCCGAAATTTTCGAAGCTCTTTCCTTTCCTACATTACACTACGTATGCGCTACGCAAACACTCTTTCCTTTCCCCTCAGTCTACACCACGAGGAAATCAACTATTTTCCTTTTTATTTTAATTGACCTAAATCCTAATCCTTCATTTTCGGAATTCTATCCATTTGAGTTTTCTATTTTTTGGACAAATATTTTATTTACTTATTTTTACCATATTTGACATCAAATATTCTAATTACTAATTTAATAATGTATTTTTATTGGACATGCTTAGTAACCATTTTTTATTTCTCATTTAAAAAAAAAAAAAAAACTTAATAACCATCGGGTTATACATCAAACTCACTCTAATAGATAATATTTTATGTTTTCTAAATATGGTTGTTTTTTATTTGTTAAACAAGTCTTTAACTTTAAGATGTATTTTTATTGAAAAAATAAACTTTATAATGTATCAAATATGCATCACATCTATAAGTTTTGAGCAAAAATTTGAAACCTATATCATAAAATCCGGTGAACTTTTAATTTTATGTGTAATATGTCATTGTCCTAATCTTCTTTTTTTTTTTTTCTTTTTTGTCTAATGATTTTTTTTATTAGAAAAATGATACTTTCATTAAGCCTCCAAATGTGAGGAAAAGTTCCAGAGAGGAGACCAATTTAGGGCATTTGTACTTAGAGAATAATTCTTAAAATGCTTTGACTTCATACACCATTCAACACATTTCTTTATAGTTCCAACACTTTTATCGATAGTCATCCTTGAAAATTCTAACATTCCATTAGCCATAACCACTCAAAAATGTTTTGACTTGTCTAATACATTATCGACCTATTCACAATTTATTGGATATAAAATTGATTTTTTTTTCTAACAAAAATTTAATAAAAAAAAACATGTTATTATTATATCTTAATTAAGACTAAAAATGTAACTAAATTATAATTTTATTTCATTGTAATCTACTCTACATAAAACTTAAAATTAAACATTCCACTTCACACCTTTTCAAAAAAAAAAAAAAAAAAAAAAAATTACTTCAAAATCAAACTAAAAAGAGGAAAAAAATAATATTAATTTCAAGACCTTTTTCCCACTTCCTAACAATAAAAAAATATATTAATTTTAAGTTCTCAACGTATGATTTTTCTTCTTCTAAGTGTTTTTCACAATGACGTATCAAATTTTACATTGGTGGCGGGCAACCAATCCTGGCCGTTGAGGAAGGTCCCTACTGTGAACTTCCCAGCATCTGCATCACTAAGACTGGGTCTATAACCAACCCATTTAACCCTCTTATCCACGTTGGATCCCAGACCACTA
Organism: Sechiopsis laciniata; assembly: GCA_037833695.1. Classification (NCBI taxonomy): domain Eukaryota; kingdom Viridiplantae; phylum Streptophyta; class Magnoliopsida; order Cucurbitales; family Cucurbitaceae; genus Sechiopsis; species Sechiopsis laciniata. The sequence continues at coordinate 8,143,748 of JBBMKA010000018.1, forward strand.
TTTCGATACTCCCCATAAAAAATAGTACTGGGTGGGTCCTGCCCACTGACCCACTCCTTCCACCCGACCGGCTGCACAAAACCCCCAATCTCCGACTGCATAATCACAGTGGTGGAAAACTCCTTCCATGGACGACCCAAGTAAGTAAGAGCGGAGAGACTGCCATTGTAGGCCGAAAAAATGCATTTCTGAATGGAAATGCCTGAGTTTTGGTTGATGTCCTTTTTGCCTTGGGCTGTGATGGTGTTGAATTGATTGGGAAGGGGCTGCCTTGGCCTGATGTTGCAGTTCTGGAAGACTACGGCAGCGCTGCCGAAGATAAAGTCGATGGTGCCAGAGATGTCGCAGTCGCGGTAGAATTGACGGTTGGAATGAGCGTAGAGCGTGTCTTGGTAGCCATCGAATGAGCATCCGTGCATTACGGAGAGGTCGGAGCCAGAACGAAAGGCGACCGCTTGGTGCTTGGCAGGGCCGGCTGTGTTGACAAAGCCCATGTCCTTGCCGATGAAGCCTTTTCCAGCCACAGCTACAAAAACCAAACAACATTGATTTAGAACAGAAAAGAAATTGGCACTCACATGGCGGCCGTATGCTAACACGTTGGGCCATATGAGCTTCTGACGTTAAGGGCAATTGGCCCCTTATCAACTCACAATATTTTGAGGGGGTTCGCCTTTTTGAGGGTTCAAAAAAAGAATGCAAAAAAGGTACAAGAATATGAACATGACCTAAAGATGCATTTTTCAAAACGTTTTTTTTTTTTTTTTTTTTGGGGGGCCTAAAGATGCATTTATAAAAATTCTAGAATTAAAATTAAACAGATATATTATCATAAAAACAAATAAACAAACCTCAAGGCATGAGCATCAAAATTTTATTTTAACCAAAAACAAATTAAGAGTTAAATTACAATGGTTAGTATTGTATTTGACTCAACATTCAATTACAAATGTATTTTTAGAATAATTTTATTATTTTATTGTAAGAAATAAAGTCAAAGGCAGCTTTGGTCAAAGTTGACATATATTCTTCAAGAATCAATTC
>JBBMKA010000018.1:8156843-8176084 GCA_037833695.1 Sechiopsis laciniata
TTTTATGAAATAAAATTATAAATAGAGGGTTATGGAGGAAGAGTATAAGTGTTTTGGTCATTGTGATATTGGGTCTTGAATGATCTAACAGAATAAAATTCAACTTCAAATAACTTAAATTTAATTTATACTGCATAAGCTTTCTTTTATTTAGTAATACAATTAGGGTTCTAGATAACTTAGTTGGATCTTGACATCACCTCACCTAAATTTTGAAGCCTACTTATGTGGCTCAATGAGAGACACATTTATTATTTTTTAATTTAAAAAAAATTAAAAAATAAAATTAAAAAAATTATCGTGTGACTCTCATTCATCCATGTGAGTGGACTTCAAAATTTAGATTGCTTTCCATTATTATTCTTTTTTTTATTGGAAAGTATCTCATGGAGCAATTAAAGCTCGAATTAACCAACAAGATTAGAGTTTTAGCGGCACCTTGTAGAATTTAAAAACCATGAAGTTACGAGTTCGAATATTTTTTTCTCTAATATTGTGTTGAATCTAGGATTAATGACTGTGAAAAAGTTATTTGCACCTAAATTTTTTACAGGTTCTCTCCTATCTCCCCATTATTGAATTTAATAAAGATAATTTTTATATATACATTTACAATTGAATGACAATTTAATATAGTTTGTACAAATTAAAGTCGGAAAACGGACAATGAAATCGATCAAAAGAGTTCAGTACCAGACTAGATACATAATTAATTAGTAATTAGAATATGTTACTAAATTTGTTTTTTAGTTCTACTTAGCTACTAAATTCGAACTGTACTGGTATATTTTCATTAAAATCTAAATCTAATAACCTAAAAACTGGATTAAAAAAAGTAATTAAACAAAAGTGGAGATTAATTAAGGAGTAGTTAGAAAAATGTAAGAAATACCAACGGTGGCGGAGTTGAAGGTGGTGCTGCCGTCGACGACGTTTCTGCTGCCGGTGATAATGGTAGTGGTCCTTCCATCTCCCCAAAACATTATATTCCTCTTACTACTCGCCACGTTTACATTCTCTCTATAAACCCCAGCCTTTATTCTTATTATAAATCTCCGGCTACTCCTCTTCGGCGCCGCCGCAACCGCCGCCGCCACCGTCCGGAAATCCCCACTCCCGTCGGCCGCCACCACCGCGTCCGGGGTTGCGGACGACGACGCTTGCAAAAGCCTCCGGTCACCGGCCGACAACCAGTCCGGCCAGTTAACCCCGGCATCCTCCGCCGCCGTGAGCCGCTTTCTGCTGAGGTGGCTCCGGTTGGCCATGTCAGAGTCGGTGAGATTCGTGAGGAGTGCTAATGCAATGCTGCACAGTTTCTCCACGTGGATTTGTCCTGCTTCTAATGACTTTCGAACGGCTTTGTCGCCTTTGTCGTGGGAGAATCCGTCCAGGCACGTCTCCTGAATATTGTCAATTTAAACATCCTATTTTGAACTTTTGTCTTTGGTTTTAATTTTATTTTGAATTTGTTGATTCTTAATTTTATACACTTCTCTGCCCATTTTGGTTTATATTAGGAGTGTATATGGTCCAGTTTGGATAGGGTTGAATGAATTTTTTGGATCAACGCAACTTTTTTAGTTGACCAATTTACTGACCTTGTCCAACCCTATGCATAGGCCCAACCCTAAATTTTTGGGTTCGGTTGGATTGGATTCTCGAATTATGTTACTTTCATTTTTCTCTCTAAAATTCAATTCACAAGCTCATAAATATGTTTAAAAAGATGGATAGTACTATATTTCAACCTATTACTTATCTTATTAGTGCATAATTTTTTTTAGAAGGTTTATAAGTATCCTAAAAATCTACCTTATTAATTTATCTTACATACACACATAATATATAATATATTCATAGTTTGGGTTGGGTTGGGTGCAACGAGCTCAACCCAACAAAAACTACAAAATCATAACTCAACCCAACCCTTATGGTTTGGATTGGATAGTTTGGGTTGCCTGATTTTTTGTACACCTGTAGTTTATATAATTTTAGATGCCTGTTTTTTGTCAATTTTATAATAAATACATTAGTTATTAGGATTTGAAAGTTCATTATCTTGAATTTTTCTTATTATTATTTTGTCTTTGAAATGGAATCCGTCCTAGTTCAAGTTGTCAACGTTTTATACTTTCAATTAAATGGTGAAATGTTCAACCCCGTTTATGTTTAATTAAATTTAAAAAAAACTACACATATCATATATGCATTCATTTTATGTATAAAACATTACTAACTTATTATAGATTAGTTTAGTGGTCAAAATTAATCTTGAAAATACAAAAGTGATGAGTTTAATTTATGCGGTCTACCTACACATAAAATAATTTTCTACAATTATGAGAATAGTCGAAGTACGTGTAAATTAACCTAAAGTCTCGTGAATATATGTATTAAGTTACATATATTCAAAACTAGTCACAAAATATATTCTTAAATCAAAAGTTAACATACAATTAGTATTATTTTAAAATTGTTATATTACATCTAGTTATGGACAACAAGAGAAACTATCTGTTCAATGTTGGTGTAAATGAGGTGGGTTATGTACGTACCTGATTAGTAATGGCGGAACTGAGGAAAGTTTTAAGGTCATCGGCGTAGTGCGACACCGCTTTCTTCTTCGGATACTCATTAAGCTCCTCCGCAACCTCATACAGCTCTCTCAGCGCCTCCTCTTCCACTTCCAAACAGTCATTCAGCGCAATTTTCTGTCGCTTCGTCAAATTCCCCGTCGTCCCAAGCAACTTCTTTATACTCTTATAGTTCTCTTTCACTGCCCCAATGCTAATATTCACCGACGCTTCAACCAACTCCTTTGAACTCGACGCCGCCTTCTGCGACCTCATTCCCACCGCGTGGCACAGCTCTGGGTAGAGCGTGACCGCGCACGTGCTTCTCACCGTCCTCTCGTCCGAGGCCACGGTGCAGAGGAGCGCCGCGAGGACTAAGATGATGAACAGCCTTTCCATTTTGGCCTTGGTTGGGGAAGACCGGAGATGCTGTGTAGTGTGTGGTGGCTGACTTTTTTGGTGTGTTATAAATAAACGCTTCCAATTGGGTGGTTGGTTTCGCCATCAATACCAAAGTTCTAATGTCATGATGTAAAGATGAATTAATTCATTTTCATTACTCTGGTAACGGTCTCAAATATTTATTGGGTTATAGTAGTTAAACATGTTCAAACAACCTACCAATTTTCGAAATAGTACTTGACGTGTTAGTTTTATTATTTGGTTTTAATCTAGTTTAATATTACGATTATAGATTTGATCTTAAAAATTTGTATAAGAAAGTTAGAATTTGCTATATAACAAATTTCCATATATTTATTTCTATTTTATTATTGATTTAGATTTTTTAATCTCTAAAGATTATTTAAACTAAGTTTTTAAGTCTTTAGAAGGTATGTTTCATAATATAAATGAGGTAACATATCATTTTGATTCCTAAATTTTGAGCTTTGTTTTTTAGTTCATAAACTTTTAAAAGTATAATTTTAGTCTCTGAACTTTGAAAGTTGTTCCATATTATAATTAAAAAGAAACCACAATCGATTTAATCCAACACGAAAATATATGGGTTGAACTGTTCTTACACATAAAGTTGGTCATGTTGGTGAACCAACTCAAAAATTTGTGTTCGTCCAACAAAATCATTTTAATCCAATCCATATACAAACACTTATTCAATAGTTTGTAGTTGGAGTCCCAAATATCTCCAAGTAGTGATTATGAGTTACTCATATTAATTGATCATGACTGAAGTAGTTTTTCATTTTTCAAATGATAGGATCCTCAACATATCTATTTAAGTTTATATCATAATTGAATTAAATCTCAATTTCATACCAAAGAGAATATGTTAGCATAACTATCTTATATATATATATTAGAAGCTCTCTTCTCACTTTTTTTAAAATGTAAAATCTTTACTTAATTCGTATCATATGAATGTATATGGAAATAAACTTCAAAGCATCATTTGAGCACTACTGTGCAATGTGTTCTTATTGTGTTGTAAATTAAGTCAAGTGTTAAAAGTTAAGAACAATTGAAAAGATTATATATAAAAAAAATGAAAACCGCCGTAGAAAAATTTAAACACCGTAATAAATTTATCAGAAAAATACATACATTCTAAAAAACTAAATGAGAGTTAAATCATGTAAATTTTGTACCCTTACTTAATAGTACGTACCCTGAGATAAAAGACAGCCACATGTGTCATTTTCATTAATAAATTTCTTTTGAATTTTAGTAGGTTTAACGACACGGTTCAATAAATTTTAAAAAGAAATTTCAAATTTCAAATTTCCAAAATAATTAGAATTGAATATTCTAAGAATTATCTTATTATCTTATTTTTATATTTGAATTTGAATTTTTTATTATTTAAATTTCTAAAATCTTAAAAGGCTGATAAGCTTTTAAAATGTGATACACTGGACCTAAAACAAAAAGAAGACCTTTAAAAAAACCAGGAACATATGTATAAATAGATTTTAGATAACACCAAGTGAAATTGTAATAGATGATCTATTCTAACAAAATAATTATAAATGTAGTCAAATTTAAAAATATTTGCATCCATATGATATTGTTAATATTCAATAATATAGTACTATATGTTTTGGGTGACTACTTGAGAAGTCCTCGTGTTGCGCCTCTGCAAAGAGAGTACCACTACTCTCAAATGAATGAGAGCCAAATTCAAATTCTTGAGATCGAACCTGCAATCACAATGTTAAATTGAATAGCAATCAAACAATGAAACCATCAGGTTATCGTCCTATTTGATGGTTTTATTCTTTTTACGAGGATAACTGAATTTGACTTCTATGAAACAGTAATATAATCAAAAATCTATACCCACAATTTTATGTGTTTTTTTCCTTTGAAGAAGTAAAAAAAAAAAAGAAAAGAAAAAAAAGCATCGCAAACTAAACACAAGCATGTTAAAACTGGTTAGCTATAACAAATTAGGGGATGAGAAGACTTCTAAAATAAATTAGAGCCAAATACCAATTTTCAGGATCAAACTCGTGATTGTGATGTTAAACTAGATTAGCACCATATACTAAAACCAACACGCTATACCAACCTTTTTTTATATATTTTTTTTTTCTTAAAAAAAAAAAATTGGTGGGTATATTGTTAGTTTGTGTAATTCTACCCTAAAGAAGGTTACTCCGATAATCAGAGAGAAAACAATGGGGATATAAAGAGAAGGGCTTAATCTAGGAGGGAGAGAATGCTCAAGGGTGACATTGGTTTGGTTTTCTTCAGTTTTATGTCAAACCAAGAATCGAACCAATTCCATCAATTTGACAACAAAAGTAACCGAACTAATGTCCAATAAATGACAAAATCATTGGCTCAATTTTCTCCGCTTCGGTTCTCTAGGGGTTTTTTTTTTACTATTGTACTTGCTATTTTACTTCCAACTCTTATTTCAATGTTGTTTTCTTCAAAAAAAATGCTCAAAATTTATAATTAAATTAAACAAAAATAATCAATCATTCATCAATGAGAAATAGTAATAAATAGACTACTTTCGAGAAGTATTTACAAATATAGGCGTCCAAGTTTTTTTTTTTGCAATTTTTTTTTTAAATTCGAAATTCAATATTTTTCCTTAACATTATTTTGCCCTTCTACTTACTAAATGCTTCATTTTCGAATTCAAACTCCATTTTTCACACTTTCCATCTTTTTAATACATACCATATTTAAATGTCAAAGCTTTTAATGTTATGAGATTTTAATTCTTTTTTGCATTTATCTCACTTCTGTATTCCTCATATGTATTCATTGCATTCATTTTAAATTATTAATGTTATGGTTAAACTTTCTATAATTATGAAATTTATACAATAAAACCTAACATCATTAATGTGCATTCTATTATTAATGTTATAATCAAACTTTCCATAAGCTTTTAGTGTGCATTTTCTCGTCATCTTGATATGATATGTCTTAGATGGTACCGTATGGTTTGTCTTTATTCTTTTTCATCTTTTCAATACCCTAAAACCTAATACCATTAATGTGCATTCTATTTATATCAAATCCATCTCCATACTCATATTTTATATAGTAATGTTTACGGCCACAATTTTCATAATACCGTTAACTTTGTAGTCAGCTATGTAATGCTATACTGTTTTGGTTACAAACATTTATATTACTGTATAATATACACAATACTATAACCTCTCACATATTAGATGATATATACTGTATAATTATACAGTACCTTTAATGTTTACCTACGGTTATATTATTATCCAATTCATTTTCCAACTCATATTGTATTAATTAATTTTTAAATATGTAATACCGTATTGTTTACACATGTGTATTGTACCAAATATACATCAGTACAATATTGTTTGTACATTTTAGTAATATTGTATATACATTCACATATTACATGATATATACTATATAATTTATATAATGTCTTTAAGGTTTACCCTCGATTCTATTCATATCCAATTCATCTTCCAACTCCTATTGTATTCATTACTTCCTATTGTATTAATTACTTTCTAAATGTATAATGTTCTAATATTTCCATAATACACTGTCATTATATGGTAATTTCAGGACAGTATTGTTCAGGTTATGAATGCATTACTCATAATCCGTAAAAGGCTTAATATAAGAATGTGTATTATCAAACAGTAAATATAAAATTAAACATCTTGCAAAATTCCAAAGTTCACGAGTTTTCATACGGCCATTAAAAAAAAAACATCAAAAAACAAACATACAACAAACTATACTAACTCTAAAGGTAGGACATTAATTGAAAATTCGGAGGATCAAGAAATTGCATATTTCATTTTTTTTGAACATTCTTTATCTTTTTTCTTCAGCCGACCCTAGCTTAGACGTGAAGGAGACCGCATGATCTTTCATTGTCTTTTCTTCCTAGCTGTCATCTTTGCATGTTGTGTATGAAAAAACAGTCTACGTCATTTCAACTGCTTAGACAACGCATATAAAATTAGTATATTACAACCAATATAATTCATAATATACTAATACACTGTATAAACAATATTGTATTATACTGCATCAATATACAATAGTGAATTAGATGCATTGCATCTACATCCCCGTGTTTGACCTAACATCAAACCAATAGTCAGCATGAGTATATGAATAAATGCACCATATAAAAACTACAGTATTACCTCAGTTCCGAGTTGGTCAGCACCTTTGCCTTGTTCATTCCCAGCATGCGTTTCTCCATTTCCTCCTTCTTAGCAGCTACAAAAACATATATCATACACCATACTAACCGAAATCATTACCTAATTATCCACAGTTCAATCATCTCACATGTGAATACAGTATATTCATTCCTGTATATTAATGCCACATATTTTCATACCTTAAAATCATACCCAATAGGTACCATGATTGTACATGGTGTTGTCATCACTCATTCGATATTTGCCTCAACCACGACTTCTACGGTATTTCCATACAGTACAAAATCCCTAGCCCTATTTCTCTTACAGTGTTTTCAGACTGCATAACGATTTGACCTCCAATGTTCCGTGATTGTTCGTCTTCCCAACCTGAAGCACTGGATGATCTCGTTGTCTTTAATTCGAAAAACAAATAAGTAAACCCTAAAACTAACAGAACTAATGATTAATAACAACATTCGGGATTAAAATGAAATAAAAAACGGATATATACTCGTACTGTAAGTGTATGTCCTCCATAAAAAAGGAAATCATATGTGTATGTCCTCTGCAAATCTACTGTAAAAAAACTCTAAAATTAAACAAAATTGTAAACATACCGTAAGAAGGTCTTCTTTTCGTGCGTGCACCGTGTTTCAATTTCCGATCGTCAATACTCGAAAGGTGTTGAAACAACATTCAGATTCTCGGATGAACCAGGCGATGTCAAGAATTGAAGAAGAAGATGAAAAGGAGAAAAAAAAAGAACGAGACGAGTTGAAAATAAAATGAAAAAATAACAATTTCTATTTTGACATGGATTGGTAATAATGACAACACAATTTTAGGGGTTAGTGGGTATAGAAGTTAAGGAGTTAACGACTTCCCTAATTAATACCCCAAAATTTGCGCCTAGTGGGTATGGAATGAGAAAAATTTTCCTATTTTGAAAATTGTTTCCAAAATTAAAACAATAACATGAGGATATTATTGTAATTGGTTATTTATTGATTTAATAATATAATTAACAAAATTCCATTTTTGCTAATATTTTTTCAACCACCTATATTTGCAAATACTTTTTATAAAAGAATGAACAGAAAACATTGTTTGTACCGTATAAGTCATACATGATCTATAATGCCTATTATGAAAACATATACTGTACCGTATATATTATACACTCTTGTAATTGTGTGTAAAATCAATTATAACAGTACATTGCAATTAAAATGTGTAAATATCATTTTAAAACATATGAGTATGAGACATATCTAATCATGATTAAAGATATGGTACAAGATGAATTTCTTTTGAATATAATGCAAAAAAATTAATGAAATAGAAAAAAAACCATACTATACCATTTGAGTCATATCGAATCCGGAGAATGAACAGTGAGCTTTTTATGGGATGAAATGAAGGGAATTTAAGAAAATAAATAAATAAATAAGCTTTAAATGATTACTACGTATAACTACTACTGTGAAGCCAGAAGATTGAATGACTAAAATGGAAAAAAAAATACTGTATGGTAGGATAAAGTGGTCGACAAAAAAAGAATGAGTCGTCAGAATGTATGGAGGCTGAAGCTTTCTGACTTGAGAATAGAAAAAAAATTGGAGTACGGGAGAATCGAAAAATGCAACTCACATGAAAATTGAATGGGAATAAAAGATGTGAGAAAATTAGACACATTAATTTGATAAAAGATGTGAGAGAATTTGATAATTAATTTGTTGGAATAGGAAACAAAGAGGCGAGAGAAATGAAAGAATCAATTAAAAATCCGACCAATTAATTTGACAATTAAGACACATGTATTACTTATGGAAAATATAAAGATGACATTTCGAATATCAATTAATGTATTAAAGGGCAAAATGAAATTTAGAAAAGAAGATTAATTCGAAATTTAAAAACAAAAATTAAAATGCAAAAAAGAAGTTAAATACTTATATTTACAAATATTTGATGAAATTGAGATTAGTACCATTTCTCATAAAAAAAAAAAAAATGAAATTAGAAGACGTCAATGTATTATAACCGTAGTAAATTGATGATTTAACGTACGACTTAATAACAAATTATTAGAGAAAAATGGCTGTGTGGTTTTACGGAAAAGGCCAGGGTGCGGCTGTATTCTCCCAATTCACATTCCTACAAATGAATCCATTCTGATTAAGAGACTTGGTTCTGTTCTTGTCACGAATCGCAGCGCCACCCATTTTTCTCTGTTGATTAATTGGACGATTCTCAATTTTCCCACCCGATGATCCATTGCCACCGCTCAATTTTACTCCCACGAAAACCCTAACCATCGCGCGATTTCATTTCTGGTAATTTCTTTCTACACTCCGCCTTTTCATTTCTCTGCGGATTTCCACATCCGATGCTGTGTTTGCAGGTTTCTATATTGTCTTCGTTTCCTTTTCCCCATTTTGATTCGTCCGTTTATGCTTCATGGGTGATCTTGATCTGAATTTGCGGGGGTTGGGTCCGGTTGTGATTCGAGGTTCTCGATTGGACATATTATTCATCACGGGGCCGGTCAATTTTGAACAACGAACGATTATTGAAATTTGACAGAATTTTATTGCGTCTTGGGGTTTGCGGTTTCTCAAACTTGGTTTTAATTGCGTTATTCAGTCTTGTTATTATTTGGTGGATGGATGGATGGATGGATAGATGGCTATGATTTATGTGATACCATTATGATTTCTTGTTTTAATCTTAATTTTTAGATCATTTTGGACCAGTTTACTCAGGAATTTAGATTCTTACTGCATGTTTCATTTTCTTCGACTAAAAATCTTTCTCGCGTTTCGTTATGTCACCTCACAGGCATTGCATCTGAGATTGAAGAAAGAAGCAGTTGATTTTCTTTGTTGATAGCTTTGTGGAATGGCAGATAAATCATGTATCAAGAGGCTTCAGAAAGAATATAGAGCTCTTTGTAAAGTATGTTCCTTTTAAATGCTACTGTTACAATCCGTGAATTTATCGGATTAGTAATTTATTGGCCATTCTTGAGTAACCTTTGGTTGGTGTTTATATTGTGGCTGATTTCATGAGTGGAATTTTATTTTATTATTATTTTTCTTTAACTAGGAACTACTCTTGCTTTGCATTTTTCATGCTGACATTTATTTTTGTATTTATCCCCCAATTGGTGCTGACTCTGCTATTTGTACATTTCTAGGAGCCTGTTTCCCACATTGTTGCTCGTCCTTCTCCCAGTGACATTCTTGAGTGGCGTAAGTTGTTTCGGTTTTGGTCATGAAGCTCATCCTTTTGTGTGCATGTAGATACAGCAACCGATTTTAAATTTAACTTCAGTCTAGTTTTTATTGGAGCAGACTGCAAAATGATATAGTAAAATGACAAGTTATATCATTTTGTGTGGAAGAAATAACCGCTAAAGACATTGTTGAATAATGGTTAAATTGTGAGAGTTCTTAGCTGAATGGGAAAGTTGAGATTTGGGAGTTCGTTAACCACTTCTTGTCTGTTTCATGGCATAATTAGATTCTTATTTTCATTAATGCTTTGCATCAGTTTTTTTTTTCACTCTCAAGTTACAACTACTAGTGACGTGATCTTATCTCCCTTATTTGTCATGAAAACATGCGGTTTCTGCTCATAATTTAGACACTTAGTTTGCGTATTAATTATTAGATGTTGTCGTATTTCAGATTATGTTTTGGAGGGAAGTGAGGAGACTCCTTTTGCAGGTGAGTATGTTTTACTTTGTTCTCTTGTATTACACCGTGGGCACTTCTCTTCTCAATTCCATTTTTGGTTTCCTGTTCGCGATTTTCTGGTTTAAGATTACTTCAATTTTGCTCTTTGATTTACACTAGGATATCAAGTTATTTTTCCTTTGTGTGATTATTATTTTTTAAAAAGTGCAAATCATTTTATTTCTTTGTTAGGTGGGTACTACCATGGGAAGATTAAGTTTCCTTCAGAGTATCCATACAAACCTCCGGGAATCAGGTATAAACATCTTGGAGACGTTTCTAGTAATCTTGAAACTATGTTGGAAGAGTTTTTATAAAAATTACCGTGATTTCTGATACTGCTCGTTTCTTTGTAGCATGATCACACCAAATGGTCGTTTCATGACACAGAAGAAAATTTGCTTATCTATGAGTGACTGTAAGTTTTTGGAATTTAAAGATGATCATGTCTGCTTGTTTGTAGAAATGATACTAATTTGACATGATCTGTTTTCAGTTCACCCCGAAAGTTGGAATCCTATGTGGTCCGTTTCTAGGTGAGACATAATCCTTTTCATTTTTTATCCTAAGGTGTTACAATTGCTTTGTAGTACCCGTGTGTTTCTTCTTCTGCTAAATTTTTTCTCGAGTTAATAAATAGTTCCTTGGTATGTGACTAACTTTTCTCATGTGCTTTTTAACTTTTGCTTTCTAAAAATTGCAGCATTCTAACTGGGCTTCTTTCTTTCATGGTGAGAACATTTTGGTTCTTCTCATATTGCTTATGGTTGTCTAATTGAAGATGGTTGCTTTTATGCCTTTCTCTGTTCGTTTTGTCTTTTAATTTTGAGAGTGATCTACTTTCTTATGTAGATGGACAACAGTCCTACTACTGGCAGCGTGAATACTACTGCTGCCGAGAAGGAGCGCTTTGCAAAGGCTTCTCTTGCATTCAATTGTAAAAAGTAAGTTTATGCACCAACCGTGCAGTATTATTTTGTTTCCTTGAACGTAGTTCCATTTCCGCTGAGGATCCATCTGCCGTCCAACAATCATCATTGTTTTTTTTTAATTGTAAGACTTAAATTCTAATCCATTGCCACAAAAACTATACTTTTATTTAACAGCCCAACATTTAGAAAACTGTTTCCGGAATACGTGGAGAAATACAATCAGCAATCAGAGCAGCTAGTCGCAGAACGGGTATCACCAAGGCCATCAGAGGAAGGTGAAACCAGGCAACTAATAGAGAAAGTCAAGTCCACAGAAGAAAACATTAACAACAAAGATAGAGACGACATTAAAAGAAATAGGAAGCAGTCATTCCCTGCGTGGATGATGTTGCTACTCTTATCGATCTTTGGCGTCTTAATGGCATTGCCTCTCCTTCAACTATGAAACCGTGCAATGGGAAGGTTGCATAGGTAATGGTAACAAGACTAGTGTTTGTGCAAAAGTCAAGGATGCTTATATTTTTGTCTGAACACTTAACATAGTGTCTGTGTCTGTATAGATGGTCTGGTGTCTGGTCTGTCTGTGATGTGGCTTTCATTTTTCTGAGTTTTTTTTAATGTTTGGACAAATAGTTGCTTCAAAACTAAACCTCTTTGTTTGTCTATATATCTTACTTTAAGTACTAGTTGCCGAGGATGACACTGGACAGGCTCCACTGCAGGATTATTATTGTTTCTTTTTTTACTTTTTAGATTGGAAAAAGCTTCTCGGATTCTCTCAAGATTTCGCCGTTGTTTTTACGCTCCATTATCCATTTTTCTCATAACCTGATGCTTTTATATGTGGCTCAAATTTTCTTTCTATTTTTTTTTTAGTTAAAGAACAACAAAACCTAACCTAAATTAGGTCGCATATATAGGCATCAATATCTAGATCATATATGCAATTTTGTATAATTTGGTGAAGGAAAACACTTGAAGGAGCTCACCCGAAGAAGAGCTGAATGATCGTTCTGAAAAATCAGAACGCTGTCGCTTTGTATTTTCCATTTTTCTTTGAATCTATTATAGATTTTGCTTTAAAATCGTAATAAGTATTTGGGGATTTAAGATATCCACAACTAACGAAATTATCGTAATTAAGAGCATAATATAACAAGGGTCGCCATGTATATTTGAATTACGTATGTAGACAGGTTTAGATTTTTGTTTTAATACTCGGCTCTTTTTCCTGTAATGAAAACATAGCATTGATAGACATTTTGTTCATAGGATAGGCAATCATATTGCAAGCCCATCAAATATATTTATTATTATTATTTAAACTTTTGCTTTGATGATTATGTTTGGTAGAATTGCTTGCTCACAAATTTATTTCTTTCCCATTTCCCTCAACTTTATAGCTTGAGATCTTTGTAGCTGTCTACTGTCTGCCACTTTTGGAAAACATAAACAATGTCCAAATGTAGTTCTTCAATTTATTTGCCTCTTTTGATTTGGTTGCACAAACGCTTCTTGTTCTTCAGTTTTTTTTTTTTTGCCTTCTGATGAAACAAGCTTCCTTGTTTTGCTTTCTTTCTATTTTTGTGCTTGGAGAATTAGCAGAAAAAACACGAACCACAAGAAACACAAAATCCTAAAACCAGACAAAACGAACAGGAAGAAAATGTTTGGAACAGAGAAAAAGAGAAAGAAATCACGAAAAGAAAAACTCTCTTCTCCTGGTTGAAAAGTAACAAAAAGAGCAAATCTCTTCACAAACCAGACAGAAACCCTCACACATCCAATAATAAACTGTTCATGTTTCTTGTTCGAGAATCCACATTGAAAGGGTGAGAAGTCCTCACAATATTTATAAGATACACGAACTAATTCTCATTATTAATTGATTTTGAGATAGAACACGATCTTGACATCGTCTGTTGTCTGGCGAGTCTCTTCAATCCGAGTATGCGAGCTCTGTCTCCACCAGCTAACTAGCCCCAATACTAATCTCAACTATGGTCCAATTTTATCTTTTATCTTGTTACATAGTCCTACATTGTCTCAATTAATCTTGGAGTCAGTGCTCCTTATCTTTGAAATCTTCTGTCTTATTTTGTTTTGGTATGAGTGATGATTTTGAAAATCTGTTAAGTGGTATAGTTCAATCTGCACAAATGTTCATCAACTTGGGCCATGATTGGATGTTTATGGATATCATGTTGCCAAGTTTGCACCTTTACCCTCGAGGTTTATGGCTATAACTTATATCTTCGCCTACACCTTCTTTTGGTAGTGTTCATGTTTCTCATTTTCTTGTCTCTTCTTTCTGGTTTTTTTAAGTACAGAAGCTTTCTAAATGTTCATGTTTCTCGTTTCTTGTTTTTTCGGAAGCAAGCCCTCAGCAAGTCGGTCCACTTCCACTCTGCAAAAGAAGAAGAACATACAATTCCATGCCATACTAAACAAATCAAAACTTATTCAAAGGATTGAAAGTTGGGGTTGGAGTTCATTCATTTCATAGATGTTCTAGAAACAAGCCTTTCCCTCATTACAATAAAGCAAATAAATTTGTACAATTTTTTAAAGTTCGAACATGTTTGTGACATATTAAAAGGACAGAGCAGCTGCTTAAAGCTCTGTTCATAGCCTCTCAAGCCAATTGTTCCATTTCAACATTGGCTGAATTTGAATAACAAGTATTCAATCTTCTTTGCCTACTCAAAAGCCTCTTCAATGACCTCAATTTAGTGGTAGCTGGTAATTTTCTCTCATCATTTGGTGCCAATGGTGGAAATTGATGATCAATCTGTACATCTATTGCCAATTCTGCATCCGGTTCACTCGCCGGCGCCGATGACGAAGCCACCGGAAAAGGGTTTTGAGAAGGGCCCTCTTCCACTTCCAGACAAGCTCCGGCAGAGGTGATCTGTGTCTGATTTCCCCAAATCAATACATTCGTCGGAAAAGTTGGAGATTCCGACAACAACCCAGTTGCAGTCTCGCCGGAGTCCTCGGCGGCGGTGACGGGATTCCGGCAGAGAGGACAAGTGGAATGAGACTGAAACCACATATCTATACAATCACTATGGAAGCCATGGAAGCAACCATGAAGAAGCTTAGCCTTTTCGCCTTCGATGAGTTCAGAGAGGCAAACGGCGCATTCGAGCCCATCTTTGAAGTTATCAGGGTGGAATATCAGAACAGGAAGTGACCGGAGGACGGCGGGGTCCAACCCTCTTCCGGAATTGGGGTCTTGGACGGCGGAGAATTCAAACCGGCGGCGGCGGCGACGGTGAGTTTCCACCGGAAGTTGATTGGGATCTTCAATGCGAGACCATAACCATTGGGCGTAAAGTTGGAGAAGAAGAACAAATAAAAGCACCAACAAGAACACTAAAATGGCTGTCACGATGAACATTCCAGGGAGCTTGATTGTCACTGAGTCGCCGGAATGCTGACTCAGCTTGTACTCGTTTTCCATGGCTGCCGACAAGTTTTTTTTTTTTCTTGATCAGAACAGGGGCTTGCTTGAATTTGAGCGCAGAGGAAGAAGAAGAAGAAGAAAGTTGTTTAATTTTTGAATTTCTTCTCATTACTTGTGAGGCTTAAAGTTTGTGTTGCAGCAATCATGCCGGGGTTTTTCACACGTAGAAAGTGGGTTTTGTTATTATTGTTATTTCAAATTACAATTTTAATTTTCAAAATTCCAGTTTGGTAATTTATAATTTGATTGAGATTATTTATTTGTCAACAAGATTATAATTACCAAAGTGTTTCAAATTTGTGCCAACAAAAATTATGGGTATTGTTTGCCATATTTAAGGAGATTTTTTTATTGAAGATTTATTAATTCTTGGGCAAAAAATTATATCCAACTAAGTTTTTATAAATACTAAAAATAATTCTATATCAGGGGTAATCATGCCTGTTTCTAGGCCAAACATTGAGAGATATCGAAGGAATATAGACACGAAAGATGTCTACAAATTAATGTCACAAATGAATTTCGAATCTATGATCCAAGTCTTAAATCACTTGTGTCATCCCTTAGGAGCGATAAATAATTTATTAGAACGATAATTAATTGATACTTCCATATTAAAAGTTAACCCTCTAAATACTTGTAAAAGGAAATAGTGCTCGGATCATACTATATATCATATAGTAATTAGATGGTTTCGTACTAAAAAAAAATATGAATTTGATTCTTAAATGTTTGTTGATTTAAAAAAAAAAAAAAACTCACTATCACTTTTTAATTATTAATTGTTATTATATAATTATGGTTTTATTTAGTAAAGCATAAGTGGAGAACTTTCGGCCAGAAATTCACTCCCACGAACTCTTGAAAGACACGACAAAAAAGTGTTGAATTCAACTCCAAAAAATGTCTAAAAAGAGTATTTAGGTTAAGAAAAATTAGCTTGCTTCTATGGATAATTCTGGTGGGGTTCAGGCTATAATAATGGGATGCTTTAGTGGGCCTTGTGGGCTGGCATGGATCTGGACCATGAATATCTGGAAATTCATTGGGCCGGCCGGCCGGCAATGGTTCTTGTTATCCCAAAGAAAGGCGGTTCCTTGTGTGGCTCAGGCTCTCACTGGCTCAACTCATTTGCCTCCATTGTTTCTTCAATTTGCCGTTCTTGATTTTGGCTGAATGAGCTCCCATGCCTTTGTTAGGTATCTTTCTCTTCTTTGCTTTTCAATGGCGTTTTCTCTTCTTGCTGTGTTTTCTCATCAGGGTTTCTTTTTTATCTTGATTTTGCTCGTGTTTTGTAGCTGACATTTCTACTGCTCAGCCTGCCTTCCGCTCTTTTCCTCGTTTCTTCAATGCCCAATCATGTTTTCATCTTAATAACAATCAAATTTCTTCTTCTTGGAAGTCCGTGATTGTGCCCAAACGGGTGTTCTTCAGGCGTGGCTTCTTGATTAGAGCTGTTGCTACTCTTGAATCCAAGCGTAAGCTTGTGGTTCACGATGGGAACAACGGCGTTTCTATTGGGGAGCGGTCTGGATTTACGGGTTCTGGTGCTGCCCCGAGTACTTCCGAGGGGGATTCGGAAGAAATGGATGAGAGGGAAAGGTTGAGGCGAGATAGGATTTCCAAAGCGAATAAAGGAAACACGCCCTGGAACAAAGGGAGAAAGCACAGTGCTGGTAAAATACTGACTTTTTTTTTTCATCTATACACTTTTGAGGGTTTACTGTTTACTTTTGATTAGCACGTCATTTGCAGAGACAGTTAGACGAATCAAGGAGCGAACAAGGCTTGCAATGCAGGATCCTAAGGTGAAGTCATGTAAGAATGGTTTTATGTATTATCGTGGATATAATAATGGTTCTGCATTTTCTTGTGCTGGCTTAGACACCCATAATTAATAATAACAAACAAACAACAACAACAAAAAAAGAAGAACTCCATTGTGCTGGCTTAAACTGCATTTTCTTGTGAATGGTGTTACACGGCCTAGAATCCAAGCAGTAGGTCATGAACAGAATGTTTATCCAGGATTATATTGATAATTGATATCCCACAGCTTTTTGAGTCGACTGCTATATTCTCTTTGTAATTTATTCTCTTTTCTATGCAGGTAAAAATGAAATTGGTTAAGCTTGGCCATGCTCAGAGGTAGTTGTCATCCCATTCCGTTTAATTAGATGTTTTATGTGATCCGTGGTCTTGCAGTTGATACTATCTGAATACATTGAATTTCAATTGCCCCTTCTTTTTGATGCTACAGTAAAGAGACAAGGATGAAAATTGGTGTTGGAGTGCGAATGGGGTGGCAAAGACGTCGTGAAAAAATGATATTACAGGAAACATGCCACTTTGATTGGCAGAATTTAATTGCAGAAGCTTCAAGACAAGGCTATAAGGGCGAGGAAGAGTTGCAATGGAACTCCTACCAAATATTTAATGAACAACTTACAAAGGAATGGCTAGAGAGTGTTGAGCAGCGAAAAAAAATGCCCAGGCCGGTTGGCAGTAGGAGAGCGCCAAAGACAGCTGAGCAGAGGAAGAAGATATCGGAATCCATTTCTGCAAAATGGGCTGATCCTGTATGTTTAATCTATATATCCTCCATTCGTTGCATTAAATCAAACCTTTTTTCTCATTGAATATCCTCTAAATGGTTTTTAGTTGTCGAGAAAATGTTTGGATTGAATTTTAGAGCTTCTTTACTAAGGATGGACTTGGATCATCATTTGGCAATTGGCATATACAAACCATTAACCTATAACTAACCTTCAGCCTACCATTACAAGATTTTGATAAAATCCCAACCATGGAGCTTATCTATCCGGCACCTCACACCTGCACAAGGATATCAAGTACAGGAAGTACAAAAGAGATGATCGATTACTAGAGAAGTTTGCGGGTTACAAGTTATCCACCATTCGAGAGGGTGGGTCTCTCCTTAGTTCTAGAGCAGAACTCCTAAGCCAAATACAGAGTTTTTTCTGATCCTACACAAGCTCTCCCAAAACATTTAATACTCCAAAAGATAATTATTACAAAAGTACAACCAACTCCCTCCATTCTCAAAGTTACGGCGTCCCCCCTGGTTCTCAGTCGCATCTTCTCCTGTTCCTTCGGGTGTAAACACACCAATTGGGCTGGGCCTTATCAGATTCATTATTCAAGCATCTTGTATTTGCTTATCACAACCATTTTATCAAAAAGGATCTGACCCCCAGTAACCTAAACATAGTCTTATCTTTCGTGGTTGATGCTGATAAATTTGATTTTATTCAGCTTTTCACGACCTTATCAACTATTGTATGTTCATTATATGTCAGGAATATCGTGATCGAGTTTGCTCTGCTCTGGCTAAATATCATGGCACGCCAATTGGTGTTAACAGAAGGCCAAGGAGGAAGCACAGTGAAAGTACCCAGAAGAAAGAAAAGAGTGATGTTAACTCTTCTCTTGCAGGTGGGTCCAGAATTGAAAGCCAACGATCAAGACTCAGGAAAAGCAAAGCACCACGGTTTAAAGATCCTTTAGCAAGCTCGAAGCTGGAAATGATAAAGAGTATCAGGGCACAGAGAGCATTTGCAGAAACTCAAAAAACGGAAGCCATTGAACGAGCCAGGTCTGTTCTTTTCTTGTACTTGCACTCTCTTAAGTAAACTAATGGATGGCCGGCCTAGAATAGACATATCTCTAGACTGTAAATAAATCATTATCTGTACTTTAATGTTCTTGAAACCTCTGCTCTCGAAAGAGAAAGAACCTCATTGATGTAGTGTTAACTGTTGAACATATACATGACAACATTTTTTGAAATTGTAAAACACACCAGGACTTTTTTATTCTAGAAATATACCTTGAGGGAAATAGAACCACTTGACTGTATCTGTAGATTTTTT
>JBBMKA010000018.1:8176184-8195803 GCA_037833695.1 Sechiopsis laciniata
AACACACCAGGACTTTTTTATTCTAGAAATATACCTTGAGGGAAATAGAACCACTTGACTGTATCTGTAGATTTTTTTCGCAAAGTTAGTTATTTTCAGGTTCCTCTTTTTGCAATGATTCTATATTAAACAATACGTTTTTTTAACAATATGTTCACTCACGAGTATCGACTTTTTGAGTCTAGTTTCTAATGAAGAATGCAAGACAGCTCGATTTAACATCGAACAGTTAACGACATTCCGGTTTGTGCTTTGCAGGCTCTTGATTGCTGAAGCTGAGAAGGCCGCCAAAGCCCTTGAGGTTGCTGCTACTAGAAGCCCCATTGCTCGAGCTTCTCTATTGGAAACAAGAAAGCTTATAGCTGAAGCAATACAATCAATTGAATCCATAGATATCGAGCAGATGGAATCCTCACAGACCGAAGAACCGAATGCAGCAGCCTCCTACTCCTATGAACTGGATACCCCAAACGATGAGGAAGTCTTCCTCGCCGGCAAAGAAGACCGAAATGGAGCCGTTCAAACAATAGCATCAATAGCAAATGGGACTCGGTTATTTCCATCGAGCATAGATAAGGATTTTGATTTTAGTAAGTTTAGTTTGCAGGATCTACTTGGTGTAGAGAAGGAAGTTCCAACAAGCTCCAACAGGTATGGCGTATCTGATTCAAGTTTTTCAAGTCTGACAACAAACTACCCTAATGGGAGTAAGCCATCTGACCATAAACCTTCCTTAAATGGGACAAAAGTTCACCACCTGAAAGAGAAAGCAGATTCCAAAGTGATTACTGTCACAAAGAAATGGGTTCGTGGGCGGCTGGTTGAAGTAGCTGAAGAAGCTTAGGCCTTGATGTTTAGTGAAACAACTAGAATATGGATCCCATTTTATTTATCACATTTGTGTAATACAAACTACTAGCTGATTCTGTTGAATTTTTGGAGCATTTGAGCAGGGCATTCCCTGTGGTGTTCGATTTCTTATGTAAACAATCTCAACAGGTTAAGCTATGAAAATTCTCTTGCTCCCTCCACAACCCTTGCACTACCTTAAAATTTGCCCATCTAAAATACACAACATAGTTGATACAAAGCAGTTGCGTCTTCTACGGTTACTTTTTTTTAAGAAATCGAACTTTTTAATTGGACCTATCAAGACTAGTTATAAAGAGCTTACTAAGTGCAATAACATTAATGTATATCTATGAACTAAAAGATCATAGGTTTAATTGTGGTGCCTCGTCGCGGAGCTAAACAGAAAAAGAATGTAAAGTCAAAGTGAATAGAGAGTGGTTACAAAAGGGTGTTAGGTGACTCCAATATGATGTAGGGTTAAAAAAAATGTAAAATCAAAGTGAATAGATGGTAGTTAAAAAAGGGTGTTAGGTGACTCCAATATGATGTAGGGTTAAAAGAATGTAAAATCAAAGTGAATAGATGGTAGTTACAAAAGGGTGTTAGGTGACTCCAATATGATGTAGGCACGAACCAAAATGTTATAAATTCAAGCTCTCCATCTTCAATTATTGTTGAACTTAAAAAAAAATGTGATTCATTGAAAACGCAAAAGCAAGGTTTCTTGAAAGGATGACCCGCCAAGACATATTGCAGTAAAGAAGCGGTTGTTGGTTTGGTTGCATGGATGATATTGTGTTTCATCATCCTTACCACAAAGAGCACAAACATTTTGAGAGAGACAAATAAAAGGAAGTCTTTTTCCTACACATTCGTTCATTTTACGCTACTCCACCTGCCAACACTAATAGCCATTTTATTCAATCTCTTTGCTCATTTTTCCCCATGTTTTCTTAACTTACACGCATTCCCGAGATGGTTCACTTTCATTTTGCCCCCTTTCTTTCTTACCATATTCTTCTAACTTTACACCATTTCCAACTCTACAGGAACCGAATCTGAAGTTTCAAGGCTTTCCCTTATGCGGGGTTGTTGAAATTAGCTTGCTTGCGTTTCATGCTCGACACTTTAGTAGTTTCGATGCCAAATTGCGTCTTCTTCACACTTGAGCCTACACGTCATCATCGATGGCTAACTTCTGTTGGCAACCCGGAATGGGCTAAGGTTTCCGTATCACCGCATTCCCTTTTGCCATTTTCTCCTTATTTTTACCAATTTCTTAGCTCCCATTTCAATGCTCTCTTCTTCAGATTGATTCCAAACAGGGTTTTCTACAAGGAACATGGCTAGCGGTGATGATGATTTCGGCTTCCTTGTTGTGCGGCCGGAAAAGGGTGGAATCAGAGACATTTTCCGGTGGTGGGTTTGGCTGGACGGCAGCGGTGGACGGAGATTCTTCGAGACCTCCGAGGAGGGTGGTTTTGGTGCGGTGGTTTCGAGTTGGAGATGGACCATATTGGTGTCGGTTGTGATTCGGAAAATTATTGCGATTGTGGCGAAACCAATGGAATGGACTGGCGATGTGGTGGAATTCACTCTCAATCTTCTCTCTTTGAATGGCAATCTCATTGGATTGTTTTGCAACATCCTACGCGGTGAGGGTCCATTTTTTAAATCTCAACCAGCTTAAAATATCACATGTCTAGATTTTACTGAATATACATTTATTGATCTTTTGAAATGTTCCAATTTGAGTCTCAAAGAACTTTCTCTGTTCAAAGATTTTTTTTTTTTCAAAGATATCTGTGGGTGTTTGAGCCTGTCTATGCTCACCTCGACTATTATCACATGAAAAGACGGCCTGATCAACATTTGATTCAACTCATCACTTCTTAAGTAGTTGAGGTCCTAGCCTCTTGACTAATAGGTCACTTTATGATGGTTTGTTCAAAGAATTTCCTTGTCCAACAAATCTTAGGAGGAAACGACATTTTCAATGTGGGTTTATCATCTATTTTAGTTGTTATTTGTAGAACAATTGAAATCTCTGCATTTTCTGAATGCTTTCATTCTAATCACTGAATGCGCTGTTGTGATGGATGAGCAGGAACAGTGGTAGTGCCACAGAGGGGCACAGAGACGTTTATAAGCATCATTGGACATTTAGATGGACGAATAAATCTATTAAATGAAGACAATTTGCCTAAAGGAACTACTGATTCTGTTTCTGAAGTAGTAAGAGGTTTTGGCTTTGAAATAGGCAGTCGGGCTCTAGTGGACCTTTGTGTCATGGCCTCAAAACTATCCTACGAGAACGAAAAGGTCATTCAGAATGTTGTGCATCGACACTGGAAGGCAAGTTATGTGTCATTTCATAGTAAATGATAATCTATATCAACTTCAGTTTACATGATAACATCACTAACTTTGATCGTTTATTGTGATGCAGATGCATTTTGTGGGCTTCTGCAACTGCTGGAATGGTAAGAAAACTTGCGTAATTATTGTATCGTATCGTATGTATATATTAGTAGTAAAGTCATTCTTGGGGCGCTTTTAAACTATGTTGTCCCACGATTAGTTAGTAAGAAATATCGCTACCCCATCAACCCCACCAAAATCTAGTCGAAATATGTAATTGACGTATTGAGTTTTTATGTATTAGGCCATATGTTGTATTGGGGTTTTATGAGAGTGCAATATAGAAATTCTTTTAAAATTGCAGCCCAATTTGACTAAACATTTGTATTCTTATCTTCTTAATAAAATAATTCTCTCCTCTGCCCGTAGATGTAGCTAACACACCGTTAGTGAACCACGTAAATCGTCGTATTTTGTCTCACGTTTTCTTTACTTTTTATTGATTGTTGTTCTGTTTTTTCCTAACAATTATCTGCCCTTGGTTTTGTTTCTATCTATTTTTAGGCCAACCGATTGATTAACCGAATTCTGTTTTACCCTTTTTGTTGACCTCAACTTTGGTAGATTACATGAAGGACTACTCTACTCAGGTGTTCATACTGTGTGATAAGCCGAAAGACGCAAATTTGATATTGATCAGCTTTAGGGGCACTGAACCTTTTGATGCAGATGACTGGAGCACTGATTTTGACTACTCTTGGTATGAGATTCCTGAAGTTGGGAAAATTCACATGGGTTTCTTAGAGGCTCTTGGTTTGGGCAACAGAAATGATCTTAACAGCTTCAAAAGCCACCATCAGGCAGATTGCACAAGTCCATTTGGGAATAGCAGATCAACATTCTCAGACCTTGATCAAAACATTGAAATTGACTCTGAACAGTCTGATGAAATTACACCAGAAGAGGCTCAATTGACTGCATATTATGCAGTGAAACTTAAACTCAGTAAATTACTTACAGAGCATAAAAATGCAGAGTTTGTGGTCACTGGTCATAGTTTAGGTGGAGCACTTGCAGTTCTTTTCCCTACAGTTCTGGTGCTGCACAAGGAAATGGAAACAATGAGCAGGCTACTAGGTGTATATACATTTGGGCAGCCTCGGATTGGTAACAAGCAATTGGGACAGTTCATGGAGCCCCATTTGGTTAGTCCCATTCCAAGATATTTTAGGGTTGTTTACTGCAATGACCTTGTAGCGAGGCTGCCTTACGACAATAAAGCTTTCTTCTTTAAGCATTTTGGGGTTTGTCTATACTACAACAGCCTATTTTCTTTACATGTATGTATATTTTCTAACTCCTATTGCATGTGATTTAATAAGCTAAATGAACTTGAGCTATATTATGAACTCAAAGACACATCAGTGCAACCTTTAGAATAGATCACTGTTAAGTAAGACCGTAACCTGAACCGAACAAGAATACAGTGATGCGTTCATTGCTAATTATTTTGGTCATCAAGTTATGTAGAACAGATAAATGTCTTAAGTGAGCATTTGGTCGTTTCTTTTAACAGCCTATCCTATGTCTTATTTACTTCATAATAGTTCAATCCAATTTGTTGTTCTTATTCTGGGAATTTGTTTTTGTTATCTGCATATTTGAAGAAAGTGAACGAGGAACCGAACAAGAATTGCTATGGGATTCGATACCTGATACCTGAGTATTTCATTGCTTTATGGGAGCTGATCAGAAGCTTGGTGATGGGCTACACTTATGGACCTGATTACAAGGAGGGATGGTTTTGCATATTGTTAAGGGTGATAGGGCTGGCACTTCCAGGGATTTCTGGTCATTGCCTCACAAATTATATTGATTCTGTGAGGCTTGGTAAAGAGAACAAATCCCTTTGAAGATTTCAATGATATAGCACAATTGGGAAGGCAAGAGCAAAAGCAAGATCAGTCCCATTCTTCTGCATGCTAGCTTCTTCCACAGAATTTTTTAAGGTTAGCAGCTCAACCCAAAAGCACATTGTATTTTAGTAGGATAATTGTTTGTCAACAAATAATGGGAACAATATTATTAGAGGCTATCTGTTCCTGATTACCTACCCTGAAATAGTTTATTTGGAAGATGGATACTAATCTTGGTTACCAAATCTCCTTTTTGTCTTTTATATATATATACACACACCAAACTTTCAGATTTTCTATCTTTTTTGAACCAATGTTTAAGTTGAGAAGACAAACTTTCAACTACCTCAGTTGAAGAAAAAGAATGTCATTTAAAAAGAACAAAAGAAAAAATGAAATTTTTTTTTTTGAACTTTAGTTACCATTAATATCTAAATGGGATTGGTTTGGATAAGATTTCACTTACCTAAAAATTCATTTCACTGTGAATTTTCTTAACAACCAAATGTTGAGGGTTAGACGGTCTGGTCCGTAAAAAAATAGGCCAGCTTATATAAATATGGTTAAAACACCATTTTAATCGTTATACATTGGAATTTGTTATATATTCAATTTTAATTCTCGTACTTTCAATAAAGATTAGTTTTTTTTTTTTATGACTTGGGAACTTGGAGGTTCGCTCCTCTAAATTCAGAGACATTCAATAAAGATTGAAATTAACCCTATGGTAACTTTGAAGTTATTTATTATTATTGAAATTCGAATAATAGTTTTAAGATACAAGGTGAACATATAGTTATCGAGGGGGAAATTATAAGAATATTTTTTTTAAAGAAAAGTTTTTTAAGGGATTAATTTAAAGCTCATAAAATACAAAAACTAAAATTAGTCATATAAAAGACCAAAATAGCATGCAAGTATAAATTTGACTTTAGTTGATTGTGACTGTTTCATTAAGAATATATTCCATTTAGCAAAGCTAAAAAGTTGTAAATACGAAGATCCCACACAGAAACATCTGTTTTTGAGTGTGGGACATTGTTTCTTCAAAAGAAGCCCACATCTTTTGATTCCAGTTTTCAAGATAATGCCCATCTCGTGGATAATTTAGTCATGTTTTTTTTTTTTTTTTGTTCAAACAATCTTGTAATGCTTTTTTTTTATTCCAGTTTTAAAGATTTGTCATTTCAAATGTTCAATAGGACAATACACGATGGATGGACAAAATGATCTATCCTAATAATGAACTCGGTAGAATTTTGTTTATATATACAAAAAAAAAAAAAAAAAAGCTTAGTCCAATTTTGTAAGTCATATCATAATATTTCTCCATTACTTTATATATTCCCTTTTGTGCATAGATATTATTCCCTTCTTGCATCTTTAGAGGCCAAAACTACAAACGATGCAAGAAGGGATGTACATAGTTATTTGTAAAAAAAGTTTCAATTTTACTCCCTTGATGAAAAGTTGTTTAGCTGTCCTCTGGGTTTTCTGCTCCGATATCAGCTTTTTTCGATTTTCCTACTAGTATTATGTAGTTTGATCAGTTGAATAAGGACATTCAAAGGAAGAGCTTACAATTAATGAATATAGATTACAGCTCTCAAGCTTGTGTTATTGAGGAAGATGGCAAATGAAGAGAAAATATGAACTGTCAAGCCACAAAAATATTACAGTACAGTTCAACTAATGGAACCAAACTCCATCTGAAGTCCAAACCATTTCTGCAAGTCCTCTAAATGATTGCTGGTTCCAACGAACTAAAGTAGTGGCGGTTTGAGTATTAATGCAATGCAAAACTTCAGCTTGCAGTAAAGTTCCAATACCAGCTTTGGTTTGAGAGTTAATCATCATCTGAGTAGTAATCCATAAATAATTATGTGCTCATAATCTTTTAGCAAAATTCATTGACCAGTGTTAGCTGTTAAATATGGAAGTGAGAAGGGTGTCTTATGTCCCAGTCTAGAAGAAAGCACCAAGAAAAACGTATCTTAAGAAAATCTGAGAATATGCTTTACATCTTTCAGGAAAAAAAGTACATCCTTTACGACAAATCCGTGAGTATAGTATTTAGACCAGTTTATACGCACCTCGACTATTCTCACCGGACATTGACCCTACAATATTTCCATGTCAAACAAATGTCTAAAAAATTAGTTACTTAGTAGGTGACCATCACAAATTGAATTCATCACATCTTAATTTCTTAAAGCCTAACCAATGATAGTTAGCATAGGGACTTGACTCATATTTCAGGTTTGACTTCAAAATTTTCCAAGGGCAAAAATCAAGATATAATTAAAGTGAGTATGTTTTTCCTTTTCTTTTAAAAAATCAAGAAGTAAAATTTTTTCTATTTGTAGTGGATTCCAGCAGTAACTACTCACCATTGCTAGGGTCAACATGTAAAAAAAAGTTGGCTGCCACTATAAGGTAGCATAGAATAAGCATTACACCTTTGAAATAATTTGATGTCCCTTCCTGCAAATATGACCAATGCCAAAAAGATGAGAATAATCTACAGAACATACAAAAATTAAGACAGTGATCGCTCTTGTACTAAAATATTTGATACTGTCTGTGCCTTGTGACGAACATAGGTGCTCCATGTATGTAGTGGGGCGAAACTTTGATTCTCAATTAAAAAAATAATAACTAAAACGTCTCATAAATTTACACTTAACTTGTCACAAATAAGCCACTTTTATTTCCCATCCTCATTTATACTAGATTCATGTTTTGAACCAATTGCTCAGAATATAAATGAGAACTAAAAATTTCAAATTAATATTCCCATAATGCAGTGTTAAGTACAGAGAACGGATAGAAGATAAAGCACCTGCAACATGAAGGCCACCACCAGCACAGTGATAAACAAAGTTGCTGTCTCAAGGAGTTTGAAGTTCAAATCCATTGGAATTCCCATACACCATCCGACAACAACGCAAAACGGGATCTAAAATCATCAATGCCACATTGTATAGTTAAAATTACAAAATCAATTTCGTATCCGACACAATGTTTTGTCAAGTTTTGTTGAATGAACTGACCATCAACTGTTAGTAGAAACTTGAAAAGAATCTTCAAGACTTACCCCAAACATGGATATTTGTGTTGATGATCCAATTGCAACTCCAAGAGTGATGTCCTACATGAACTTTTATGTCAATCAAGGCCAATCAAAGAGATGTTTAGAATAAAATGAAGAAAAAAGAAATCCAAAAAGTACTCACAAGCTTATCCTTCATGGCAAACATGATTGCACTTGCATGTTCAGCAGCATTTCCAACAATTGGCAACAAAATTACACTGATAAAAGCCACTGGCAAATGTAATGATTCAGATGCTCCCTGAGAGAACAGTCACAGACTAACTAAATTTGCTGAATACTGCAAGTTGTTCTTATATACTCATTGTGGTTTCTTGATTAAGCTTTTGAATTCAATGGTAGTTTAAAATGGTATCAGAGCTAGATGACCAGGTCTTTGTTATGACCCTTTGTAATGTCATTTTTTCTCCATTAATATTCATTTCTACATTTTGGACGGGAGAAGGTTGAAGTATTGAGATTAAATTTATCGTAACCTACCAATTTAAGCTTTTGGGTTCGCTGGTAATTTAAAAAATGAAGATAGAAAACAAACTATGTTGGATTGACGAATAGAATAAAGTATACCTTGATGGCACCAACAAGGTATCCAGATAAAACGGATACCCATACAGTCAAGATAGCAAGCCATCCAATTGCTTCCCAAGCATAAATGTCAGAATCCTCCTCAACTTCATCATCACCTTCCTAAAGAAACATCAAAAAGCTAAAACCTTTAGAACAAAAAACATCTCTGCTTGAAAATGGAACTCCTGTGTGAATCCTTGATTTTGTGTTTTTTTATGCGTGGGCAAATGTTAACAAATAAAAAAGTACCTCTAAATATGTGACACAAATAGAAGCATCTACAAACAACAATCAAAAGCAATATCCAAACATAGAGCCAAAAAACTCACCCCATCAAGAGTACTATGCTGACTTTTTAGTTGAAAGAAAAGGTAGCTTGCATATGCAATTAGCATTATACAACTACTAAATCTTGAAAGGGACAAAGCTGACTCTCCAGAATGAAGTTCTGTGTGGGTGAAATGAAGCACAGCCGGAAGCGTTGTTCCCATAACAGCCATCAATAATAATCCTGAATTCACAACAGCAGTACCCTGTTGCAAAATAGTCAGATTTTAATGTAAAGAAACAAAATGAGAATGAATATCACCAAAAGAAAGGAGCTAGAGATCAAGACGGTTATGAAAATCGGAATAAGAATCAAGAAAAGCAAGGAAATTTGCAATAGAAAACACGACGATTTATATGGTTCACTAACGGTGAGTTATCTACATCCACGGATATAGTAGATAACTGTTTTATTAGGAGATAAGAATACAAAACGTTTTGTCAAACCAGGACTAGAAGTTTAAGAGAGTTTATATAGTGCACTCTCATAAAACTCTATTATAACATATGATTCAATACATAAAAGCCAAAAACACATAAACCCAGTTACATATTTCGACTAGGTTTCGAGAGAGTTTATATAAATCTTAGTCGTGGGGCAACATAGTTCAAAGGCATATCTAAACCCAATCGTGGGGCAACATGGTTCAAAGACATATCTCAACAAAGACTTTGTACCTTATTGAATGTCTGCACCTTCTTATGATGAACAATGCCACCAGTAAAGAAAGCACAACCGAGCACTAAGAGCATATTCGACAATATCGACCCCAGTAATGACTGTTGAACAACCCTAATCATCCCGCTCTTTAATGCATACATTGATATAATCATTTCAGTTGCATTTCCAAATGTTGCATTTAGAAGACCACCAACTGCAAAGCCAATCAAAACACTTGAGTTGCTAAGGAAACTAACCAAACAGCCACCATTTAGAGATCAAAACAGGAACTACTTGAATAAACAAAATGACCAAAACAAGAAACGTCTGATCATGTTAGTACTTGTAAGTTGTACCTGTTGGTCCAGTATAGGAAGCAAGCTGCCTGCATCACAAATATGTTTAACATGAGTGTAGCACAATGGACAAACAATAAAATCCTAAACAGAGATACAGGAAGCCATATCTTACTCGGTTGCATAACCAAGCCTCTCCGCCAAAGGCGTAATTCCAAGTAAAGTGAAAAAGAAGACCAATCCCTGACACATAAAGCTGACTATCAAGAAATTATGAACCATGTGACAAATCATACAAGCCATGTACTAAGCAACAAATATATCTGAAAAGTAGAATGTTCGAAGATCCAAGATTTTATGAGTACATCAATAGAAGATATAAAGAAAAAATCATTGTTTGTTTTGGGGATTTCTGTTCCATGCAAGTGTAGCTAAATATAAGTCTTCCACCCATGTCATTTGTTTAATACAAATTACAAAATTTTGTTTTTGAGATGGAACTCATGCTATGTAACCTGGAATGTATCAGAGTACAATAAACCTAAATGGATATTTGGTCTAATAAAATATAATTGAGATTCGATCCAGAATGATGAACCAGAGAGCTACCATCTTAAGGGGCCAGTTGAGAACTTCACATTGAAAAGGTGGAGAAGCCTCAGAAACTTATAAGATTATTACCAATTAATTTTGAGATAGAACTTCTGTTATCTAATATAAACGCAACTAGTAAGATCATGAAGAGGAGTATTTCTTACATGATTTCGAGTTAAATAGTGTAGCAGGATTGCCAAAGGACCAAAAGGAAGTAACAAGTTGATCTTTGCATTAATCAACACAATTTTAGCACTTTCAAGAGGTCTAATACGAATGTTGTTAGTCTTCCACCAACTTTTATCATCTAGGGAAGAAGAACGCACATGAGCCGTCTCACAATCAAAGCTATGCAATACGTTTTTCACAACTGGTGTTTCCTTCAATGGAATATCTTCATCTGATAGGGAATTTGTTCTCTCCTCCATTGATCCCATCTGCAACCACAGTTATCTCAATCAAATAAGCCTTTTTCACTTCCAATACAAAAACATCCTTTTAAACAAAACTACACCAAAAATACAAATCTGGGTTAGTTTACATGGCTACCCATCAGCTACTTCATCTTCCACATGTCAAATCCAAAGATTTTTTTTTTTTTTTTTTTTTTTAATTTCTTTAAACCGGAAAATCAGAGTTTTGCTCCACTATAGCCAGGGACACTTGTCCCGTCTCAAGGCATGTACCCGGAAGACAACAAGTGATTTCACAATTAATATCACACTTGGGGTTCGAATCTCAAACCTGAGACCTCCAAAGAAACATGTCTCGAAAGCCCCAAACCTCAACCAAATCCGAAGCATCCTTAAACTTAACAGAAAGAAAAAACCAAAATCGAATTGAGTTTAAATCCAGATTTAGGTACCCTATGAGCGAGGGGGAGTATTTACCATATTGGAGATGAATCCAGCTGCAAAATGATCAAGAACTCCTCAAATGTAGCTGAGATACCAATCCTCAAAAGCAAAAAAGGGGAAATTGGGTCCCACTAATTTAGATTGTATAGATGATTCAGTTGCTTAAAAATAAAAACTATGGCCACCATAGCCAGCAAACGCTAGCCGGAAGGAAAGTTCTTCGAAATAAGAATCTGGGATTTCACAAAAATTGTAGATCAAGCGAGGAAGAAGACGAGTTGGGTGGCAATATAGCTAGCTCCCGTATCTTGCTCTTGCGTCTTCCTCGTTAGCTTTGACTTGTTTATTTATTACATTTAAGACAAAAACTTGACAAAACAGAATTATTAGCCGTAAATTTATTCGATGCCCATAGGCTAGTTTGAAAAATGCTTCTTCTTTGTCGGGTTTGAATCAGTTTCTTAACTTCTTTACAGTTAAAAATTTGACCCATTGGCTAGTTTGGAAGAATAACTGCTAAGTTTAATTGGTGGGTATTTAGCAGAAGAGAATATGGAAGAAACCCTGTTGAGAAATGGAGGAACCCTTGTTATTGATTGTTGAGAATCCCTTAAAAAAATAGTACAGCAAACCCAAAAAAGTATATGAATAAAACTTATAACATTTATAAGATAGGTGAATTACTTTTTTAATTGTCAAGAGATTAAAATTCGAATTATGAATGATAAATCAAAAGAAGCCCCATTTCGAAGGGTATGTAATAAAACTACTTCACTCATACAAATTTAATACCACATGAGAAAAAATGTTGAACATTGCTCTTTTCAACCTTGAGTATTTTGCTCGTGAAAATGGTTTGGCCCAAAAGCACAAAGTTTAGCCATCCTTATTATTAATCTATTGAGTGAAGGCTGCTGCTTCTGCAAGTTCTTCGGTTGTGAAAAATTTCCCAAGTTCATTCACATGTAGAAGAAAAGGGGTTTGTGGAAAATGCATACAAGAAAGAAGCTTAGACATTTGACCCTCTCCTCCAAAGCCATTTCTCCTTGTCTGGCCCATTCAAAGTGTTTATTTTGGTAATGGTTGAACTGGCTTTATTTAATAAACGTAACCAAAACTCAAGGAAGTTCTTTTTCTTCTTCTTCAAACATCAAGTGCCATGAGATTTTTTGTCATGATAAAAGGTCAATTTCAAGTCAAAATGCTTTTTCACACAATGGCGATATGATTATCATAACACTCCATGAAGCTCATCAGTTTTGAATTGAATGCCAAAAAGAAAAACAAAAGTTTGCATTGCAGAAGCCTTATTATATATAGCTTTCTACAAGTTATTAGATTGCACAGACAAATACAAATGATTGAAAGATGACAAGAAAAGAAAATTTATGATACCCATCTTTGGTAAGAATAGCTTCAAATTAGATGCAAACTTCCACTGAGAATGATAAGAACACCCATATATGTAAAAGAAGATCGTGTTAAAAGAAGCTAGAACAAATTTGAGACAGCTTAGAATTTCAGCCATCGGCCAAAGATTACAGAGTTCTTTCATTGATCTGAAAAATGTCATGAAAAACAGATTTGCTGATCAAAACAGCAAACAATTTCCCCATTCTTTTGGCTATTCCAGAAAGATTACAGGACAACAATGGCATCATGATTCTCAGGAAGACAGAGAAATTCAAGAAAAAGAAAAAAAAAAGAGAAAGAGAAATGATCAGAATCTTTCCCTCTCTCAAGAAAGGCTGGGAGGCTGAAGGGGCGGCGGCGGTAATAGTTGACGAAGATTCTGGTGATGAATCTGCTGATTCTGGTACTGACCGGCCGCTCCATTTTTCCTTGTTATGAACGCATGTTCCAGTAATGCAGCTGCAGTCCATCTCTTCCGAGCTTCTCTCTGCAAACAACAGGCAATGAAATGGCGAAACTCCGGCGAAGCCGTGGACGGCGCCTCGGGTGGCTGAGCCATACAAATAGCACACATCAAGCTGGCCCAATCCCCGGGCCTAGCCACAGCGAGAGGAAAGCGTCCGAGATAGAATTCCAATATGCTAACCCCAAAGCTCCAAATATCCCCGGCGTAGCCATTGTACTGCCCCTGATTTAGATCGGAATTGATCCTCTCAGGGCTCATGTACGCAATCGTTCCAACCGAGGAATTGCAAGGATCCATGGTTTGCTCCAAGATTCTACCGACGCCGAAATCGGCGATCTTAACCTGCCTCCGTGAATTAATAAGGAGATTAGAGGGTTTGATATCGCGATGAACGATGCGGCGGCTATGGAGATAAGCGAGACCGCCGAGAATCTGGCGAGCCAAATCGGAGAGATGAGATTCGTTAGGGATGTGCGTTCCTTCCAGAGATCCCCGATCCATGTATTCGAGAAGAACCTGGATTTCGCCGTTGTGATCGAACATATCGTGACACTTGACGACAT
The DNA here is from genome assembly GCA_037833695.1 of Sechiopsis laciniata. Taxonomy (NCBI): domain Eukaryota; kingdom Viridiplantae; phylum Streptophyta; class Magnoliopsida; order Cucurbitales; family Cucurbitaceae; genus Sechiopsis; species Sechiopsis laciniata. Next base: position 8,190,170 of record JBBMKA010000018.1, read on the forward strand.
AGGGATTATCAACATCGCGAAGGATCTCGACCTCGCGGCACATCTGAAGGCGAACCGCGTCCTCGTGGTTGCCGTAAATGACTTTGAGAGCATAAACGCGGCCGGTTGGGCGGTGAATCACTTTGTAGACGGTGCCGCCGCATCCGCTTCCGATGCGACTGACTCGGTCGAAATCGGAGAGGCTGAAGACCTGATGCTTCTGCAGGTGAGGCTCCGGCGGACGGCTGGTGGACGGAGGAGGCGGCATCGAGTTGGAAGACGCTGGCGGCGGCAAAGGGAGAGGAACAGCCAACGAGGTATTGTCTCTCTGCGGAAGAGGTAGGGTTAGATTCAGGCGGCGACGGGGACGATCGGTCGCCGGATTCACACCCTGCGGCGGCTGAAGCGGTCTCATCTCTTTGACTATGATGATGATTAACGACGAACGATGAAGATGAACTCAACACAAATCTGAGATTTCTGAATCGAATTGAAGAAGAAGAAGAAGAAGAAATGATCAAGAAATTCGATGAAGAAGGGGAAAAAAAGGAGAGAAAACGAAAGGGAACGAAGACTATATCTCTAGTTTTTTTTTTTTTTTTTTTTTAAATTTAAAAAAACGGGTTGACGCGCGGGGAAGGAGCGTGAATGACACGGGCTAATGGGGCTGGGGAATTATTTGGAAAGGGTCAATTATTTGAGAATGAGTGCGTGTTCTTTTCGACCGCCCAATGGCTAATAAATGACGTCCTTTTCTTTTTTCTTGTCGTCAGTGGACCATACAACCAAGCCCGTTTTTATTACTCACAAGCCCATTGGGCCTAATTAGCCCAAGCAAGTATCTACACGTACTTTTATTAATTGAAAATGAGAGAAAATAGCTAACAAAAAAAGACCAGAATGAAAAATCAACTATTACTTTTGTTGTCAATTAAGTGAGGGCAAGGCATTCACAAATAGGAATGGCACAATAACTTGCCCGAGGTGTTTGAATGACAATCTCATTAACGTTTGAACCATTTATATACATGTGTGAATTTTTTCCTTTGTGATCATCGTTCGATTGCTACATAAACCATAGAGCTTATAAGTATGAGTAAGAGTTTCAAAAAATTTAATTTTATTTCTTTCAACAAACAATGAATTAATCGGGCAAGACACACCTGTTTTATCACATGTGTTTGATTCTAATAGATAACATAAAGTTTCACTACAAACCAAATTCACAATAAATAAAATAACTCTAAATATTATAAAATATCATCCCATGTGGATATACATTCATGTCACAATAAAAGTGACTTGCCATTCTTCTTTGATGAAAAAAAGATCAAATTTAAATATGTTGAGTGAATAAAAACACTCACTAAGATGACCCCACCCACAAAAGTTTGAATTAAAAGAACAAAAAAAAAAAAACCAAATGTGAACCATTACCCCCGCCTGCAATGATGCCGACGCCATTGTCATCCCACTATCATCATCCACACCAAACTCCATTTCTCCAATCACTTTCTACTTTCACAATTCCCCCAATTTGATCCTCTTTCTCTCTAACCTCGACCTCAATTCTTCTGCAATTTCGTGGGGTTTCTTCGCTATGCAGCCTGTTTCCCGCCATTTCTTGCTACTGGTATGTTTCTCCTTCCTTTTCTATGTCGTTTCTGCTTTAACCTCAGATGGGTTTGCTTTATTATCTCTTCAAAAACGCTGGACTGTTGAAACCCCGTTTGTCCCTGTTTGGAATGCCTCAGATTCCACCCCCTGTTCTTGGGCTGGGATTCAATGTGATAAAAAACATCGTGTTATCACTTTGAATCTCTCTGATTATGGGGTTTCGGGTCTGCTTGGAAATGAAATTGGGCGTTTGACCCATTTGCGTACTGTTGATTTGTTCACCAACAGTTTTTCTGGTGTGATTCCTTACGGGATTGGTAACTGCACCCATTTAGATTTCTTGGATCTTTCTTTTAACCTATTTGGTGGGGAAATTCCTCAGCCGTTAACAAACCTTAGGAATTTGACGTTTTTGAACTTTCATGATAATGTTATAACGGGTTCGATACCCAAATTGTTATTTCGAAATATGAATTTGCAGTATGTGTATCTTAGTCTAAACAATCTCAATGGTTCTATTCCTACAAATGTGGGGAATTTGAGGCAGACATTTCACTTGTATCTGCATGGAAATAAGTTGTCTGGAATTATACCTTCTTCAATAGGGAATTGTAGCCAATTGGAGGATCTTTATTTGAATCAAAACCAATTAGTGGGAATATTGCCCAATAGTCTTAACAATCTTGATAATCTTGTTAATCTGGTTGTATATGAGAACAATCTTGAGGGTCCAATTCCTTTGGGTGCAGGGGGTTGCCAGAGTTTAGAATATATAGATTTGTCATACAATGGCTTTAAAGGAGGCTTACCTGCCGGGTTGGGCGACTGCAGTCGCTTAACAGCCTTGCTGATCATAAATTCCAATCTAACAGGCCATATTCCTTCCTCATTTGGCCGGCTAAATAAGCTTTTGCTTCTTGATCTATCTAAAAACCAACTGTCCGGTAATATACCTCACAAACTCGGGGCGTGCAAATCCTTGAAAGAACTGAATTTGTATGCCAACCAATTTGAGGGACATATCCCCAGTGAATTGGGATTGCTAAGTGGATTAGAAACCCTTCAATTGTTTTCGAACCGCTTGAATGGTGAGATTCCAATTAGCATCTGGAAGATTGCAAGTCTCCAGCATATTCTTGTGTACAATAACAACCTCTCTGGAGAACTTCCCTTGATAATAACTGAGCTCAAGCACCTCAAAAACATTTCCGTGTTCAACAACCATTTTTCTGGAGTCATACCTCAAAGTTTGGGACTCAAGAGTAGCTTAAAGGAAGTGGATTTCACTGATAACCAGTTCACTGGTCAAATTCCACCCAATCTATGCTATGGAAAGACATTGAGGGTGTTAAATTTAGGTTCGAATCAGTTTCAAGGTAGCATACCTTCAGATATTGGTACATGTTTGACTCTTTACAGGTTGATTTTGGGAAGGAATAACCTCACCGGAGATCTGCCAAAATTTATGAGAAATCACAGCCTTTCGTACATGGATGCTAGTGAAAATAACCTGAATGGAATAATTCCCTCAAGTTTGGGAAATTGCACCAATCTCACCTCAATTAATTTGTCAAGCAACAGGCTTACTGGCCTTATACCTAATGAGTTGGGAAATCTTGTCAATCTTCAAAGTTTGAGGTTGTCTCACAACTTTTTGAAAGGACCCTTACCATCTTCCCTGTCAAATTGTAGCAGAATGGACGAGTTTGATGTAGGATTCAATTTATTGAATGGTTCTATACCTCATAGTTTGGCAAGCTGGAAGGTTATATCTACGCTGATATTAAAAGAGAATCGGTTTACCGGAGGAATCACAAATGTATTTTCAGAACTTGAAAGCCTTTCATTGCTAGATCTTGGTGGCAATTTGTTTGGAGGTGAAATCTCTTCATCTATTGGAGCTTTGAAGAATCTGTTCTTTTCCTTGAATCTCAGTAACAATGGGTTAACTGGTCAACTACCTTCTGAGTTAGTGAGTCTGGCTGAGCTAGAGGAGCTAGATATATCTCACAATAATTTAACTGGAAGTTTAAGTGTTCTTGGCAAACTAAGTTCATCGTTACTTGAGCTTAACATCTCGGACAATTTTTTCACCGGTCTTGTGCCACAGACATTAATGAAGTTACTGAATTCTCATCCCTCATCGTTCTTTGGTAACCCTGGGCTGTGCATCAGTTGTAATGAACTAGATGGCTTAAGTTGCGATAGAAATAGTAGTATTAAACCTTGTGCTGCTCATTCAAGCTCTCGTCTTAGCAATGTACAAATTGCAATGATTGCTCTTGGATTTTTCCTCTTTATTGGCTTTTTACTTATTGGATTGGTTTATAAGTTTGTTTATAGCAGAAGAAATGAGCAAAACATTGAGACCTCTGCTCAAGTAGGAACAACTTCCTTGCTCGACATGGCAATAAAGGCAACTGATAATCTAGATGAGCGATTCATCATTGGGAAAGGAGCACATGGAGTTGTTTATAAGGCTTTCTTGGATTTTAATACCATTTTTGCAATAAAGAAGCTTTCATTTCTAGGACATAAAGGGGGAGGACAGAGTATGGTTAGAGAAGTTCGAGCTCTTGAGAGCATCAGGCACCGAAACTTGATTACTTTAGAAGACTTTTGGTTTGGAAAAGATTATGGTCTATTGCTTTACAAATACCAGGCGAATGGAAGCCTTTATGATGTGTTGTATAAGATGAATCCAGCTTCAGCTCTTACATGGAAAGTCCGCCATAATATAGCTGCTGGTATTGCACATGGACTAGCATATCTCCATTTTGATTGTAATCCTCCTATAATACACCTAGACATCAAACCACAGAATATACTTCTAGATTCAGAGATGGAACCTCATATCGCCGATTTCGGTCTTGCAAAGCTTCTAGATCAGACTTCTGCATCAACAGCTTCATCTTCTTTTGCGGGTACAATTGGCTACATTGCACCAGGTATGATTCTACACATTTTTTTGAAACAGCTCTATATGCTCACATGTTTTTGTTTTCGATGGATTGAATCGTGCCATGATGTGTTACGTGCTTGTGACAGAGAATGCATTTTCAGTCTCAAAGTGCAAAGCTTCAGACGTGTTTAGTTATGGGGTAGTTTTACTCGAGCTCATAACGAGAAAGATGCCATCGGATTTATCGTTTTCAGAGGAAGGGAGCATCATGGCTTGGGTTCAGTCGGTTTGGAACGAGACACGAGAAATAGATAGTATCGTTGATCCAAAACTTGCAAAAGAACTTTTAGATTCTGATGTAAGGGAGGAGATTAAAAATGTACTTCTAGTGGCTTTGAGATGCACAGAAATGCAGCCTAACAAGAGACCTACAATGCGAGATGTTGTCAACTGCTTGACTGATTCAAAGAGTAAGTGAAAACACTTTTCTTACTGTAGGAGAACTTTCCATCAGAACAATTTGATATTGTGTCAGTTCTATGACGGGCGTTATGGTCGGATCAAAACCTTGTTTTAAAATCAGGGACAGTGTGCAAACAAAGTACAGACGACATCTTCATTATCTTGAGGAGATTAATTGTGGGCAAGCCTCATCTTCTTAGATGTGGTTTCAAACTTTCAAGACCCTTGTGCTCAAACTGAATCATTGTAACGGCTCAACCCATCGCTAGCCAAGACATTGTCCATTTTGGCCCACTGACCTCACGGATTTGTTTCTCCCCCAAATCCGTGAGACCAGTGGGCCAAAGCAGACAATATCTTGGCTAGCGATGGGTTGGGCCATTACAATCATGGTCTTATCCTCTGATGGGCTACTACAATTCAAAGAACACATTAAATCTGGGATTGGCTTGTCACTGTGGTCAAAGAATGGAGTCTTTGTTCTACAGGGTGGTCTATGATCCTCTAGTAGCTGGAGTTTTTGCTATCTTCAAGGGCATGAGGCTAGCTGCCAGTGAAATGGTTAGTTCAATTATCTATTACACACTTTTAAAATTTTATATATATATATATATATATATATATATATATATTTATTTATCTATTTATTTTACACAAAATCATTGATGTATGAA
>JBBMKA010000018.1:8220009-8249340 GCA_037833695.1 Sechiopsis laciniata
TATATATATATATTAAGAATGTGTTGTTACTGATGAGAATATGAAAAATTGAATCTTTGAACTATGCTTCATTTTCTTTAATATTCGAAAGTGTTCGAATCTGTTTATGCTTTATAATAGAATTAGTTGTTTAATCATATAACATTTGAAGGTTAACAATTGTTAGAATTTTTTTGTTTATCTTATCTTTTTACTTCTACAATATGGTCTATGGAATCTCTTTTGTTTTTTGACAGTCGGGATCTCTTTTGTTTAGTTTAAGTAAAATTGTAATTTTGTAAAATCTAGCATTAACAAAATCTTAATTGAAAGATTGAAAATATAATTTAAGTCACTCTATTGATACTATTCATTCTCGAAGTTGCCATATTATTGTTTGTTTCTTTAATCAATAAAAAAGATAAAGTAAAGATTTGTTGAATCTTGAAATTCTTCCAACATGAATCGCCTTTAATCTCTTTTTTCATTTTTCACTTTACACCCACTCAAATCCACTCTCTAGTCCATATGCGTATTTCTCTTTACTAGGAGTAAATTATAGATTTGATTTTTTTTTTCTTAATTTATAACTGTGTTCGAGTCTTGAGTAACTCAATTTGTGTCTGGACTATTGACCCATGTTATAACGTCATGTTATCGAATGAGTTGGTGGTGTGCAAATTATCTTGGTTGGTGGTTCAAACCTAAAAATCGATATTTAATGCTCATATTATTTGAGAGCAATAACGCCTTTGATGTAGGATTTGTTAGTCTCTTCCATCAATTTGTATTAATAAATAATGTGATTTTATAATAAATAATTTATCGAAAAATAAGTGCAAAATATTAAAGTTAAAAAAAGATGAAAATATTATAGAGAATACTTCCTCCTAATTTTTCAAATAGGTTTATTTGGTATAAAGGTTATTAGGGAATTTTTTTTTTTTTTCAAATAATACTTATTTTATTATTATATATCATTAATATAATATTATATTTTATTAATATATTATTGTGTATTAATACAATATCATATATTAATAATATTCTATAATTATTAATACTTGTGATTCTGATAATAATTTTTTTACAAACTATTGTAAATACTTTTTCAGCCTATTCTTATATTAAAAAAAAACCGCTTCCAACAATAAAAGAAAGAGGGAGTCCTATCCGACGCCTTGTTGAAAACCTAATTCCTTTTCTCAATCTCAGACTCTGCAACGTTCATTCCTTCCTCTCGCCGTCTCCCTGCAGTAACAGTCGTCATTCAACCACGGCGCAAAACCGAAAACGGCGGGATCTCAAGGCGCCGGAGCGGAAATTTGTGTTTCATAATTCAGAGAAAAAAAAGACGAGAGGTAAAGATTCAGAGCTGTGATTGTCGATGAAGACGGAGGATTCAAAGAACTGAGGAGCGAATAGGAGATTGAAAGAGGTCGGTACGAAGTTGAATTGAAGTGGAGAAGGAGGGCGACTCGTAGTCATCGGCAAAGAAAAGTAAGGATCTGACATTAGTTTTTTTTTTTTTGTATTACTCTTTGAATCTAGGCAATGAGATTGGAGCAAGTTAAGGAAAATTTCTTCTTGTTTTGACAGTATAGGCTTGTTAAATCATTGTCTTGGGCACTGACACTATGGATGAAGCGAAGGAAATTTTGAAGGATAATAGAATTGAAGATATTAGTTGGCTTTGTTCACTATCTGAATCGGAACTTGTAAGTTCATCCTTAACTATGCTTTTTTTCAATCACTCTTATTGTTGGCTGTTATGAAATTCGTTTGCATTAGTCAAGGATTCATTGTATGTTACTAGCTTTTTTTTTTTAACAAATATCGAGCATTCTTCTTGTGGTTGTTGAATTGCTAGCTAGCAATTCCTGGGATTTTTTCTTTGAATTTTATTGGAAAGGATTGATATCTTTTACTTAATTTTGATAACAATGGACAGTGATCTGCTTTAGGGTTTTCATGTTCTGTTTAACTCAAAAATACATTCAATATGAGCTGTGTGGCATGCTCATTGTCTCTGTATATGATGTATGTGGCAGGACATGCTGATTAGCATTAAGATGCTAGTTCTCCAACGTGCAAAAGTTATTGGCCATGAAGAACTAGCTGAGAAATTTGATCTGAAGATGCTTCGTGCTATAGGTATTTCTTCTTTTTGTCATATAATTATTATGTGTGGATTTAGCATGCTTGGTTAGTGTTTGATGTGTGTTCAACTAATGTTGGAGTGTGTAAGTTTCCAAAATATGTTGGACAATGCAAAACTAAAATGTTTGTTTTTCTTAGTCTCTACTTATCACATCATTGTCTAGTTGGACAATGTTGGACAATGTTTGTGCCATCTACCATTTTAGTTGCTGAAAAAATCTTGCATTTCTGGCGTTATGTATGTAGGGTTTGTTTTGATGGAACATCTTAAGGGACAACTGAGGGCATCAGGTGTTCCAGATCAGTCTCAATCTGCTGCCTTAAACGGGAGCAACTTATTGGACAGCAGTCTTGATAAAATTTTGTCTATTGATGAGATAATGGCAATGATCTGTTCTGAAAGAAGGAAGAAACCTGGAAAAAGGTTTGTACCAACTACTATTAGCTGTTCTTGTGTTGGCTAGACAACGTCATTAGCAAGCATAGCAAGACCTCGTATTATCTGTGGTTTCCATATAAACTTCCTTGTTATCGACCATCATGGAGTAATCTAGTAGTTAAGAGGGGATGGGTTCAATCTATCTATCTAGGAATTAATTTCCTATGAGTTTTTTTAACATCCAAATATTTTAGGGTCATGTGATAATAGTTACTTGGTATTGATTCATTAGATGTTAGTAAATCATAAAGAAACCTCTTCCTCATATTTTTGCCTTGAACTGTAGAATGGATGTTCATGTCATTAATTTTTCATTCTCTGATTAGAGCTGGTTTCTTTTCATTCTAAGTTTCTGAATTACAGCACTCGATAGGCATAATGAGTTTTTTTCCCATCAAGTGAATGAAAGGGAGAACAAAAACTTTTTGGCAACTACATTTAGATTTACCTTGTGGTTTTCATAAAACTATTTATATTAACTTTCCTACTAATTATCTTGACAACCAAATGTCCTACTAATTATCTTGACAACCAAATGTCTCCTAGAATAGTACTTCGATCAAATGTTGTCCCTCAAACCCTTTGATCTAATGCTGAGTTGTTTTCTAAAGATGTATATGCTTTTTCAACAGAATTCTGATGTGTTAAATAATATAAAATAACTTGTATGTTGTGCTTTAACTTAGTGCTGTTTGTTTCCCCAATTTGTAATGTCTTTTTAACTTATCTCTCTCTCCTTTTTCTAGGCCGCGGGAGAAGGTTGATTCTAGACCAAAGAACAACGAGTTGTGATTTAGGAAATACTAGAAGTAGAAGCAGATTTGTGGGGGTTGTCTTGGCCTACCGATCTCGGCACGATGCAGTTCCCATGTTGCAAGACATGGCGGTAATCTTATAGCAATCATGATCATTTCTAACAATTTTGTCAGCCTTTATTGTAATTGTTATGGCGTCAACTTATAGTCTACCATGGCTTCGATCTGTAATCAAGTTCCACAGTTTTGTTACTATTCTTTTATTTATGAACCAAATGAACCATTATGAATAAAGTCGAGACTTTTGTTTATTGTTCAAGCTAATTTTTTTCATCAATTCAAATTCTCTGGTGAGATTTTGTAATGTTCAATAGATTTGAAAGGAATTTGAGTTATATTTTTGTATCCTTGACAGCACAGGTTTATGAAAAGTTAATGATCTTTACGTTGGAGCAATGGTGGTGGAAATTGGTATGTATTACAAATTTACAATCCTTATTATGAACTTGAAAACTACATCACATATTGGTACAAGTTCTTGAGCCAATGTTGAGTATTTGCCCATTGTCGTTCTGGGGAAGAATTCATCCCCAATCATAATATACTTTACGTTTAAGTAGCTTTTAGTAAGAATGAACTCAAACCATCACCTGTTTATAATAATATTATGCTGGATATCCTCTAAAAATAAGGGATGACTTACGGATATAAGAAAGAAAATAGTTTCATATAATATACATTGGTATCAAATTTCATCCTAAAAAGAACATTTAATATTCCCTTAGGGATCAAAATGTTATCTAACAAAAGGGACATTAAGCCTCAAGATTTTGGGGCACGAAGAGCTCTCAAAATAAGAAGTTTATGTACTTTGTTACATTGTTAAGCTATTAAGATCTAGATCAGATATATATGCTTTCATCTATCTGATTGCAGATTGTATTCCATTACTAGGAAGAACAGTAATGTGTCTCAAAGGGTGCGAAATCTCCCCGCCCCCTGCATGCTTGATGAACTCGGCCGGTGAGAAGGATTCTCCATGGCAGATACACACAATACTAACGTCCAAGTTGGAGTATCTGTACAAGAAGCCAGTGATGGTTCTGCCATTGGGACCGACTCCAGTCGTCGTAACGCAGGGCATTTGCTTAATGCTCGGCACATTCCGGCTTTGAAATTGAGGCTTTGGAGGTTTCCCTTTCTCCATCTTTAGGTTCTTCATTGACATGGAAGGAGACCTAAAGGAATAGGAAACAGATTTGCTTGATAGCACAATTGCTTCATCTTTGTTTGATTCCATGATTGGCTCTTCCTTAATTTTGGATACATGGGGCTCAACATATTTCTCTCCACATTGTATCATGTTCTTCCTGCAAGCCTCTGGTTTATCATGATTCAAGGTATCATTCGCGTTTGGGTTTGGATTTGGACAAGGCATTCGTTGTCGATCCGATGAGGAATTACTCGAATTGCTTCTGGTATTGCTGCTACCACCTCCTGAAAGAAAATGGTCAACAACTTAAGGTCTCAATTCTGAAAAAAGATGAATTACAATCATCAAAAAGGGAGTCATATCATCAAGAAACAGCACATTCTTCAAATCCCACAAATGGGAAAATGGGAAAATATGAATGAGAAAAGGGTACCTTCATGAGATGAAGAACTTTGATAATTATCAGATATAACAGAGGAACTACAAACAGGGGATGATCCATAAGACCCAATTTTTTTAAAGCTCCGGCAAGCCGCCGGCTGATGGACGTTTTTCTCACCGCCGCAAACAACCGCCGCTGCACCGGCCACCCAATACGGCGGCGGGCAGGGAATCGCATAGCCGTTCAGAAACGGTACGAATTGCACCGACGAGAAACGATACGGCATTTCCACCGACGGATACCCTTGAAGCTTTTTCTCCCTCTTCAATGGCGGATTCCGTTCATCTTCCTCGTTGCGCATCCTCTTTCCCTCCGCTCGCCGGAGCTTCTCCGAACAAGCTGCCGGCGATTTCTCCGGCAAGTATCTGAAAGCTCCGCCGATCGACAGCGCCAAATCGAGCTCCACGGCGTCGTTTTCATCTGGGTATGCCATCACAAAAACGAAATGGATTAACAAGAACAGGATTTGAAGAAATTGTATTATTAAGTGTAGAAATGTGGGAATGATTGGGTTATATGGGATTGGAGGGAGTGATTAAGGGAGGAAAGAGAAAGGGGGTGACGTGGCGACCATGGAAGAGCTTAGAGCGGCGGTGGAAGAAGAAGAAAGGATTACATAACGAGAGATCTATATTTTTAGCGAAGCCGAAGCCGAAGCCTGCGCCTACGCCATTAATCTATCTATCTATCTCTTTTTTCTTTCTTGGGTCAAACTCCTTTGACTTCTTTCCACGTGTCTATTTTTTTATTGCTTTCTCATTGACGCTATAAATTATAAGTTTGAAACCCCACCTGATGTTTGATTGGTTGTAATAAGGTTGAGGGTTCGAAAGATTACAACCGAGTGTTTGATACTACATTTTATGAGTGAGATTATATCATAACAAACATACATTCTTTTTTTAAATTGATCTTATTTTGTTTCTAAGTTGTGATCATGTCCAATAGAGTTTTGTGTAATTATGATTGATGCAAACGATGCTATTAAAATCCAATGATCAATATAGATATAGCTCAATGTCTCTCTATATATACTATATATATTTTATATTTTACTTTCTTTTTTTTGGAGTTTGATGTTAATGTTTTCTTCTCTACATTTATGGTATTCAAAAGAGTTGCTAATATTTCATGGTACAAATTCTAGTAAATCTATATTAAGTTTACTAGTTAGATTTTATGATTATTAAATCACTAAATTAACATATGGCATTTTTATGAGATGTCAAGGAGGGGTATATTTTAAAGATTTGTCAAATGTGATAATAGTCAGCCAAGAAGAGTGTACAACTTATAATTATTAAGTTACTCTAGGATTATCTTTGAGTAAAAATATTATTAAATAAAAAAAAATGATAATAGTTATGACACGTGCAATTTAACTTTATTTTATATAATGATAATACTGAATTTTTAAGATTTCTTCCCATGGCTGATCGTTGAGTACACGACGCGTGGTCATTGGGAAAAGCTGAGCTGTCTGACAGGCTGGTGAAGGACACGTGGCAGGAGATTTTCCGGCCCCACGAATCTCTCCTGTCTTTTCCCACGTTAAAAAACCCATGCCGCGAAACCAGAGCCCTACAAACCAGAATCTGCCACGTGGACACATTCTGTTTTCAATGTGGGTCCCGCTCAGAGGACCCACAGAATGAAACGTGGAAATGGAAATGACCCAATTTATGAATAGGGGGCTGTTGATGATAACACGAAGACGTCACGCTGGGACACTGTTGGACACGTGGCTTGATTTGATTCGAATTACGGTGTAAATAATATTTTTGTGGGGCCCTTTTTTTCCTTGGAAATGATACGAAATTCGACGGAGGTGGAGTGGCCACGTCAATAATATTTGATCTTTTTGTTTTTAGTTTTTTTGAAAGAAAATAACATTTTATTCCCATCTTATTTCATTTCGGTCTATGTGTTTTTTCAATTAAATAAAGTAATATTATTGATGAAAAATGTGGTAAATATTGAATTTTTCTTATTTATGTTTGATAATGTGAACGATAAGGTATTTTATGTCATTTTACAAAAACGTATTGCACATAAAATAATGTATTTATTTTACATTATACATATTGTTCGTAAGTTGCACCGTCACGTATTTGATGTATGTTACAAACTAAATAAAAGCTCATGTAAAAGGTACGAAACGAAATTGAAAGTGAAATCATAAGTGAGAGGCTCTTTTCAAATAAATAAGTGAGAGACAATGTAAAACATTTCAGAACTTTTTTTTTTTTTTTTTTTTGAGTACAAACATTTCAGAACTTGAAAGGAGTGATTTGAGAGATTTTAAATAATAAAAATTAATATTTTTTTTTGAAGAAAAATAAGAATCAATATTAACATATTTAAGTATGATTTAGATTAAGAAGTTATATTGAAGAGTTATATTGAGTAGTTAAAAGTTGAGAGTTGTGCCAAAAACTCGTTTGAATGTAGTTTTTGTGTAGATGAGTTAGAGTCAAAATTTTGTTTGGATGTAGATTAAAAATAAGTAGTTAAAAAAGAAATAACTAAAAATGAATAGTTAAAAATGAGTTATTTTGATTGATTTGAAATAAATGATTAAAAATGAGTGAGATTGAGTAGTTATAAATAAATGATTACAAATGAGAATTATTTTTAAAACTAAATCCTACTTAAATATCAAACAAACCGCCCTAGAAGTTGTCACTAAAATTAGAGTGGAATTTATTTATATCAAAATTGAATAAATAATATTAATAATTTTTATGAAAAAAAGATATACATATATTTCAAATATTTATTTTGTTTAGAAAAGTTGTCATGGACTACAAAACTAATTTTATATTTTATTGAAATGACTTAAATTGCATATTTGAAAGTATGGACAAAAAAAAAAATCAAAGTAGATGGATTAAAGTAGATAGATTAAAATAGAATCTTACCCCTTTCTTCCACCTTTAAAAAAATAATAATAATAATAAAATAAAATAAAATAAAAACGAGTCTAAACAAAATTAAATGTAATAATGCTGACATTGTGGTATTTTACAAGGACGTGACTTATAATTGATTGAGATATATTTTCCATTAGACATGACAGTTTTCTTGAATATTTGATTTTAAGTTGAAAATTACTTTTCATTACTTTTTTTTTTTTTTTTTTTTTTCTCTAATTCAACAACATTGGAAGGTAAATGATACATTATTAAATTTAAACAAAGTAGCAAAAATGTAGCAACAAGAGCAAACTTTTCACCCAAAAAGTAAATAGTCAAAATGGTTTCCTTTAATTTTTTCTTAAGAAAAATTAAACTCTAAACAGGCATTCGCAATTTTCCTTGCATCACACTGCAGTTCAAAATCACAAAACACAATTAGTGAAAAGATATCCAAATGGCCATAAAAAATGTTTTACATTAAAAGGCTAACATTCAATAATATCTAAAAGTAAAATAAAATTACAACACACAATAAAAATGTACAAGTTAAAAGAGAAAAATCATAAAATTTAATTTAGTTTTTTCTTTCTTTTTTAACGTGTGAGTATTTAGGTCAGTTTACGCACATATCGACTATTCACATATTCAACCCTACAATAATTAGATATAAAGAAATTTATCTCCTTGACTGGTGACTACCGTAAATTGAACATATGATCTCTTTGCTCTTCAACACCCTCTTTAGATTGATGATTATGAAGACTTAATCGTGTTTGGAGGGTTAGTAAACAAGAGATTTAGGTATTATAAATCAACTCATGTTTGATCCACTGATTATAATAATCAAACCTAAACACAAGTTACCGTTTCACATTATTCATGTCATTGTTTCAATTAACAATTTTTTACTCCTTTTAATAATAAGATACATCATAAACATTGTTTATCACAATTCCTTTTTACGATAAATCGCACTTCAATTATAACTCACGTCAAATAAAATGCACTCGAATATAATTTATAATAACTCATCATTTATTATAATTCAATTGATGTCTCAAAAACCATGTTGAAATTAGACTATACCTCTTTACGTAGTAATAACAAAAGTCGGCCAAGATAAAGGATTGGATCATTTCTGAAAGGAAAGCCGCCATAAACCAAAAATATCCATTGCCAACCAATAGTAAATATCTCCCACGAGTCTCATAAACCTAAAACAAATTAATTAATTCAATTAAAAAAATCATAAGATTATCAATAGTGATTTCAATTTGCACAATGTAAAACAATACATAATTTCAAAGCTAATGAGAAGAAGAGAAAGCAACAAAAAAAAAAAAAAAGGAAATGACATCAACATCAATTGATGTGTAAATAGAACTAAAAATAATCCTAAGAATAATAGCTCAGCTCGATAGTGTATATATAATGATTAAAAAGTTATAAGTTTAAATCTCTAACTGCTTAATGTTGTGGAATTAAAAAAACGGTTGAAATTTTCTAACCTGAATAACCCAATGAGCAAAAGATAAGAATCTAGAAATTCCCAAAGCAAACACATAATGGGCAGTGAAAGGCTCAATCATCTGCCAAAAACAGAAGAAAATTATTATCAATTAACCAACATACTTTTTTTTTTTTTTTTTTTATTGATATAAAATTAAATTTTTAAAAGAAAAAGGAAGAGAAGAGTAAAATATGAAATTACCTTAGCATTTTGCATCAATCTAAGTTGAGGCAACACTGAAAAAGATTCTACATAGACACCAAATGCCCATAATACACAAGCCAAATGACTATAGTGAGCATGGGGAAAGATAAATATAGAAAGCACTATTGAAGGTACCACCTGTTTCAAATAACAAAAATGTAAATATTAATCAAGGTAATGATCGAAATTTTTTTAAGTCCTTAGATTAAGGTTAAATTCTTTTGCTTTTTGTTTTTTATATTTGTAATTGTCCAGGTCAGATAAGAGGGGGATTATGAATATATAAGCGATGACAACTATCCATTAGTAACAAACATTTTGGGTGAAATAAAAAAAATAAAATCATAAAGATTATATCCAAAGTGGACAATATCATACCAATGTAAATGATAAAGACGTTTGAAATTTAGAGACAAAAATTTGTAGTAGCTTTACCAAGACTGGCGGTGAACTCTAAGGAGAAAAGGAGTTTGGTCTGTATATGAGCTAATAGCCGTGTACTCTCAATAGAAGAAAAGTTAGTCAGATACATATAGTCATGGCAGAAATCTGTTTATTCAGACGAGCAGTGTAGTCTCTAAAGAAGAGGAGTTGGTCAAAATATTAACTAGACTGATTAACAATTTAAAGGAGGCTCAATCTTTGTTTGAGAGGATGAGTGAATCCTCAGGTGTCGAACACAGAAGATGGGCCCACCGAGAGAACTCGGTGGAGCTTTGTTCGAAATGAGAATTGTTTGGAGGGAATGATTGAATCCTTAGGTGTCGAACACATAAGCTGAGCCCACAAAGAGGCTTGATAGAATTTTGTTCGAGGGACAAATTGTTGAGAAACAAATAAAGTTATCTCTCACATTGGTTAGATGAGCGACAATCATCTCCATTAGTATGAACCCTTTTAGATGAAACAAAAAATAAAATCAATATTAGTATGGAATTGTGAGTTGAGTTTTAAAGGGAGAAATTAAGTTACCACATAATACAAATGGAAGTTGTCAAAGGATTTGACATATGTTTTCTTCAACTTGAAGCGAATCATGTAGATGACCCAAACGGTGGAGATGAGAGTAATGAAATCCAAAATTGTATAAATGTCAATCTCCATAATTGTCCCACAAATCAATCTTACAAAAAGGAACAAAGCTGTGAGTTCTTGGCTTTTTGAAGATAGACCTAATTTCATTACAACAATCAAAAGTTAATATTAACATCTACTTTTTCATGTATACTATTTTGTTATGTTTAATTATTTGTATTTGTTCAATGCATTTGTTTATTAGAAAAATCACAAAGTTATTTTAAAAAAGACAAATTCACTATAATTTACCATATTGAATCATCATTCATGTCATACGAAAGAGTCCAGCTAAAATAACAAAAAAAATAAATATATGTCAACAACAACCATAGTTTAATGAATATATATACCTATGATTAAAGAAAAAAAAATCATGTGTTCGAATTTATCATTTTCGATTGTTATCGAAGTAAAAAGCTAACTACAATAAAATTATGATAAATAATTCATTACTTCTAGTCTTCAACTCCTCATTTTAGATGACCTTAAAAGAAAACTTAACCCTTTTTTTCTTTCAATTTATAAAGAATAATTTCATCTTCTTTTATCTCTATTCCTTTATTTGCCTCCTTAAATAAAATCATAAACATATATTGTAACTTGTCAAAGTGAACTTAAGCCAATTCCAATTAATTAACATGTATCTTTACTATAAAATTAGTTGACAACTAAATATAGTAGATTAGACACAACTCTCTCATAAAAATTGTTTTTTTTTTTTTTTTGAAGAGTTCAACCTCAACAATCGAAAAAAAAAAATCAAACTCATGAACTTTTGAATATGGGAATATATTGATACTTCTGAATTAACACTCACGATGAGCTCATAAAATAGTTAAATTACACATAAATTAGTTCAAAACTAGAAACTTATTTTTTTCTTTCTTTGTTCAAAAGGAAAAATTACATTTTCAAGGGGTGATTGAATTTAGGAGTTGGGAGAGGTGAAGAGAGGAAATTATCCAAACTCATGTTTCTTTTTTGTACATAACAACTTCTCTCAACTCTTCTCTATCTACCCCTCACATCCCATTAAACATATTTAATACTATAAAACATCAAATCAAACTTTATTACAATAAAAATTAATAAAAAGTAAAAAAAAAACTCTCTCTTAAACACCAATTCTAAAAAAAAATAATAATAATAAAATAAAACATCTCTTTTTAAAACCCAAATCCCCAAAAAAGAAATCTAACATCTCCTCTTCAAAATATCAATTCTCAAACAAATATTTTATCTTTCCAAATCATTAACTTTCTCTCCATTTCCTCTTCTTTTCCTCTCTTCTTCCAAACTCCAAAATCCAATCACCCTTTATATTTGTGATCTAATTTTAATTTCACCCCTCATATTTCAAAATTAAAACTTTTAAGTCGGATATTTGAATAATGCTCTAAACTTAAAAGAACTAAAAATATATTTTTTAAAAAAATAAAAAATTACGATTTGAGAGGGGATCCAAATTCCAAAAGTTCTTGGCGGCATTTTCAAAGAGCAAAGATTTATTATTTAAACAACAATAAATAAGTAATGAAAATATAAAAGAGAGAAGAAGAACTCGCCGGAGCAGGTTTTATGAGTGGTGAGTTTAAAACCGAGCACAAAAAGACCCGCCGCATGAATCCCCGCACTCGCCATGAACAAGTAATTATGATTCCTAACCGTCTGCTTCAATATCACCACCGCCACCACCGCCGCCGCCACCGCCAGACCGATCTTCGCCGCCGTCGACCGCCGCCTCACCCATGCTGCCGCCGCCGCCACCATTTTCCGCCGAATCGACTCATCGCCGCCGCTCGAGATCATCGGAACCCTACCGGTACTGAAATTGATCGGATACGAACGTAAAGCATCCATCTGCAGAAACAGAGAGAGAGATCGAGAAAGAACAGAGGCGTTTTTGTGGTGAAATGGATCTGAATTTTTTTGTGACGCCATTGAAACGGTTGCCATTTATGGCTGAGGAATCGGTGAACTGAAATCCTTCCAGATTTGGTAAGTTGATATCGTCTGATTTATTTCCTTTTTTAATTTATGTGTTGAAATTTATTGATCTGATTTTTGTTGTGCTCGTCGGAATTTCGATCGGCTTCAGCCGTTTTTGTTTTTTTGATAAATTATAAGTTTGGTAATAGGTTTCAAGAAAGTTAGACTTAACTATGATTTTAGGGCTTGATTGGCAAGGGCGGGATGAGAATGGAAGGAAAGAGAAAATGAAAGTAAATTAATGTTTAATGGGAAGAGAAAATAAAAAAAGTGAAATGAAAATGGAAGAAAAATGAAATGAAGTAAAAGTAAATTGGTGTTTAGTGAGATGAAAAATGAAATGAAGGGAGAGTAAATTGATGTTTGGTGAAAAGTAGTAAAATGATGTTCTTTTTTATTAAAACATAGATATTTAATATTTTTAATATAATTTTTATAATATATAATTTTTGAATAAAATTTAAAATTTAATAACTTTCAATCATCAAAATATTTAAATTTCACAGAAAATGAAAATAATAAATCAAAATAAATGGATAACATAATTTTATTCTTAAAAAATAACATAATTTTTATGACAAAAATTAAGTTTAAAAATTCAAAATCGAGAGGGATAAGATTAAAAAAAAAAAAAAAAAACCTAGTTTAATTATTTTGAGTATTATATCTTAGATTTATATTTGTTTACAAAAATGTCTAAGTTTAGAAAAATTTTGAAACTAATATAATCTATATTTATTAATATATATCTGTATATGCTTTCAATATATATATATATATATATATATATTCAATTAAGTTAAATGGATGAATTAGTTGGAATTCAAATAGTATACATAAATAATATAAACATATTCAAAAAGTTGGAATTCCAATCTCATTTAAAAAGTGACGACCTTACATTTTTATATAAGAAAAAGTTTGCAAGATTCTTGGGATCAAACTTGTGACGTTGATGTTGAACGAATTTATAATCAAAAAATAAAATTATTGTGCTACTGATATATTCGGTAGAAAAAGTTGAAATTCAAATTTTAATTTGACAATTTAATTTTGAACAACAATACAAAAAATGTAATTATATAAAAATAAGACGTTAATTTGAAAATTGAAAAAATATAACTAAAATTAGAAAGAAAAAAAAATGGAAAACTGAAATTAAATTGGCCGATAAAACATATAAGGAAAAAACGTTAATTTTGAAATTACAAAAAAAATTGAATATTACTAAAAGAAATTGAAGTAGGAAACTTAAATTCAAAATTTAAAAAAAAAAAAAAAAAGTTTTAGAAAGGAAAGAACGAAGAAGGAAAAAAAAAAGTATAAAAAAAAAAAAAAGTATAAAAAAAAAAAAAAAAAGAAGTTAAACGGGCGAGGTCCATGCGCCAGGATATATAGGCTCATGGGATCCACGCGCCGTGTTAGGCAAAGTTAAAAATCCTAGTTGGCCAAACGAAGGAACCCTTTCCTTCTCGGCAGGCCAAACGTCCCCTTAAAGATTTGAATTTAATTATTATGGGTTGGTGGCGTAGTGTAAATTCATTTCAACTCCATGGGAGGTGTTTCTTTAAATATTTAGGTAGGATTTAGGTTAATGAATTATATTGAGTAGTTACAAATTGAGAGTTGTGCAAAAAAACTCATTTGAATTTAATTTTTGTGTAGAGGAGTTATAGTCAAAAAAAATTTTGAATGTAGATTTAAAATGAGTAGTTATTTTTAGTAGTTAAAAAATGATTAAAAACGAATGGTTAAAAATAAAAGATTTTAATTGATTTGAAATAAATGATTAAAAATGACTGATTAGAAATGATTAAATAGTTATGAATGAATAATTAAAAATGAAAGTTATTTTTAAAAGTAAAAAAGAGAGAAGTTAGTAAAATCTCGTTTGGATGCAGGTTTTCGAGAAGTATTTAATAAATTATAAAACTAAATCCTACCTAAATATGCCAAACAAACAACCTCTATGCGATTTTGGCTCATTATTTAAGAGTATTATCACGGACACATTAATAATGGCACTCAATTTGCTAACTATTATAGTTGATAAAGACTATTTTTTACATTTGATAAAAAAATATAGTTTTAAAAATCATAACAATTAAATTATAATTTTATTCAAATCATAAATAATAAATTGAAATGTATGACTAAACTTTGACTTTCATTTCACCAAACTTATAATTTCCCCCTTTTTTTTTTCTAATCTAATGTTTAAATTTTTTAGAAAACTTAGATGAGGTGAAATCTAAAAATAAATTATAGATACAATTTGAATTAGTAAATATAGTCCTTGATATTAATAAGTATTATCACATATTTCTTATAATAAATGATATTAATGAATATTTATAATATATAATAATAATTTTAATGAGCATTTATAATAAATATTAAAATATATTAATAATTATAGATACAAATATTTTAAAACTTGTCTATATTTATAATTATTTGGAAAAATAGTTTCAATTTCTCTTAAATTTTTTAGTTTTAATTTAAACCTTATTATGGTATGTTCGTCGTTATTTTTAAACCGTCTATTTTAGTTTAGTTTAGTTTTAATTGTTGTAGTTCTTTGAATTTGGACTCTTAAAATTTTGTGTTACTTTTTTTTTTTTTTTTTTTGTCGGAGACCTTTTCTCAGTTATTAGTGACTAGGATTATGTTTTTTTTCCGTTGAAAATTTAGTATTTATGATATAATAAATTCTAGAAAATAATTATGTCTTTTTATAATGTTTGATGAATTAAAAAGAAAAATTATTCATTCATGTGTTAATAATGACTTCGTATATTATTTCAAAAAAATAAAATAAAATAATAATGACTTCGTATATATGGTTGATTAAATTAAAAAATAAAAGAAAAATTAGTACTTTAATACAATTATTTTATATGAAAAAATCGATGAACTCTACATGGAGGGCACTGCTCTCAAATAATATGAGAACAAAATATTAATTTACAGGCTTAAACTCGTGATTGTTGAGTTGAAATAAATTAATATCAAACAAGATATAATTAACTATGTCATCGACTTATTGAGTATCTAACTAACTACTTAACACACTTAATTAACAAAAATGCCAAAAAAAATCACAACATATACACTTGATATATTAACCATATAATAATATGATTTTTTTAAAAAAAAGTTTGATCAACCTATATAGACTATTTTTAAAATATACATACTAAACTCTAATTTTAAAAATTATTTTTAAGAGATTTTTCTTGAGTACCGAAAAAAAAAAGAGGTTGAATGTCAAAGTGTGAACTGGGCTCTGGCTCAGCATCCACATGTTGCGGGTTCAATCTGTCTTGGTACTGAAAACAAAGAAAAAAAAGTTAAAATATAACAAGATTTGATTTAATCATGTTAAATTGATAGATTTTAATTAAATAAAATTTAAAATTGATAAGTTTTAATTAAATTAAATATTTTGTTATTTATGAAATATATTTTAAAAGTTACTATAATTAAAATAGATAGACTAAAATTTGCTATTCACAACAAAATTCATAAACTCTTCCTCTGATTTATTTTATTTTTTTAGTTACAATAATTAGGGGTAGAAGAAACACTTTCTCTAATTTATTAGAGCTAAATTGGTAATTTCACCAAATATTCATTTTTTTTAATCTTTGGAATCCAAACTCACCTCTAGAGATGTCCACGGGACGGGGTTGAAGAATGGCTTTTCGTCCCCGTCACTGCCATATAATTTAATCTCCGTTTCCGAAAAAATCTCCGTTTTTTTTCTCGAGGATCGGGGCGGGGATTCACCGGCGGGGTCGGATTCCCCGCAGGTTTTTTTTTTTTTTTTTTTTACATTTTGTAAATATATATTTTTTTTATAATACTTTTAAATAATTAGATTTTCTTAAAAAAATATCTATAAATTTCAACTATAATGTTAATTATTAAAGAACAATATTTATATGAATAGATAATATCATCAATAAATATATTTTTATTTGAAAATTAAAAGAATAAAGTATAGAAAAAAAAATATTAAAAAATAAAATGAACGAGGCTGGGATTGAAGAATCGGGGACGGGGATTAGCCCACGGAGAATTTTCCCCGTCCCCGGCCCCCGCTTAATCGGAGATTCTCTGCCTCGTTAAGGGCAGGTCCTGTAGGAAAAATTGACATCTCTACTCACCTCCCCATTTTCTCTTTTTAAAATGAAATACTTTTTCCTAAATGTCTCCTTCTAGCCATTTTTCTCCCAACAACTTACATATTTGTTGAATTAAAAAAAAAAACTTATCTTTTTCTTTAAACTCTTTAGGTTTCCTCTCTCTCCATTTATTTGTTTGGACATTTCTCTCTAATAGTAATTAGATACGTCTAATCACCTTTTTCTTTTATATTTATTTATCTAACATATCTTTTATTTTGAACTTTACTACTTTTTTTTTTCTCAGAAATTGTCTATGATTTCGATTTATTAACATATTGGATCAAAATACACGTAATTCCTAGTGCATGAGGTAAGATTTTATAATTAAGAGATTACGAATTTAAATTGTTTTATCTTTAAATGAATATAAAATATATAGTATTTGATTTTAAAATATAAAAATTAAATAAAAACTATAGTATATAAAAAATAGAAAAATCCTATTGGATGAACTTTTTTTTTGACATAGGATAAACCGTTCTCACTGATTATTATTATTATTATTTTTTGGTACCAAGACAGATAAACTGTTGTCACTAATTAATTAGATAAATTCTAAATATTATTACGTTTGAATAACGTATTACAAATATTGATCGATACAAATAATAATAATAATAATAATAATAATAATAATAATCAATTAGTTTTTACTATTGTATCATGTTGGCTATATTTGTTCAATATTTTAAACCTGGAAACGGAAATTTCTGGATGGAAATTTGTTGAACCAACTCTTGTCAACAAAACGCACTTTTCTTCGTTTCCCCATTTTCTCTGAATCAAAATTTCTTTCTTCTTCTTCTTCTTCAATTGGGAAATCATTCTCTGAAATCCCATTAATGGAAATTTCTCTCCCTTCTTAATTTCTTGACCTAAACAGTTTCATTCAACATCGTCGCTTTGATGGGGAAGGGCGTGCCCTTGTCCGACGCTGCAAAACAGGCCGAGCTTCTTAGAAAAGATGGAAACCACTATTTCCAGAAGGGTCGAATTGGAGCCGCCATTGATGCCTATACCGAGGTTTCTTTTCTTTTTACTCTATTTCTTGAATTTTTGTTCCTGTTTGTTATTTGGGTTTACTCAGAATTTGCGTTTCATTGTATTAGAATCGAATTATTTCTGTTGTTTTACCTGTCTTTGTTAATTTTGAGGTATTCCTTTTTTGAGATATGGCTTGAAGTGATTGCTGCCGCAAGATTACTTAGTTGGGATTACTTTGGCGTGTTCTTGCTCAACTAAATATGTAATTAGGTTTCCATTTCCGTATTTGTAATTGGTTTTTATGAGACTAACTCTCTTAAAGCCCTATCCCCCAACCCAGAGACATTATGTATTCGCTATCCCTTTAATAAAACCGCTGTCTCCTCTAGCTGTGGAGAACGTCATTGAACCACCTAAATTTTGTGTTTTTTTCTTTTACGTTTTTTGTTTGTTTTACTGTTTTCATGTGATTGTGCTTTCCTAACACTTTTGTTGTTTGTGTTTCGAAGGCAATTACGCTGTGCCCGAATGTTCCTGTGTATTTGACGAACCGTGCTTTGTGTCATCGCAAACGGAAGTATGTAGGGCACATATCCTTATTCCTTTCCATTTTTGTACATTGTTTCTTTTTTATTCTTGCCCCTCTTCCTTATTGGGGGGAGAAGTGAGATTTCAGAATTTATTGTTATTATGGCATGGCAAGTGTATTTGGTTTACAATATTTTCTTCTTTATTCACTTGTCTTGTTTATGGTGTATAGTGATTGGAAGAAGGTGGAGGAGGACTGTCGAAGAGCTATTCAGCTTGATAGCAACTCTGTCAAGGTATTGCTTTGATGTTTTCTTATAATGCTGATGACCACACTGATGACATAACATGGCATCGATATCAAATATCATGGTACTTCATTTTACGAAGATCTAGGACACAGTTCACGACTCCACGGGCATGCCAAGGATGTGTTATTTATTTGTTTGTTTTTTGAATTCAACAATATTTGAGATTGGGGGATTCGAACTTGTAACCTCTTAGGTTATTGATTGAGCTTAGTTATTGTTGGTGCAAGGATGTGTTTGGTAAATCTACCCAGTGTCATTGTTATATTGGAAAGAACTTATAAATCAATAAATTTATGCATAACAGTCATATGGGAGTGATTCCCATTCAGCTTCCCCTGCCTCTAACATATTTTCAGTTTTCTTGTGCATTTGTTCTCTCTTTTTTATTTTTCATTTTATGTTATGCTTTTCTTCTTTATTTATTTGCATTTGACAATTTTTTATGGCAGGCACATTATATGTTAGGACTAGCATTAGTACAAAATAAAGTATACCCACAAGGAATCAAGCATTTGGAGAAGGTAACTGATGGTTTTTATATTGTACCCTTCTTTTCCTTCTCTTTTTGTTAGAAAACAATTAATTTTTTCATTTGAAATTGAGTAGAAAATTGGATCGAAGTTTCATTTGAAATAGTGAATTTCAAAAATAACCCTTGCATTTATAGCCTCACCAGGGTCACTGTGAAGAAGGGGGGGCAATTGGCCCACTTGGAGTAGGTTTAGATTTTAAACTTCTCTCCATTTTTTTAGAACTCACATTTGTGCTTTGTCAAATAGTTATGGCGGTTTTCTTGTTGATTCCAACTCTCTCTAGCACATGGTTATTTAGGGTAAGTATGGGTTAATCCCTTTTGATTGGGTCCGAGTTAAGGGTCGTGGCATATCTAAGAATGTTTAGAAAGGTATTGCAGAAATTTTTTGTTCCTTTTTGAGTTTTGTTTCCTATCGATGGGAGACAGGAGACATATTTTCTTTTTAGAGGATGTTTTGATTGGGGGTTATTTCTCTTTTCACTCGTTTTTGCTCGTTTGTTTCACTTATTCCTTATGAAATGTCGTTCGGTGGCGAAGGTGTTGGCTTCTTTGGGCATCATCCTTCTCTTTCTTTGAATTTCCAGCATTCTTTGTGTGACAGGAAGATGTTGGATGTTATTGTTGTCCTTCTTGTTCTTGTGGAGGATTTTTGTTGGGGTCGTAAAGAGGCGGTTGGGTTCCTAAGGGATGAGGCATAAGGGTGATAGAAAAATTAAATTTTGCTGCAGTAAAAGAGTAGCAACTAGACTGTTCTATTAATTCAAAAAATCGATAAGAAAGATTGTTTTTATCTCACAATGAATCAAGATCAAGAAATCAACCGATCCAAGAATAAAAAAACAATCTTTTTTTATTGGATGAGAATGAATGAAGAAATACTAAGTTGTTCCATATCGAATCTGGAACTTTGGTTCTTTCCAGAATTTTTGATACTTTATAATGCATATAAGATTAATCCGTGGATCATACCAATCAAATCACTTCTTTTAAATTTGAATGGAAATGAAAATTTTAGTAAAAATAAAAAACGAATTGGAAAGAAAAAAAGATTTAAATTTTGCTGCAGTAAAAGAGTAGCAACTAGACTGTTCTATTGAAACAACTGTAGTTCTCAGATCTACACTAAAGGATTTTTGCATCAGTTTGCAAAGATAAACAACAGGCACTGCCAAGGTTACTACCGCATAGAAACACAAGGATCATGCAGTATGGCTATGTTTTCACCCATTGAGCCTCTAATGGTGAGATATAGAGGTCTTGATCGGTAATCATCCTTAAGTGATTGTTCTGGTGGTCAGGATAAGAGTTTGTAGTCACTAGTAATCAGTTAGTTCTTTTTTTTAATGGTTCGCTACACAACTCACTATTGGTTACACCCTTAATTTTGAAGCACATGAATGTCGGGTGGGCCAAGTGTCACGGGTTAAATCCGAATATAGAATTTTTTTCCCTCGAGCAGCCTTGTGAGGCTATCAGGGCACTTAGTGCTTGGGTGGTGCACAACGGCACAACGGCACACCAGGGTGCTGGATTGTGAGGGTGGTTAACAGAGTTCTGGAAGGATAGTTAAGATCAAGATGTTGTCATGTAATTACCGAACTTCATTTTAACTATTATGGATTCGCTTAGCGGTCATATAAGGGTCTTATAAAGCATAAAGTGTTTAGAGGTTATAACCTTTGGGTTCAATTCATGTGGTCAAGAAATTAATTTCCAACTAGTTAACTTGACAACCAAATATGTAGGGACCTAAGGTAAACCAATTGTTTCGTAAGAATAGTCGAGATGTGTGCAAGCTAGTTTGATGACTCACAATCACAAATATCAATTTTTTTTATTGAACTGCATTATTAGAAAATATAGTCAATCAATTTTGGAGTTCTGACTGGTTCTGCAAATCAAATATA
This sequence comes from Sechiopsis laciniata, assembly GCA_037833695.1. Taxonomy (NCBI): domain Eukaryota; kingdom Viridiplantae; phylum Streptophyta; class Magnoliopsida; order Cucurbitales; family Cucurbitaceae; genus Sechiopsis; species Sechiopsis laciniata. Next base: position 8,241,154 of record JBBMKA010000018.1, read on the forward strand.
CAGAATTCTGACTGAAACTTTTTTGGTGTTGGCTTATTTACTATGAGAAAGATTTCAGTTGAATTAATTTTTTCAAGAAAAAAGGTATAGGTTTTGAACGTAACTATATTTTTAGACATTCGGTTCATATGTATGTATGTATGTTAGCGATGGGACCTTGAATCATGTGGTATTTTTTTCGTCCAAGTCATTACGTGATGGACTTGCCTCTGAGATTTCCCCCTGAAAAAAAGATTTTTATATTGAAGTTTGGAGATTAAGTTTTTTATTTGGGTGCTTAGCCACGATGTCCTTAACACAAATGATAGGCTGCAACAGAGAGCTCGTAGTTTATCTATCTCCCCCACAATGTTGTATCCTTGCATTGCGGATTGTGAGAACCATATTCATCTTTTTAGTCACTGAGGTGGCGAACAGACTTTGGGATTGCATTCTGCATGCTTTTAATTGGAAGAAGAAGATTCTATGCTTTTAATTGTATTCTGCATGATCAGGCCAGGCAATATTCAAGCCCTCATTCTCTATGCATTTAGTGGACACTCATTCAAGGATGAGAAGAAGATTCTATGGAAATCCTTTCTTATGGCTTTTTGGTGGATTATATGGAGGAGAAGGAATGCTAAGCTCTTTGAAGGGAAGGATCACGAAAGAAATAGCATTCTTGAATCCTTTACGGTTCTTGCATTAACATGGGCATATACTAAACATTCTTTTAAGGAATATAGTTTTTCTACTCTTTATCTTATTGGCAAAGCTTTTTGTAATCATTTATGAACTTTTTCTTTTGTAACTTTTTATACATTAATGAAAGTTAAATGTTTCCTATATATATATATAAATAAAAATGTTTCCTGCCACTGTGACTGAGCATGTACATTACAAACAGATTTTATTCAACCTCTTTTTATAGGCTTTGGATCTTGGTCGGGGTGCAAATCCAAAGAGTTATATAGTAGAGGAGATATGGCAGGAGCTTGCAAAAGCTAAATACAGGGAGTGGGAAAAAGCATCCACCGAACGTTCATGGGAATTGCAGAACTTGAAGTAAGTTATGTTTCTGAGCATTTGGTTTCTAGAGGTTGATGCTTGTACACTTTTGAAGTCAATAGTCAGGCACACTTTTGCAAACCTTGAAACAAGTTTTTTTTTTTTAATATGTAAATGTCAATATTAATGATGTACAACCATCATCGGTTGACCTATTGGTCCAAAAGGACCTTGGAGATCCAAGAGGTTACATGTTCAATTTATGGTGGCCACTTACTTTTCTGTGGATTTTCTTGGCATCCAAATATTGTAGGGTTAGATAGTATGCTTTGTGAGAATAGTGGAGGACTAAACTGATTCAAACACTCACAATTATTGAAAAAAAAACACAAAAAAAATAATGATGATGAACCAAAGTCACCAAGTGTGAACTATTGGTCGATAAGGACCATGTAAATAATAAAAGGCAAAGAGGGAAAGAGTTCAAGACGACCTAAGTTTTCAAAAAAAAAAAATAAAAAAAATAGACGACCTAAAATTTAATAATTTTTGGGTTATCATAGCAATAATTGTAATATAGTTAAGTAGTTGTTCCATAAGAATAGTCGAGGTGCATACAAGATGTTCACGACTATTAAAAGTAAAAGAAAAAAGATATGGTTTTCTCTGTCATTTTATGGTATTTTCCATTTTGTTTCCTTTTTTGATCGTGGTGAATGTATTGTATCTCAGAGAGGCTTGTGAGGCTGCCTTGGAACAAAAATATTTTCTTGAGCAGTCTGATCCAGAAGGGTTCGTAGATGAAGCCGAAATTGCGCATCAGCAACAATTGAAGTCTCTACAAAGCCTGTTTGAAGAAGTTGCACTGACGGATGTGCCGTCTGAGGTAAGCGTAATGGCTCTTCAGTTTTTTTCTTTGTTATTAGTTTTTAGGCATAGCATCTGCTATTAAATCCTTTGGAAAGGTTACTAATTTGACATTTTCAGGTGCCCGATTATCTTTGTTGTAAAATCACACTCGATATTCTCCGTGATCCTGTCATTACTCCGAGTGGTGTTACGTACGAAAGAGCAGTGATTCTTGACCACTTTCAAAAGGTTACATTATACCATGCACTGGCATTTTCCCGCATCGGTATCCTCCATGTCTTCATAGTCGTAGCTACAATTCTAACCACTTTCTTCCTTATCTAGGTGGGTAACTTCGATCCCATAACGCGGGAACGGCTTAATGAGTCACAGTTAGTACCGAACTTGGCCATAAAGGAAGCAGTACAAGCATTTCTAGATAAGCATGGATGGGCTTATAATACAGAGTAAGGAAGTTTGTATTTGAATGGGAACTCAATCAAGCTGATGGTTATGCCTGTAATGAACTAATGGAAAATTTACGTCGATCCCGTGCCGTTGATGTTGTTACTATATCTTCTATTGTCGATTACGCTTTGGCGCAAGATAAATGTTTTCCAGGACGTTCTGAGGACGTACTGTCAATTAAGTATATGGGTCCTGTCTTTAGATTTGGTCTTGTGCAGATTGTCAATATGACCTGTTAATGTTCTTGTACAGTTGCTTATAAAAGTTAAAACCTTGATAATGGTTTAGCTATTGGATGCCTCTGTTCAGCTTCAGCAAGCTTTTGTTACTTTCTAAAGTTTTACTTTTAAAGATTGAGTTCAAACATATAGGTGGGAGAGTTTTTTTTTTTTTAATCAACCTCTTAATTTTGGACACACCTATATCGATTGAGCTATTCTGGTTAGCGAATAATTCAAACTTTCAACCTTTTATTATGTTTTTAGAAAAAAAAAAAACTTCTTACACAAATTGCAATATTATTCCTGACTTATCATCATTTTCTTTTAAAAAAAGACAACCATTGGATGATTGAATTTTTATATGAAATACTTTTTTTTTAGGCGTATTTGAAATACATCTTGTGAAGCATTGGGGTTAGAAAATTTCAATGTATTGACTATCTTGTCATGGTGTCTCTCATGGACCAACTATTGATTTGTTTTTGTCCAAAGTCCCCAAAACATCACATTTCTTTCATTTCTATCACATCTCACACACAGGCCAAAATAATGATAATAATAAAAACAAACCCATTATTTATTTTCCACAAAATTTCCCCTCTTTTTGAGGAGCCAAAAATTCTAGTTGAATTATCATTTTTCTTAATGGTTTTTTTTACATCACATTTTTCTTAATGTTGGGTTTGCACTGTTTTGCCTTTTTTCAAGAGAAAGGGTCCCAATATAGTTCATGTAAACTTGTCCAATGAACAGACAGGACATATAAAATTGATTAATTGAAACATTATTGTAGACAAGCAAAGCAAATAGAGACTTGTTTCATCTAGCACCAACCGCACATTAACTAGACAGAAAATTATATGACAATGATTAAATTAAGCTGCAAACCCTAATATCATTTCTTTTCAAATCAATATTAGGTCCATAAACCCATCTAGAAGTTTTAAACCGTCCTTCAAAAAGACGTTTTATGATCCCTCAATGTTCGAGTTAATTTGCACACATTAAAAAATACTCACAAAATAACTATCTAACTCTATTATATTTGGAATCAAGATAAGTTATAAGATATATGATCTTAGAAAGATGACTATTTTACTTTGAATTCATTCTCCAAAAGTCGCTAATTATTTTTGTGATCCTTAATTTAATATTAGACCAATTTGTAATTCACTATTAGACCAATTTATGATGATTTTTGAAAGACGTGTTAAATTGTCCCCAAAAAAATAAAACTTGTTGTAGGAGGCTAAGTTTTTTTAGATGTTTGAATCTTATTTAACCTTGGTTTTGCTTCTTATTGATAAAAGAGAAAATTTTGAATGGTTTTTTTTCTTTCTTTCTTTTGGGTGAGGGATGAGAAAATTAACAAAATTATATGGCAGAGATAAGAGAGAAAGAGAGAAAACAAATAAACAGAAGAGAGGAGGGAAGTGTCCCCAATGTTGTGTAATGAGATGAATTTAATATGATGGTATGCCCTTTAGATGCTTCCAAACCCCATGGTTTGCATTATTTGCCACATGGTAGACCCTTCTCTTCTTTGATTTTCTTTCTTCTCTCTTCAAATTTATGAGTATTCGAGTCACTCACGCGTATCTCTAATACTTTTATGGTATAATTCTATGATTTTACTACATTTAGTTGTCAAGATAACTCGTAGGAAATTAATTCTTAGGTAAGTAAATATTTATAGATGAAGTTCATAATCTCTAATTTAATCACTAAGTCAACTTATAATGATTTGTGTCTTCAAATTTATACAATTTTGTACTTACGGCTCGTTTTACTTTCGTTAATTGTAGTCATTACAACTTAAAATTGCACTCGTCCAAACACATTTAACTACAAAGCTCTTGAAGAATGGACTATCGAAAAAGAAATATCAGTATATCGAGATGTTTGAAGTATATATATCATAACTACAAAAGATTTGTAATTGGTCCTTTAGGGTGAGATCTTTCACTCCCATTTGTACCTAAAGTGTTGAAAAGGTCTTGTAATACCTCTTCTTTTTTTTTTTTTTCCAATTTGTTGGGAGGTAGTCTATATGTCGTTTTATTTATTTTTATTATTATTAATGAATGATTATTAAAAAAAAAAGATTTCAAATTAATTTACCCATTATTAAGTTAGTTATTAAATATATGTTATGTAACGTAACAATACAATGTTTACTCATGTTTGCCAACTCTTAACTTATTAATCTCATTGGCCCATTACTCAAATGAACGATGTTCTTTTCTTCGAGTACAATGAATAATGTTGGTTTCAAAATAAAATGAATGAAGTTGAATTCTAATTGAAATTGATGTAATACAAACGTGATTTGATATAATCTTAAATGCTCAATTATTTTTCGACAGCTAACAAGGACCCATTGGGTTTAATAGATTATCCTTATGGATGAAAGTGACAATATGAAATTAATAGATAAGTTGGCCATACTTTAAAAAGCAATTTAAGAAGAAAAATATAGTAGTAGCCAATACTGAGAATTGCCAAGAGTTTGTATTTGAATTTTATTTTTAAAAAATAATATGATAAATGATGAGTAAATAAATAAAAGAAGGAAAAAGATAGTAAATTGGTTCTAAACCTCATTCAATTAATGATAAGAGAAACTTTTATCTCAAAATCAATTAATGATAAGAGAAGCAATCCATCTTTCTCATAAAAGTTATAAAACCTCCTTAGAGATTTTTAACATGTCATTCAAGATAATGTTCTGTCACTTTAAATTTGTCAATCTTAGATTTGATCTCAATGAACTAAATATCTATGGAAGGAAAATTTCATTTTTTCAACGTGAAATCCTCAACACAATTAATAATAAATACAATTTCGGCCTCAATTGAAGCAAATTATGAAGCCAAAACCCACAGAAAAAGAAACAAAATCATAGAAACTTGAAAAGAAAACAAAAACCCTTTCATATGGGAATAAATTTTGGGTGAGATGCAAGTTTTACTACTTAGTTGTACTTGTATCAACAATTTTGGGTGAGATTTGTTATGGAAGAAATTTCCTTCCAGATGAAAATGGAAAGATGTATAGGATATGAAGTCACAAGGAATTTATAAAGCAATTCAAGAGATGATGGGGAAAGTCCAAGGTAAAGTAGTGTCACTCTATAATGAACAAAAGTAGATTTAAAGAGTGAACATCTTCACAAAAAGGTAGAGAGGCATCCAATATTCCTATTCCATCCATATTCAATGGACCACATTACTAAATATCACATAAACCATTCAAAATGAAGCACATTTACTTTTCCTGTTGTTTTACTATTCACTTGGTCTTTCTTTTGATTTATTTTGTACCACTTATGAACATATGTAACCGAGAATCAGAGTTTCACCTCATTACATATCAGAGGCACCTGCACTTGCTCAAAGCATGGACCCAAAAGACAAATGAGATTTTATAATGAAGCACATTCTTAAGTTTCGAACCTTAGACCTCTAAAGAAACATATCTTGAAGACCCCGAGCCTGTACCAATAAGGCTGCTCCCGGGGGACTTTTATTCTCTCCAATCATAATTTCTAACTTCCTTTCGAACGTCTTTAAACTTGTCAGTTCAGTTCAGTTCAATGAAACAGAGAAAAGAGGAAAACAAGCATGTGCAAAGTGCAGTAATGATGAAACGAAAATGTCAAAAGAACAAGTGAAGAAGCTAAAACAGAAACAAAAATAATAACTTATAAACAGAACTCACTTCACATTTATTCACAGATGAACCTGGCAGTGAAATCGAAATTAGATTTTAGAGGAAAAGAGAATATACAAAAAAAGATGATAGAAGATTACCCAAACAGATGAGATGATCAAGTCTTAGCAAAGATCAGAGTGCAGAATCTACATGTTTTTATGCCAAGAATTTCGTTATGCCGTATGGGTCACATTAACCCTGTTCAGTCTCTCGAGTATGCCACTGGCCTTTCTCTTGGCCCTTGAAGTCCCATTCTGAGCGAGTTCCGAGATGGTTCGATAGCATTTCTCCTCCTCCCTCATGTCCTTCCACTTCGTTCGATCGTATAAGCATATAGCATGAATGATCACAATGCAATTCTCCTTGTTACGTGAACAAGCACCTTCCCTGATAATTCTGAGCAAGAAAGAAACAGCTCCAAGTTCTCCCATTTCCTCGATGGCTTTAGGATGGTTCGAAAGCATTGCGAGAATCGCCAACAGCTCATCGACGTGCATTTGGTTCATGATCTTTCTCAAAAGCACTCGAACTGCACCATCTCGCACAGCTCTTGCTTTATTTTCGTGAAGTATACAAAGATTAAATATTGCTGAAGCAGCATCTTTGATAGATAATGGATGCCCCTCATCTAATAGGTCGATAAGCGGTTTCAAGGCACCAGCTTTCCCAATGAGTGCTTTGTTTGAGTCGAGAGCTGATAAAGTAAATAAGGCTGCAGCTGCATTGCTCCTTGTTTCCATGGTTCCGGATCGTAACGCTTCCATTAAAAGAGGTACTACCTTGGGAGTTTCAGCAACAAGCTTCTTGTTGTTGTCATGGATTGACAGATTCAAGAGGGTTGTGATCACATCTTCTTGCAGATCTCCGTGAATACCATTTTGTGACTTGTCTCCACAAAGTGGACCAAGCAACAAAGAGATGGCATCAAGGGACTCGCCAAAAAGTGCTCGGAAAGATGGCATTCGCTTCGTCAACATCCGGAGCTCCTTAGCAGCAGTTTTTTGTTCAGATATTGTCGTAGACATTTTCTCTATTAACGTAAGAAAACAATCTCTATCAGCCTCCGTTATTACATCGTCATCGAGATAATGAACACCATCTGGCAATTCAATTCCCCTACTTGTACACCACCGAGATATCATTTCACGAATCAAGTGATTGGGAGTGAGATTCGTGTGCGAAAGAACTTGCTGAGTTCTGGGACACGTTCGGTTTCCTGATTTTAACCATTTTTGAATGAAGGGTCTGTCGTATGTCTGCAATTAAGATGAAACAAAACAACAACAACTAGAAAACTCAGAAACGACCATAATGAATGTCAAATTCAAAATGGTATTAGATCTAATCCACCAAAATCATACATATAACAAATGATCTACAAAGTACTTCTCCTCATCTATTATACAGATTTCCAGGAAAATCATTCATATTGATTCACAGTCAATATCAATATCTGTTGCCTTGCTTTTGCTTTCGAATACAAAACGAAACATGAATAGAATAGCTGAAGATGCATAGGGTTTGAATCACCGGCACTCGAAAATCAAATAAAAAAATGAGCAATGTTAGTGACAATACATTCATGAAACAGAAGTTAAATTGAAAAATCTAATTTAAAAAACACAGAAACCTAAAAATCCTGCAGATAGTAAATATAGAATCAGAAAGTATAATATTCTTGAAAGAAGTTCTCTTCAACTAAACAGAGGACATGTAACTTGAAGACAACGAAGAAAAGGAAAAGGAAAAATGCATATCCAAACAGCAGATTTACAAGTAAGAAGAAGAATACACACATAACCTACAATTTTGATCCATAGCCACTGGATTCAACGCGAATGGGGAAAGAAATCCCCAAAACGAATCGCAAAACAACAAACACATCCATTTTCACAACAAAAACACAAAACAATTATGAACAGCGAACTATAATTTCACACAAAGCATT
>JBBMKA010000018.1:8249440-8272674 GCA_037833695.1 Sechiopsis laciniata
CAAAATTACAAAGAACTAGAACAGAAATCACAGAACACGAAACAAAAAACGATTATGAACAGCGAACAGTAATTTCACACAAAGCATTCAAAATTACAAAGAACTAGAACAGAAATCACAGAACACGAAACAAAAAACGATTATGAACAGCGAACAGTAATTTCATTCAACACATTCAAAATCACAAAGAACTAGAACAGAAATCACAGAACAAAATAACGAAACACATACCTGGCCAGTAGAGACAACAACAGGATCTCTCATGAGCTCTCGAGAAAGCGGACAACGAAATTCATCTGGACAAATGAGATTCTCCAACTGATTCGAAGAACGCAATCTCTTCCGAAGCTTCAATTCCTTGAGCGCACAAAGAATCTCCTTAGCATGATCGATAGTGTCGGTGGAGAAATTATCATCATCAATAATCGCAACGATGAGCCTCTGCAACTCCTTCTTCAACTCTGTCGCCTTCCCCATAACCGTAGGGTTAGCATCAAACACGCCGGTTTTCGCCATCAAGATCTAATTACAGGTTTTTCAATCACTTCAACGGGAAAGAGACGGAACGATACCAGATTTGAAGAACACTGCTACGAACAACGATGATTGAAAACAAAACTCAAATCATTCTGAGATGAATTTCAACGAGGCATTACTTGAAATTGGAGTTTGTTTTTGCTTCTTAATCCGCCATTAAAGGAAGTGAAGAGCACCAGTTTTCTTGTGCTTCCATTTTCTCAAGAATTCTATGAACTTAAAAACAAAAAGAGAAATTCTATAGCCACCACATATACTCTTTCTCTCTCCTCTCTAATTTCTCATGATTTTTTATTTAATCCAATTATTATTTTGATTTTATTTTGATTTTTTTAATTTAACTTTCATTTTCAACCATTTTAGGGTTTACCCTATTACCCCTATTTTTAGCTCCCTTCCTATTCTAAAATATCGGTTTTAATATATATTAAAGGTTTTTTTTTTTTTTTTTAGTTTAACAATCGACTATAAGGGTAATTTTGTTAGGTTTTTGTCGATTTTGTGCAAATGATAATCGAATTGATATTTTCAAGTTTTTAAGCATCGGATACGAATTAATGTTAGGACAAAATTTTGATTTTGATTTCAATGAAAATTTGATTAATTTTTCCAATTTTTTTTTGTCTAATTTTTAGTTTGATTTTGGATTTTATTTTTACTAGCTAAAAACAACAATTCTCATAAGTTTTATAATAATTTTAATACTTTTGCTTAATAGTTTGATTTTGGTTCTTCCATCAAATTTCAATATCACCGAATGAGTTGGTGACACGATTGGTTATAGTTTGGTATTAATCCATTTCCACTTCATTATCACGGTTCGATCCTCAAAATTAGTATTTGTAATCCCCTTTCTCAAATTTGTACTCAACAAAAAAAAATCACATTTTAATATTAATATATTTTGATTTTCTAAAATATCAAATCGATTGATCTAATATTATTTTGGATTGATTTGGTTCGGTTCCATTTTTTCACTTTTTTTTTAAATTTTTTTGTTTCTTTCGCCTCTAATTGACTATGAAAATATTGAAACATATGATTTCTTGGTTTATTGGTACACAATATTTATGGATAATTGTATATATATATATATTAAATTTTTGAATGAAATATAATAAATATTTATTTTTCATGAATGTGGGAATTTGAATTTTTACTCCAAGGATGATTAAGTTTTCAATATATCAATATTGTAATTTTTTTTTTTTTAAAGATGAGCGAAAGAAATAGAAAGAACAAGATATACTGAAGAGAAAGTAGTAATCCAGTTTAACATACAAGTTATAGGTCGGTGAATTATTTGGTGATAATCAACTCCAACATTATCATTATGAGTTTGATCCTAAAAATTGGTATTTGACTTTCATTTATTCGAAAAGAGTAGTATCGATTTGTAGTCTCCCTTCTTCATTTTGTACTGAAAAGAAAAGTGTAAAGCACAATTCACCTAAAATGGGTGACCTTCAATTTAAATTTTACTATGAATTGTTTGGAAGGGCAAGCAAGATCATACATGGTTTAATTGCAATTTCAATTGATTTGTCAAATTGTATGTTTGAGTATGTGTATTAACATGTGTCATGATTTTTTTTTTTTTTTTTTTTTTTAATTTAACAATAAAAATATATATTTTTTGCTAAATTGAGTTTTGTTTGACGAATTAAAATATATACTCTTAACAAGACTATGAATTTTTTTTGAATTTCCTTACACCCACATGTTGTCAACTAAAAAGGTCTAAGTATTTTTTGTTAATTTGTTCAACAAAGGTAAGATAATTATTGAATTTATAACCTTAAAAAATATATTAAATGTATCATTGACAAACTGTCACGAAATTGTTTGTCTTATGGACAAGGACATGTATCAACACTATATAAATTGCCTTGCATGCCAATATTAAGTGTATTTTTAAAAGTTTACTAGAGTAAAATGAGATAGATAATATTGTATTCTTTTTTTTTTAACAATAAATTCATAAAAACATATGAAATAATATGAAAGTAAAATATTGATTTCAATAATCAAATTCGTGATCTAGATGTTGAACTAAATTATCATCCAACAATAAAATTATTAAGCTCAAAGTGTATATTGTTGCCTTTTAAAGCTTAAAATGATCTAAAATAGAGGTTTTTAGAAATATAAATAATAATGTTTAAATTTTATGGACCAAATAGAATTGGATGTTTGCTTTAAAAAAAAAAAAAAAAAAAAAGGTATTGCTTGCGTGTTATTTTTTATTTTTTATTTTATTTTTAACGAGCAATATTAAAATAGAAATTGAAAGGTACGTGGAATTTTGCTGGCTCATTAAATAAATAATAAATCCGATGTTTTCTTCTTTTGATTTTGGTAATTTTTAAAACGAGTAATATTGAATGTTCATTAAATCATCGGGAGTAATTAAAGAGATGCAGGAATTTCACACGCTCTATTTAATGTTAAATTTTAGGAATGAATTGGGACATAAATAAGGGTTAATTTATTAATTTTTCTTTTAGATCATTAATTTTAAAACTGTTTTTCTGCATATCTTTATATTGAATAAAAGTTTTAAATTGTGATTTAAATATAAAAGATAAATTATGTCCAAAAAAAAAAAATAATAATCACCGATTTTCTTTAACGGAATCATTATTGCCGAATTAAACATGTACATTGAATGAATAGCCGAAGATGTACGAAAAGAAAGTCTTTATGTAAAATTGTCGAGAAAAAAGGATTTTTTTTTTTTTTTTGTAAGATAATAAACAAATTTTATATGACTTGTTAGTTTGATTGATCATTTGTAATTCAATTTAATTTTATGATTATGAATTCGATTTTGAAAATCAATATTTTATTGTTAACTTAATTTAAGCCTTTTTTCATCGACAAACCTATCAAAATACCCACATATATGATCCATACGGGCCTAGCTTGTACTAATCATGCATATAAAAACATTATATACATATGAATATTTTTAATGATGTTTTGGAGTTTAAACTTTTGATATAAATATATTCATTTTTTAAAGTCTAAAGTTTTAATTGATATGATTGTTAGTTTTTTTTTTTTTTTTTTTGAATGATGATATGATTGTTAGTTAAATTGGATTATCTCGTATTTTAAATTGGATGGAAGAAAAGAAGGAGATTTCTGGCTTGAAGGTGGCATGTCAGTCGCCTTCCATTACTTCTTTTTTTTACTGACGGTTGTCTTTTATTCTTTAAGGCTAATCAAAAGGAAACGAATAATATCAAGGAAGCTTTGAGATTGTTTTCTGCTCTGACGGGTCAAGAGGTAAATTTTGAAAAGTCGGCTATCTGCTTTAGTCCAAATAGTAAGAGCTCAGACACTGATGTGTTGATTAATCAACTGCAAGTTAGTAAAGTAGATTGTCATCCAAAGTATTTGGAAATTCCAGTTCGTTTTCTTCTTTCAAGAAGATCTTTTTAAGTTTTTGAAGGATAAGTTATAGAATCTTTTATTTAAATGGAAGCATAAAAAATTTTCGGTTGGAGGGAAATAAGTTCTAATTAAGGCTGTTCTTCAAGCCTTGCCAACATATTCCATGAATTGTTTCAAGATTCCAAAATCAATAATTCAGGATTGTCATCGAATTATCTCTCAACTTTGGTGGAGTGATGATGAGAATCAAAGAAGAATTCACTGGGTGACATGGAAAAAGGCATGTGTTCCAAAACGTAGTGGTGGTCTTGGTTTTCGTGATCTTGAGTTATTCAACCAAGCTCTTTTGACGAAACATGGTGGCGTTTGATTATGGATCTAGATTCACTCCTTGCTAGGGTTCTTCGAGGTAAATATTATTTTTCCTCTTCTTTCCTTGATGCTAAATTGGCTAGTAATGCTTTTTTTACTTGGAAGAGTATATTGTGGGGAAGGGAGCTTTTGTCAAAGGGTGTTCGATGGAGAATTGGTTATTAGGCCATAATGTTAAAATAGTCTCGAATAATTGGCTTTGTCGTGTCTCTTCTATGCTGCCAATTGTTACGAGTGGTATTGACTAGGGGTGTTCGTCGGTCGGTCGAGAATAACCTACATTTTGGTTTTCTTAAAATAGAAACCGAACATAATTTCCAAATCGAAAAATTCGACCGACGGTCGGTCGGTCGGGTAAGTCGGTTAATTATTATTTTTTTCTTTTTTTCTAAATATTTTTCAATGAGAAACTATGGATGTTACTCAGTTATTTTATAATTATAATTTTTTTTAACTATTTATCATATTTACTTTTTCTATGCACTATATAATATATATATATATATATTAATTATTATAAAATCGGTTGATTTTTTTAATAAAATTATCCGACCGACCGACCGACCATAATTCAGTTGGTTTCGGTCGGTCGGTTCGGTTTTCGGATAAAATGTGAACACCCCTAGTATTGACCCAAATTTAAGGGTAAGTTCATTATTATTGCCAGATGGGGATTGGAATATTGGAAAAATTGAGTCTTTGTTTGTAGAAGATGATGCGATGTTAATTAAACAACTTCCACGACCAAAAGAAGTCGGAGATGATGTGATAGTTTGGAATTACGAGAAGAATGGTTTGTTCACAGTTAGATAAGCATATTGGCTTGCAAATTCGCTGCGTAGTGGACCTTCATGTTCTAATGGAGATTGGATTGAAAAGTGGTGGGTGTCGTTATGGAGTTGCAATTTACCAAATAAGGTGAAATTTTTGGTTTGGCGCATGTTTAATAATTTTGTGCCAACTAAGGTGAACCTTTGTAAATGTGATCTTGGAAATGAGGTGGTGTGCCCTCGATGTTTGAAATGTCCTGAAACAACGCTTCATGCTTTTTGGCAATGTAAAAACTCTAAAAGTTAATGGAAGGAAAGCCATGTTATTACTTTTGACTTTCCTGACAATGTAAGTGAGGCTTATGATCTTTTGGGGTTGGTTTTTTGAAAATTTACAAATGGCCAAAATGCAAGAGTTCTTATTAATGTGTTAGTGTATTTGGATAGAAAGGAACAAAGAAGTGGCCAACAACAAAAATAGAGGAGATTTTTTTTAATCTAATTTTAGTTTTAATTGAGAGTATTGTTGTCAGTTTTTGTCTGAGTTTCGACAAACAAGGGTCAGTTTGCGTTATGGGGATCCAAACCAAAAGAGACACCTTTTACGCCATAATGTTTGGGTTTCACCTTGCAGCGAGAACTATAAGTTGAATACAGATGCATCGATAAATTATGTAGAGGGTAGAGGCGGATATGGAGCTATTATTTGCAATTTTAAGGGAGAAGTGATGTTTTCTTTGTCTCAACCGATTCCTTGGATTGTTAACCCAGAAATTGTGGAAGCTATGGCTATTAGAGATGGGGTGAAGATGGCTCTTGATCTTAGTTTTCAACGTGTTGAGGTGGAGTCTGATGCATTACGAGTGATAAATTTATTACAAAAACGATACAATTGTCAAACGGAAGTTGGAAGATTTATTGAAGAGACATTGCATTTGGCCCAAAATTTCAGGTTCATCTCCTTCAATTGGTGCAATCGAGAGAAGAATATGTTTACTCATGGGTTAGCACAAATGGCGAGTGTAGACAATCAAGAAGGTAGATGGATGGAGGAGTGCCCAAGTCATCTTACTGGGCTATATCAGCGAGACAAGTTTAGAATTCTAATCCCTTGTGTGGGAAATTTAATTTTAGAATAACTTTACTTTTATTGTTCCATTTAAAAAAAAAAAAAAAAAACCATTAATAAATAAAAGTGAAATGGAGACACATACATGATAATCATCAAACTTTATTAAAAAAAAAAAAAAAAAATCATTTAACTTTTTTACACAATTTTGATTGCTATCAACTTTCCTATGTTTTTCTCTTCAACTTTCAAATATTTTGGCTTAGTTCATTCTCGAAGTTTAAAATCAACAAATTCCTTTTCTACCTTACTGTTTTAGTCCAAACTGCTTTTGGTAAGTATTAAAACTACAAAAGTTGTAATAAAAAATAAATATAAAAAATAAAAAACTACCAAAGTTGATAAGCTTTCATTTTTTTTTCCTTTTTCCTCAAGTCATATTTTTTTCTTTTCACATTTGAATAACTCTTTTTAATAGTTGAAATAATATAGAAAGTTTGAAGAATTCAAACTTTTTTTTAGTACAAGTTGGAGGGAGGAAATTACAAATATCGATTTCAGGAATCGAACCGTGACCGTGGAGTGAAAATGGATTAACACCAAACCAGATAACCAATCGCGCCACCGACCTATTCAGTAAAAATTCAAATATCTAATCTATCAATGGAAAACATATATTTTAATTAATTGAATCATACTAAAGTTGGCACAATAATACAATCTAAAGCTTCATAAAATGTAAATTTATCTCAAAACCTAAGAGTTATTTATATATGTTTCCAAACACCTATTTTAGGAAATAGAAACAAATACTAAAATTCTAATTTATCTCAATTTTATGTTCAAAAGTTTAGTTTTTCTTTTAGAAAATTCTTAGTACTCTTCTAAAATTTTAAAATATTGAAAGTTTAGTGGTCGAACTTATAATTTTGTAAGTTGGTACATCAAAAACACAAACCTCAAACAAAATTACGAGATTAAGAGGGTGATTGGATGAGGAATTATTTTGAGAAGTTATTTTGAATAGTTAGAAATTGAGATTTTTGTAACAGTTTGTTTAAATGTAGATTGCATCAAAACCTCATTTGCATATTATTTTTTTATTTTTTTTTATAGAGGAGTTGGAGATAAAAAATTATTTTGATGTGAGTTTGAAATGAAAAGTTATTTGAATGGTCAAACTGAATGCTTAGAAATAAGTTATTTTGAGTAGTTAAAAAATAATAATTAGAAATGATTAATTAAAAAAAAGAAGTTATTTTGAGTAATTAGAAATAAGTAGTTAGAAATGAAGAGTTATTTTAAATAATTATAAATGAAGAATTATTTTGAATAGTTAAAGTAGCTAATTTGGTTTTTGGTTTTTTGAGGAATGGTTGATAAATACACATTTCTAAGGACTCGTTTAATAACTATTTGGTTTTTGGTTTTTGAAACTTAAAATTTTTACTAAGTGTCCTACAATGTGTTTCATCTTTCCTAGAATGTATCAATTTTTCCTTGAGAAAGTAGATGAATGCTAACCAAATTTTAAAAACAAAAATAAACTTTTGGAAGCTATTTTGTTTTCTCCAAATTTTAATTTGGTTTCTTAAAATATAAGTAAATCGTAGATATTCAAATAAGAAAAATCATATAATGAAATGATTATTGTAGAGTTATTTCAAAAATAAAAAGTTAAAAACAAAATACTAATGAAACGGGACTTAAATTCTTTATAAATTCACCAAACAAACCTCATGAAATTAGTAGTTTTTTTTATATATATTATTGAGTTTATGACGATGAAGTTTTTTTTTTTTTTTATTAAAAAAAAAAGTGAAAAATGAAGATGGAAAAGGAGGCGAAGGTGAAATAATGATTATTTTATAAACAAAAAATGAAAAATGAAAAATGAATGGCAGTAAAAAGAAAGGTGGGGCCCAGTGGGGTATGATGTAGGCAATCACGGAATCTATGCCCAGACAGCTGGCATCCCGCGTGGGGATTATTTCCTCTGCTCTTCGCTCTACTATTTATTTCTCAAATAATAATTACTTAAGGATGGGTAAAAATATTTACCCGTCTTAGAACCACATATTTTTATTTTTTTTTTAAAAATTGACTTTGATTGATAGAGAGAGAAAGGGTAAAGTGGAAAGAGAAATGCAATGAAGTAAAAACATGTAGTTTTAAAGGTGGGTAAGTATTTTCACCCACCCTTAAGTAAGTATTTCTCTTATTTCTCTACCAAATTGTAATTTTTTTCAATTTGGAAAATAGACCTCTTTCTAGTAAAACTGTATTTTGGACCTAATGAAATGTAAAATGACACATTTACCCTTTCTTGGTTTTCGAAAGTAAAAAGGGTACTATTCAAATTCTATTTTTGAGCTCCACATACCCTTTTTAGTAAACACTTATCACACATTGTTCTTATAGTAAAAGATTGATATTCAATATAAGCAACAACTCAATCCACAAAAGACTTTACTCATAACCAATTGTTGTTAGATTAAAAAGAGTTTGATACTTTTATTCAATGTTTAAATCTATACAGCATTTGAAATCTATGCAAAGTAATGAACCCATCAAATTAAAAGAAACTTTTCGACCAATCTCTGGATGGAGAAAATTAAGCAAGCCGTTTGAAGGTCAATTGTGGTCATAGAATGCCAATCGAGCAAAATACGACCAATTGTCCTAATCATTTTTAAAGATCGTGAATCTGATAGCTAATACCTTATCGACCTTTAAATTGAAAAAAAAATAGTATTAAGTTCCTTAAGCTATTTCACTGCCTTTACATGAACTTAGACTATATTTCATGTCCAATATAAGATTTGAAATTCCCATATCCTAAACAATGATAAGAATGACAATGTCATAGGGTTAAACTTCAACATATTACATCAAAAGAAACATATGAAATGACATAAGAATTCACACCAATAACTCATAATTACACACCTTGCCTCAAAGTCTTATAATTTGTTGTGGAGCCAATAAATGGAACAAAAAGACTTTATGAAGAGTTGTGTATGGTGGAGACTTTGTGTTGTGTTTTTTTAGGGGTTTATATATATATTTAGTAAAGATGAAAATTAAAAAGTTGGTATGGTGACGACTACCATGGATTAAACTTATCACCTTATGCACTTCAAAATTCTCTTTAACCACTTGAGTCACTGTATGATGATTTAATAAGTTACTATGGTTGTGAAAAGAAGTTATGAATTTAATTCATATATGAGTGTTTGTATGAGTGAATTAAAGCAGGAATTTGGAGAACTTTTGAAGGAGATAAAATCTTATATGGTGGGTTATAAGTGGTTGAGAGTGAAATTGACACAAAATCTTATTTAATATAGAGGTTGTGAGTAGAATAATCGAATCCATGAACTCTTGAGTTTTGAGTGTTCATTAATGCCGTTGAACTACTGTTTTTGTTGGCGACATAAAAATTTATTTAGTATGTAAGGTTTGGAAGTGATTGAGAATGTAGACAAACTTATTTGATATAAGGGAAAATGAGTGATTGGTGTTTGGGAGGGATATCGTTTATCCCTCAAGCCAAATAATGAGAAAAAAAATCTACCCAAACTTGAGTAAAAGTTGCCCGTGATGGTAAGGACCAAATCTTCCTTGCTTTTTATGATAGCCACAATTTTTTGTTGTTTGGATTTTTTTTTTTTTTTTTTTTTTAATTTTAAATTAACCTTAAAATTTATAGCTATATTTACCCCACGTGGAAGGTAAGTAAAACTAGATCCTTAAGGTGTGTTTGTTTTTTGTAAAAAAGAGTGGAGTGGAGTGGAGTGGAAGAGAATGAAGTAGTTAATAATAGTTTGAAGTGGTTAACTACTCGTTTGAGAATTGAGGTTAATAATAGTGGAGTAATCAACCACTTGTTTGGGGATTGAAGTTAGTAGTGGTTGAGTGATAAATTTGATATAAAGTTTAATAAATTTTAATGCGAAATCTGATAGAAGGATTAAAGAGTGGTTAAAAGTGGTTAAGAGTGGTTGTTTACTACAAAAAAATAAATGAAGAATTGTTGAGGAGTGGTTTAGGGTTCTCATGTCCAAAAAACAAACATACCAAGGAGGTAAGTTTTACTCCCCAAACTCCACTCTTCCACTCATACCAATAGGTTAAAAAATTACAATTTCCTATATCTCCCCTTTATCATTTTTTATTTGTCTTATTATTATTTTATTTGTCTGAATTAACCTTCTAAATTATCCACATACACACAACAATATTAATATGATAATATGTCTATATTTTTTAATCTACTACTTTCAAATTTATTATTGTTATTTTTTTTTTTTGAAAAATCAAATTTATTATTTTTAAAATTCTCTTATTCCTGATTTTTTTCCCTGTTCAATCATTAAGTTTCTCCATGTGAGAGAGAGGGTTTGCCATTATTTGCACCATGTGACTAGTAATGTTCCAATTTTTTTTTTCTTTATTTATTTATTTTCCGGTGCATACATTTTTTTTTTTCTTTTTCGCTTGTCATTTTAACCATGTATATTATGGCCACATATATTTCCCTACAATTTGTAAAATTAAAATAGATGTGAAGAATCTATCTATTAAGATAAATTAAATTTTTTTTAGAGGCTCGGTTATTGGAGTCATGCCCAATTTAATGCAAACCAGCGAAGCTGTAATTCTCAATTTTATTTTGTTGTTGAAATAGTCAATATGTAACACTATTTAGATTAATTAACAAATTCATTTTATTGATTGACATGAATCTAACTTAAACAATTAAGATATATCTATATTTTAAGTCTTAAACTCATCCACTCGATCTATCAACTTAAAAAAGATATTGATACTAAATTTGCCAAAGTTTTGTTTATATTAAAAAAAGGTATCTAATTTTTTTTTTTTTTTTTTTAAGGCTATGTTCATATTTAAGTATTAGTCAGCTCAAATTTAATTTAATTGGTCTGAGAAAACAATAGATTTATGAGAAATAGATCTAATGATTTATGAGGAGTTGATCGATAAAATAAAATATTGAGATCAAGATTTAAAATCACCAAAAAAAGGGGGGAAAAAAACCATAAATCTATTTAATAGTGAAATTAAATGTGTTTTGTTGAAAAGGGAACACGTGTCAAGTCTTAAAGTAGAAAGAAGAGATTTTGAACGCGTATTGCGCGGCCTTCTTCGTACGTGATACGGTGCCGTTTGGAACTTTATTTGTAGATCACTGTCATAGATGGATCATTTAACACGCGCCGCCGTAGTATATATATATATATATATATATATATTTATTTATTTATTTATTTGTATTTTTTAGAAAACATTGGACATAATTCTTTAAAAATGAGATAATCTAAGAATTGAGCCGAAATTTCAATTCTCACCAATTTTTTTTTTTTTTTTTTTTTTTAAATTCTATAACAATCAGAGGATGGAAGGGATTGAACTCATGATCGTATGATTCACATTGATGTACTGAGTTATTCTTCTTATTGGCCAATTCTCACAATTTTGACTAAACTCAATTTAAAGAAATATACATGAAGTTTTACTCTATATTCTTTATCCTAACTTCTCTCTTGTTCATGCATACTTTAAGATGGTATAATTTAACATGGTATTCTATGTAGTATAAATTGAATGTACAAATTGAACTATCACCTTATAGTTCACGAACATATAAAGTGAGAAGAATTTATCCTGACCTATTTGTAAAAGTATATGTTTAGCTAGTTGGATTATGTTTAGGATGATGAAAACTAATTTTTGTAGCTGGTGTCCATCAAATTTATATGATAATTAGGTAAGAGAAAGATTATAAATTATACAAATAAAAGAAACATCTCTATTGGTATAAAGTCTTTTGAATAAAATCAAAAATAGAATTGTGCAGTCTTATGTTCAAAATTAGATGATGATATCATGTCGATATAGGGATATCAGAGTCATATGCCCTTTATTTATTGATTTCGGTAGAACATCTTCGAGATCAAACATAGAAGGCGAGTCTAAGAGACAATCATGGTAAAAATTTCTGGTTAATTAGCATTGTGCTTCTATAAGGAGTTAGTTTGGATATGTAGCATGTCATTTGACAAAGAAATTAATTATGATAAGAACTGAACGAATAAAGCGACATTTGAGAAAAAGATTATTTAAAGTGCTAACATAGTTTCACATGATAAATGAGAAAATCATAAGTATGAATAATCAATATCTTCCATTTTTTTTTAAGTATAAAATATCTTCATTGATATGCTTAAATAAAAATATACGAAGGTGAACATCATTGTATTAAAATGAAAATATGTGATGGATGTTATCTCCAATAATTTCTTTTGGAAGGTTGGTATTAGTTTACAAATTTATAGATTCAAAAAAGTTCAATTAATTTCGAGAAATGCTATAATTTGAATGTTTACATTATCATTAATTGTGTAGCATGATAATTTAAAATTAACGCAAAAAAAAAAAAAAAAAAAAAAAAAAAACGAGCACATATCTATTATTATTGAACTATGTGAATTTATGGTTTAATTTTAATGATGTAAGATCGTGTTTGTAATAATTTTGTATTTATTTTCTAAAAAATAATTTTAAAAACTATCCTAAAAATAATTTTTAGTCCAATATAATTATAATTTAGTTTCTATTTTTCAAAATTTTAATTAATCTTAAAACAAATAATTATGAAGGAACAAAGAAGTAGATATTTTGGAGGGTGTTTGGTAAGATAACTAACGCCGATCCGTCCTTATCGTGCTTGAAAGGAATGAGGTGGCAGTATGGTGGGTCCCGCACTGCACGACAAATCTGCCGCCGAATAGGAAAAGTGGAGCCCGCATGTACCAAATAGGCTCGTGGCGGGTCCCACATCTGCCACGCGTAGTATTTTCCAGCCCCCACGGTGGCCAAATAATTCCAACTCTGACAGCGTGTACCGTGCCAGGTTTCTCATTCATACACGTGGAATTGTCCTCTTCATTTTTATCATCATTATTTTTTGTTCGTTTAAAACACTATTTTTAATTTGAATCACACTCAAATATGGCAAAATTTAGGTGTCCTTATCAAAAATTTAATTTTAAAAAATATGAATTTGGCTGGACAAATTTGAGCAATACATGTGGAGTAATTCAGCATCATGGAATTTTTCTTCAAAAAGAAAAATCAGCACCACAAAATTAAGATAGAAAAAGAAAGTGTTTTGATATTTTGGGCATTATTATATGACTATAATTTTTGTAGTGCATAAAGACCATTTTATAAACCATGGACTTTCAAATGTGTTCATTAGGTTTTTTTAAACTTTACTGAGATCATATTTTTATTAATTGATTGCAATTAATAATATTATTAAAATATTAATAAGTATGTCAAAATAAGCACAGGTCAGTATTTATCAATATATATTACCTCTTTAACATCAAATATTCATATTTCTCTTATTAAAATGAGCATGCGTATGTGGTTATAACTCAATAATTATTTTTTTAAAAAAATTCAATAATTTAATCGTTTCTGTTAGAAATATGTTTGGAACGATTTGATACCCTAAAGTTAAACGAAATATGTATTGTTGATTCTAATTCGTTTATAAGTTTTTATGTAATTTGAGCGTTTATTTGTAATAGGGTTTAATGAAAGTATACTATATAAACTCGAATTAAAATCCTAGTCCCCATGATGTTCATTATGTATTTTCGCTCTCCTTAATAAAATCGTACCTCTTCTCTATCCGTGGACTAGCTAACATACCGTTAGTGAATCATGTAAATTTTATGTGTTCTTCTTTTACGGTTTCTTTTATTCTTTCGATTGGTTGGTTGATGGTTGCTTTCATAACCATCTCAAATTCATACATTATATTGACGGATGTAAATGTCTGAATTGAATCTATAATTTATTTTCTATCCATAAAAAACTTCACCATTTCTTTTGTTCAAAATATAATTAGTCAAATAGAAGACACTAATTCTTAACTACAATGTTAATTATATAATATATCTAACTCTGTTAACTATTATGAATTTGAATTTCTTTTTAAAAAAATATATAATGTGGACAAATTTATAAAGTTTCACCTAATCATTTAGTTTAAAATTGATAATCCTTATGGTTTAAGATAATTCTAAGATGTCAAATAGAATATTATAACTGAGTGGATAAAGCCATTTATTATCTGGTAAGAATACTTAATTAAGTGTGTTAATCCCTTGTTTGGTAGCAATAATAGGCTACTTACCCTGAGTTTAAGTGGGGCGGTGACACGTCATGCTTCCATGATTTATTAATTTCATTAAGTTTACTAATTGTAATCTTTGGTATAAAATATAATAATAATAATAATTTTTTTAAAAAAAGATAAATATAGTAATATTAAGAACCAGTCAAGACAGAAAGAGAAGTTTCTTTTTCATTTTTCTTTCATTTTTCTCTTCCACTAAAATTACTAAAAAAAAGTACAAATTTGGTGGTATGTCATTCTCGTTCGATTATTTAAATACTGTTCCCAAACAGGCCTCTAAGGACAAAAGTTATATCAACATTTATTTTTTTACACTTTTTTTGTAAAGATCAGTTTGCATTTTTTAAACCTTAGTTTTATTTTGATGAATGAAAAAACAATAAATTAAAAGCATATTCTAACACACTCTTGTCAAAAGAAATCATATTCTAACCCTTATCCTCATTAAATTGTGGTCCCATTATTTGAGGACTGACGCATTACATTTAAAAATTGAGTGATAAAAAAAAAAAGTTCACAGATAAAAAATACTAAAGGAAATAAAAATATTCCAACACAAAACTAACCATTTTTTTTTTTAAGTTGATAAGAATAATAAATCAACCAACATAAATATGTATATAATTAAAAGATTAGGTGGAAAAAAAATATATAGAAAAGGATTTTTTTCTTTTGGTCAATGAATTTTTTAAAGCAATTTTTGAAGTTGCTTGCCAAAGAGGGAAATGGGAGAGAAAGTTCTATTCTTCAATGTCATTTTCATTTGCTCTCAACTTTTGGCATAAATTAAACAAAAGTTTGGGTAATTTGCTTTAGTGTATGATCATAATCTCAAAAGAGAGAAACCACCATTTGCAAAACTTTTAAATGATGAGATTATGTCCTTAATGAACGCCTTAATCAAATGGGTGGCGACTAATCATCGTTTTGGAAAGTAAAAGTACAAAGGAACAATTTCGATGGTAAGATTTGTATACTTTGATACAAATCGAAATTGTTTGATATACGAGTTTGGTTGTGTTACAATTAAAAATATGTTATTTTCTAAGGACGGGTCAATGGTGCTCTATGTATAGGAGAGCGAAACTCCAATTTTCTAATTTAAAAAAAAAAAGAAGTTATTTTCACGAGTGTAATTTAGGTTAATTATTTATTGGCTTATATTTAAGATAGAGATTTGAAACTTTAACTTTTTAGTCAAAAATATATCTTTTAATCAATTTAATATTGTTTAAGTTGGCGAGAAAACCCATTAAAAAGTATTTATTAAAAAGGTGATCACTATTAATAAAATAAATTATTTATTTATTTATTTAAGTTTCATGATTGTCTTGTTAAAATATAGAAGTGATCACATATTTCATTTTTCAAATTCTTACATATTAAATAAACTTCATAGTTTCCTTTCCATTCTACACACTTGAAAGGCAAACATCTCATTCTCAAATGATATTTTCATATTCCCAAAATTTCTATTTTCATATTTTCCATTCTTTTGTTTGTGTTAAATAAATGATAATAATGATGAAAGCAAATATTCCTATTCTTATTTTTAACTGATAGGGTTTTCCAAATGAGAAATATTCTTCATCTTCTAGTACCACTAAACAGTTCTGCAAAAAGACCATAAAGAGATCCCTAAAGTGAAATTTCAAGCATCTAGTTCTCATTCACATGTTTGGTTTCATGCAATTTGGTGTATATATTTATATTCTTTTCTTTCTACATATTTACACAATAATGGATAAATAATATTATATGTCGGCTAGTGTTTGAACCAACTTACACATCTAAACAATTTTCATAAGTTAATTGTCCGACCTTGTAATATTTGATTGCCAACCATTATGAAGGGCCCCTAACAGTTAAGAGAATCTTGGAAAACTAAGAGATAATAAGTTCAATTCATGATGATTATCTATTTAAAAATTAATTTCTTACGGAATTTCTTGACATCCAAATATCGTACGGTCACCGTTCAAAAAATATATATTATAGGGTCAAGCGGTATATCTCGTAACAATAATTGAAACACGAGCAAACAAGTTCAAACAGTTGCTAATATCAGAAAAATAATACTTAATTGTCAAAATAACACCTCATTTTAACCACTCATTTTTAATCATTCATTTTTAACTATTCAAAATAGCTCATTTTTAACCACTCATTTCTAATAATTCATTTTTAACTATTCAAAATAACTTATCATTTCAAATGCACATCTAAACTAGCTATCGTCTCTAACTCCTCTACAAAAAAAAAAAAAGTCACAATCCAAAAGAGTTTTTGGCTACAACTTCTTCATAAAAATATACATGACGAGCTATTACCAAAATCTCAATTTTCCAACTACTCAAAATAACTCTCCAAAATAATTCCTCATCCAAAACCTTATCAATGAAACACAAGATCATAAAGACCCCACGATGCGAACCTGCGCCTCAAGTAATCAATAATGGTCTTTCTTGAAAGTAACATTTGCTTAGTTTTGGCAAGTGTAAAAGTACAAACAACATTATTTCATAAAAATATTTGCAAGTAAGACAACTTTCTTATCACTACAAATATTATGAGTAAACTTTTTCGCTCGTCGCGGTTCGGTTTCGTCCAACCTAGGCACGAGATCGCTGCAATGCATCGGTTAAAGTCTTGACAGCCATGTTATACGATATGAATCCCATGAACCAGAATTCATGAAAATCCCTCGTGATTATTTGAATGTACTTTTGTGTGGGGTCCTTAAGGTTTGAAGAAGCATTGATGTTCCTTAACTGATCAACTGCTATCACCACCTACATATTCATCATAGTTGTGAAAAAGAACCCAGCTAACACCTACATATTCATCATAGTTGTGAAAAAGAACCCAGCTAAAGAAAATAACAGAAAGTCCAAAGTTGAAAACACGAGCGAAACCGATAGATAAAGGACAAGAAACTCGACGAAACTTGATGATTCATTTGCTAATAATCCCAGCTGGTCCTACTCAAGAATGCGAATACCAATCATTTGAAAAGGGGATAGAATGCAAGATCAAGTAGTGACACAGAATATATGATAGGAATAAGAGATTCTCAAAACATTGACTTAACAGGAGAAGTATTTAAAGCCTAGGGAGCAATGTCTTAAAAGACTCGGCTCGTGCCTAGGCTCAAGGCGCAAGTCTAGCACCTCAGGTAAAAAGGTGTGGGCTTCTATGGCTAATCGTAAAAAGGGAAGTTTTACTAAGCTTAAACGCAAAAATTCTTGCATTCAATTTCTTTTTTTTGTTAACTAAAAATATAACATTTACGAACCTCTAGAGTTCATAAAAATATTTCCACTCCAACTATGCTACCTCTTCTTTATGGATGCTCTTATATATAATGTGCCTCACCCAGATAACAATTTTGCAATCTCCCTTTTTTGTGATTATAGTCTCTCTTTACTTATTGTTCGGTGGAAAAGCTTTTGGTAATTTGTAATTTGTAAATTATTTCGTTAGGTTTCATCTTATTCATTCATTGTTTTCTATCCAAACAATAAAAATAAAAATTCCAAGGTTTTTTTTTTGTGCCTAACTAAAAAAAACTTCTGCGGTCTTTTTTGCACCTTATGCCTAATCTGCATTAAGTTATTGTGTCTTAGTGCACCTTCAACTTTTAAAAACATTGCCCACAAGATAGTTGCACAAATCTTTGCTAAACTTACTTTTCAATTGATGGATGTATTAATTGATGGATGAGCTTTTGCAAAGCTGCAGACTTTCCTTCACTCTTTAAATGGTTTCATTTACTACTCCTGAAATCAAGAACATGTTCTTGCACATCAGCTTATAGTTTCTTCTGTGGACTGACACTCCATCAATGGTATCCTACTGGCAGATCAGACACTGCATCCTTACATTTTCATTTCCTAATCCCATGATGCCTAATTTATTGAAAAATTCATAGTGGGTAACAAATAAAGGACAATTATGTTAGCCTATTTAATGGGTGTATTAAATGGTATTTAATCATAGGCTCATCATTATACTTCTTAGTGAATAGTATGGTCTGCTTAAAAGATTGGGGAAGACTAGAAGAATAATACCATTCCATTTGAGTTATAGTCCCTAATATACTATGTTTTCACCAAACAAAGTCCAAGTTATATTATTGAGGAAGATCATGAACACAGTAAGTCTCACAGGTTTTGAATCCAGATTCAAACTATAAATCTAGATGTTTCTCTTTTGAGTTTTATCTCATATGATTTCAACTTTCTTCTATGCATAAATTTTTTCATAACTTTTGTGGAAGGTTTATGGATTTGGGCTTCAATTATTTTCTATCACAGATAAAGAAATAGAACAAGGGGAAAATGTCTTTTTTTTTCTTTTTTCTTTTTTTTGTAGGAAACAAAACTTTTCGTAAAAAAAACATGAGAATGAACCACATAAAAGATAATCATACTATAAAAAATTGTGAAGAACATAAAAAAATAATCATACTAAAGCAAGTTTAGAGAATAATTCTATAGACATAACTTGGCAACAAACCAGGTAATTTTTTTTTTATATCCCTTACCGTCCGGGCCGGTTATGCGCACCTCGACTAATGTTGCGGAACATACTGTCTGACCCTACAATATTTAGATGTCAAAGAAATCGATAGGAAATTGATTCTTAGGTAGGTGGTCACCATAAATGAACTCATTACCTCTTAGTTCCCCAAGACTCTCTTGATCATAAGCCACTCCATGATAGTTGCAACAAACCAGTTAATAACTATCTCTTCATTGTAAACCAAGATAAAAACACAGGGAAGCTAGTATACTCAAAAGGCCACCTAAGCATATCACATATTCAAAGAGAAGAATGGGTGGGAAATACAAGTGGAAGTTGAGGGAAAAAAATAGAATATCTTTTGGAACCACCATGAGTTAGCATAGTGGTGTCAATAAAGGCTATCTAAATAATAAAGGGTTAAGAGTATTGGTGGCTACCTATACCTAGGATTTAATATCGTTTGACAACTAAATGTAGTAAAGCCAAACATTTGTTTTGGGAGACTTTGATGTGAGCTCAAACTGGTCTGAATACTCACTAAAAGAAAGAAAAAAAGACTTTTGGATGTGAAAGAAGCAGGGTCCCCACTATTAGTTAGATGAGAGAAGTATATGTAAGTGGGGATGTGAACGGTTGAGAGTTAACACAGTAGCATCTTTTTGTGGGGAATGGGAATTTCAAACATATGAGTTATCTTGTATTCGTTCTATTTTTGTATTTTCTTCAAAATATCTAAACAAACTCTATCGCTTGTTTTTTTTTGTATCAATGAATGTCTGGACCAGCTTTTGTGCACTTCAACTATTCGCACGGGACAAACCATCTAATTTTACGACATTTGGAGGTCAAGAGAACCCGTAGGAAATCAATTTCTGAGTAGATGATCACTATGGATTGATTTCATAACCTGTAGGAACTCTATCGATTGTTTATAACTATTTTGTTTTAGTTTTGAAAATTATGCTTGTTTTCTCACAATGTTTCGTTAAGCTTTTCACTTTACGAAGACAGTTGAATTTTTAGTCACATTTCAAAAACGAAATCAAGTTCTGAAAAATGCTTTAAACAACAGATAATAAAGCAAGGTGGAAGTAATGTTAATAAGCTTAATTTTCAAAAACATAAAACAAAAAAGGGTTACCAAACTAATGTCTATATCCTAACTCTATTTTCAGATTCATCAGAACAAAATATTTTCAAGAGTAATGGGTCAGACATACCTTGTAATGAGTCCACTGTGGGTGGCCAGGAGATGGATAGTGACAAAGAGGAAACTCACTATAGAAGGCCACTCTTTTTGTGGATGTGTACAGAGTCCCATTTACAGGTCCAGAGGAAGTGCTCAGAAAGCAAGCAAAGGAATCCAAGTATTTGTCTCCATCAACAAAACCAAACGTCTGCTGAAATACTTTTTCATAGCCACCTTCTGTGAGCACCTTCGTCCCTCGACAAAGCCTGACCATGGCCGCGTCGGTGACACTAGAACTAAGTTTCACTGTTGAGAAAATATTTATTGTAGGTTAGAAGCTAATATGCCCCAGAAGAAATCAATCATGAACAAAAATTCAGGGTTCATTATTCTTTTCTTCCAGTTCAACAATATGTTGGGTTGAAATTCAAATCTCTAACCTTTTGGTCAAGTATATGTGACAATAACCCAGCTGAATTATGCTAAGGTTAACCCGATTTCATTATTCTTCAAAGAACCAAAAGGAATGAAACATACCCTTGCCAAATAAAGTTGGTTTTGCTTTAACTTGGAACATGTGATTTGGTATTTGAAGTTATCATTGATTGTTTGAAATAATCTGACAAAATTAAGGGAAATCCAAACCAATTCTTTACCGAAAGAAGGTGTTGAGTACTAAGAAGGGGCAGGCTAGGAATATTAGTATAATATTGATAAGGCCATAGTAGTAATTAGAAATTAGTGTCCGTTAGGTTTCTTAGAGAGTCGATAATATTTTGGTATTATCTTGGCATTGTAACCTCTATTATATTGAAATATAATTATATTGTGTGCAGAAACTCTTTTAATTCTTTGGAACCAATTGATTGAAACCTTTACCAATCAAATTAACAGGAAATGGAGAGAACTAAAAATCCCTGATTATTTGGAATAAGCCAGTTCTTTACCCAGGTAATGTTGAGGATTCCACATTAGAAAAATGAGGAAAGCTCTAGCATTTATAACATAGATGGACTACTCCACTCGTCGTCAATTAGTTTTGTGATGCAAGTCCATACTATCTAATATGTTATTATAGTCAATTAAACCTAAACGGGAATTCAATCCAATAAAAATGAATTTAAGATCCAATTCAAAATTGGCGATCCCAAAGAAGCGTCATCAGAATCCATATTCACGATCCCACAAGGAAAAAATAAGAAGACATCCTAGATTTTATAAGATAAATAGGATACTCCGTTCAATGTCAATTAATTTTGAGACAGAACTTCATTTTATCAGAAAACTTGAACCAATTCATTGAAAGCTTTACCAATCAAATTAAATAGATGAGAAAACAAACTCTTGTTACAGTATCAAAATGAAGCAATGGGTTGTTATTAGATTCTAGGTGAAACCAACACATTCAGAAAAGAAAATTGAATTAAGGATAGATAAAAAAAACTGACAATGATTCCAGACGCAATCTGCAGCAGCTTTAATGCTCATGGTGTTATTTTGAAACCTCTTCCCGCACCGATCCAACACTTCCCACGTCTTATCTAATAAACATTGTCAACCAAATTTTTTTTAAAAAAAGAAAAAGATAATCAGCATTCACAGAGACATTTTTACAAACACATTAAGAGCAAAGAAAAAGAAAGCAAATTTTTCCCATTTGGAGATGCAGAAGCAGATGAAAACTGAACATAAGGATTGTCTTCGGCGTCAAGGCTGCTCATGGTGAAAATTGCGTCGATCCTGATTGGATTATAGTTCTTCTTCTGCTTCATTTTGACGAGATGGGTGTCAGTTTTATGGAGATCATAATGAGAATTGGGAATCAGAACATTGTGAAAGATCATGGAGTTTATTGAGGAATCTTAGCGAGGTACTGCCTGTCTTCTTTCGGCAGAAAAGAACCCACTGAGTGAAATAAAAATCCCCATTCCAAGTGACAGATTCATCGACCATACATATTAAATTATTATTTGTATAAAAAATTAAAGTGAACTAAAACTTTAACAAGTCGCCTTAGCCTGAGGCAAAGGCGATACCGAAAGTAAAATGGTGAGATTGAAGGCGCTCGCCTTGACTTTTTTAGAGATGCAATATCGCATACGTGTAAGGCGATGGCCTTGAAAACACTGTCGTCGAGATGATTCATTGATGGTGATTGAAACTCATAGAAAATTATTGAGAGAAGGGTTGAGCTTGAGGTAGAGGAATGAAGAAACAGGGGAAAGAGAACTTCATTGATTGTAGCCATGCAAAGTACGCGAGCTTGACGTAAGTAATTTTGGCCGTTTAATACTCTTGAGTTTTTTTTTTTTTTTTTTTTTTCCAAGTACAATTTACAAAAACAATATTTGAGGCTCAACTATTTGCGGGGGATTTGACTCTATAAATTATGTTCATAATTTTTTTTTTTTAAAAAAGAGAGAGAGTTAAATTTTGTCTAATGAATCTCACAGTTTTAATCTTGAATTTTGCAAGCCAGTAATATGAAAAAGATGGTCAATAAGATAAAATTTTAAAAAAAAATGTAACTTAAAATTTTACTAGATATAAAATTAAAACAAGTTCATGAACATAGTCCAAACACATAAAATATCAATCTAAAAATTAAGAAACTAAATTTATAATTTAACCATATTTGAAATAGTTAGAAAATCTATAAATGATTGTAATAATTGTTGAAATAAACATATTTAGAATATGGAATAATTAATTTAAGAATTAGTGGATAGACAATTAAGGAATTAATGAATTGTCAATTTAAGAGAGTAATTAAGAAATTAGTAAATTTTATTGTTTTAGCCATGAGTGGAAAATACGTGTGGAAAGAACTTGACGACCAAGTTTGTAATAAGCTATCAATAGAGAGTTTCTTCATTGTACATTGTAGAGACAATCGTAGAGTAAAGAGAGAAAATGTGAAAAGCATGAGTACGAGAGTTTTAGAGAAAAATAAAATAAAGTATTTTGAGAATTTTGTTTTTTGAATTTAATTTTTACAATAATTACTTATAAAGTTGATGACTTAACGATAATATTGATGATAATGTTCCTAATTCAGTAGTTAATAAGTTTTTAGCCCATATGAGAATTGTATATTAGTAATGCAATAGCTTAATAACTTGATCATGAGTTCGA
>JBBMKA010000018.1:8272774-8302951 GCA_037833695.1 Sechiopsis laciniata
TAGTTAATAAGTTTTTAGCCCATATGAGAATTGTATATTAGTAATGCAATAGCTTAATAACTTGATCATGAGTTCGAATCTCATTGAACTAATAAAAAAGTATATATTAAACAATTCAAACTTTTCTAAACAGAATTGGCTCAACATAGTAAAGAATGGAGTAAAAAATAACAAGGGAATCATCCACCACATTTCAAAGAGAGATAAGAACAAATAATCCATCACAAGTCCAAAAAGAATCGATTCTACAAGATCAATAAAGCATTGTTGAAGTCAAAGAAACCCTTATTTAATTTCCACCAGCATAAGATCCACATGATATATAGTGCAACATCATAATATGAACATTTTAGAACAAAAGCAAGCACTCTACGAGTAACGCAAATCAAAGCTAAGCTCAACTGACATAATGTACGACCGATAACCAAGAGATTACGGATTTGAATCCCCCCACCCTAAATAGTGTTGAATTCAAAAGAAGAAGAAAAACACTCTACAAGTAACAAGACACGGACATAGTGACGCAGAGAGGAGGGAAAAACTGATACCATTTGGGTTCATCCAAACTAGGCACGGGAGTGCATTAATGCCTCATGTAAACTCTTGAGGGCTCTGCTGAACAATAGAAATCCCACGAACCAGAACTCGTGCCCATCCTTCGTGACTACGTGAATGTCTTTTTCCGAGGGGTTGAGAAGATTTGGAGAAGGGTAGACAGAAGCCAGTTGATTGAGCTCTATCACCACCTACAAATTTATAAATACAATTGAGAGATGGTTCTACTTATAATCTGCAGAAGACCCATAGACAAGTACTAAAAAATGTCCCATAGCTAAAAGCTATAATGATTCATTTTGTCAACATTTTAATTAGTTCAGGTCAGCAGTGTTCCTTTTGTTATTGTAAATTTTCAGTTCAATGACAGGGATCACTCTTCTCTTCTTTGAATCTTTTACCGACTTAGCTTTATTTTGGAGCAAAAGAACGCAACCTTTTTATAATTATAGGCTTTCAATCACGGACACTTCAAAATACGAAAATAATCCATGTCGGACACGTATCAGACACACATTCTTCCAGACACGTGTCCGACACACCATTTTTAATAATTGGACACACCTTGGACATCTTGTAAATATGTGTGGTCTTTGAGCCCAAATGTTAAAAGCTCAAACCTAAAATAATTAAAATTATAGTTAACTAAATAATAAAAAAGGTAAAGGAAAAGGCAAAAGAAAAAAAAAAGTCGTCTCTCTCATTTATCACAAAATACCAACCACCTTTCCCTCTTCTTCATGAAAAAAATCCATCTCATCTTCTTAAATACTCATCTGCGGCCACCTCCCACGCGACATGTCTAACCAACGTCAATTGTAATTAACTTGACATTCTATGCTTTTTAGTATAATACATTTAGTATTTTATGCTAAATTTACATATTTATTAAAAAAAGATTTACGTATCCTCAACGTATGTGTGTCCTAGTATTTTAGAAAATGGCATATCGCCTTGTCTTGTCGTGTCTGTATCCGTGTCCCATGTCCGTGTTCGTGTCCGTGCTTCATAGATTATAGCCTTATTGTCCTATTTACACAATGTCATAGTTTTTTGTAGATCCTTTTTGTAACTTTCACACATTAATGAAAAGTATTTGTTTTCAATAATTAAAAAAAAATCATTTCAACTTATCAACTCAATTTGTTTTTAAACTTTCGATTTTGAATGTTCTTAGTAATTATCTTTTTGTTATATTTGAATTTGTATTTAGATTCAAACAATTTATTTATAATTATCTATTGTTAAGGATTACATGGAATAGAATTCTTTTAGTCGTCAGTTGCTTCTTATTCTATTCTGTGTAAACAATGAAATCAACTAAGACTAAAAAGATATTTCTGGTTGACCTATTTGGAGCCAAATAAGGGTCTTAGCAGTCGAGAGGTCATGGGTTCAATCCATAGTAGTCACAAACCTAAGAATTAATTTCTTACAAGTCTCTTTAACAACTAAATGTAGTACGGTTAGACGGTTGTCCCATAAGTATAGTCAAGCACATGTTAATTGACCTAGACACGGTCATGGATATCAGAAAAAAAGACACCAATCACTTATAGGCTATTTCCAAAAGGAAATTAATTCAGTCCTAGACAACATCAGAAGTGCTTACAAAAGAAAATTAATTCAATCCATCAATATGATAAACAAATTTCACCAGGAAGTCCAACAAGTAATAGATTTCATCTTAACATGCATAAAATCCATCTTAAGGTCTGAGGTCAGGTAGATTTCATGTTTTTATCCAGAATTTTAAATATATACCAATTGCACTCCTGTAAACAAGAAAAGTCAATGACAGCCAACTTTTTGTCTCACTCAATTCACTGTGTCCAAGAACAAATTTTAATGCTTATTATGCAGGAAGCTTTAGGGTAGTTCACTCAAAACAATGCAGAAAATGTTAAAGGTGGTAAAACTAACTAAACTTTAATCTAAATTTGAGAAATACTTCAATTTTAAATAAATCTCACTAAACCATCCCCAATAAAATGGGCGTGCTGGTACATACCTGGTAATAGGCACACTGTGGCCGGTCAGGATATGGAGAGTTACAGACAGGGGATTCACTACAAAAAGCCAGTCTTTTTGAGGATATGTAAAGTGTCCCATTCACAGGCCCAGAGGGAGTATACAGATAGCAAGCATACGAGTGCAAGTATTTTTCTCCGGGAATCAGACCAAACGTATTCCGGAATACTCGGTCAGGTCCTCCTTCGACAATTAACTTCGTCCCTTGTGCAAACCTGGCCATTGCAGCATCGGCAATGCTAGGACTAACTTTTACTGTTGGAAAAACATATTGCACATTAGGAGCTAATGAATCTTGGTATGCATCAAACAAGAACAAAAGAAAGAATCAACACCCAAGGCCAAGGCTTCATTATTCCAAACAAAATAGAACATTAGCGGCCCTTTCAAACAAAAGTTTACTCATTTTACAGGCAGTTTCTCAGTTCATTTTACATAGTATTTCTAAGTTGTTTGCCTGCGTAAGCTTGCCGGGACATTCACACATGTTAAAAAATAAAAAATCAAATGTTTCCCACCTAATGGAGATATTATCACTTACATAAAATTACAAGTGAAATTCCTAAGCTTTGAACTTTCAAATTTGTGTTAAAGTGATTGAACTTTAAAAAGTGGTTTATACTTTATAGATCTTGAATTTTCAATTATGTATTTAATACTTAATAGGTCCCTTTAAAAAGCAACTTTTGACTTTGTGTCGCTTTCAGTTTTGGAACCTATTGGATGTTTTATAAATTCACAAACCTATGGGACACAAAATTGAATTTTAATGTCCTATTAGCTACAAAATTTAATCAAGAACCTATTAGACAAAAAATTAATTTCATTGAACTCATGGACCTTTTGAACGCAAAATTAATAGTTCAAGGACTAAGGATAAGCCTATTAGATTTTTTTTTTGTTGGAAACCGTAAAATCGGAGCTTTGTTCTACTATATCCGGGGTAACCACACCCATGGGAGACATCGAAGGAATAGAGACACGAAGAAGTCTACAAATTAATGTCCAGGTCGGTCTTGAATCTGAGACCTTGAGGGAAGCACACCTTCAAAACCCAAGCCTTGGGTGCGGTCTATTAGTTATTTTAAGAGTTCAGCAACTTATAAGACACAAAATGCATGAACTAAATCGGTAATTTAACGCATCATTTATTATCAAAGTGGCCCAACAAGTTCACTTGAAGAACCCTGATCCAGCAGGTGCTGTTTTACTATTAAAATCATGTTCATCGAAAGCTTTAACAAATCATATGCAAATACAAAGGAAATTATTGAACAATATGTTTGGATTTTCGGCATGATGGAACAAATTATCTTTTAACTAAAAGAAAAAAGAGAATTTAAAGAAAAATTGATTGAGGAAAAAAACTAACAATGATGCCAAACGTTTTCTGCAGCTTCCCCTGCCATTTTACCACAACCTTCCAACACCTTCCCGCATCGACCCAACGCATTCCACACCTTATCTCCTAAACATAATCCAAAAACATCACACAAAAAATACAAATCAAAACCCTAAATCATTACAGGTAAAGAGTACAGTTACAGAAAACTCACTTTTCCCAGGCTGAGAAGATGACGACGAGGCAGCGGAGTATTGAACATATGGATTATCATAGCCATGTTCACGGCGACTGCTCATGGTGCAGAGATTTCGTCGTTTCTGAAAGCTTCAGCAAGCGATAAAGATCGAAATCAAACCGGCTCGGGATTCGTTGTTAGGGTTTGGTGTTGACGATCGCATTTTATGAAGATAAGAATTGGGAATTGAAAAGAAGGAATCAAAAGGGCAAAAGGATGAAGATAATGGAGAATCTTGAGCACTGTTCATCCTACACTGTGGCGATTTTAATCGTGGAAATTGAAAAACAAATGTGTGAATTTCATTTTCGATTCCAGTTCTTGCTGGGGAAGTGAAGCCAATTTCCCGCCATTTTCGACCATCGTGAAGAACTTGGGGAGCGATTTTTTTTTTTCTTTTTTTCGTAATGGGAAAATGCTTGTAGTTTGCTTGAGCTTTAAGCAACTTTCACGAGCCCTATTGTGGGTAAGAGAATGGGCCGTAAACCGAATAAAAGGGCCGGTTTTGTGAATTTGGGCCGAGGTTAGGGGGTTATGGCCCATGTCTTAAGCACTTTAAATACGTTTTTCCCTATTTAAAAGTGATAATTATACTTTTTTTTAGTACGATAATTATACTTTTTTTAGTACTACACTTTTTATTATTATTATTATTATTGTTATATCATTTTCAACATTCATGAATAAATGAAATAAATCAAATGTCATTTCAAAAAAAAAGTACAAGTTGAGAGAGAAGAGACTTTGTACCCTAAAAAATATATTACTGCTCTCAAATAAATGAAAATTAAATATCGATTTTTGAGATTGAACCCATAACTATAATAATAAATTAGATTATTACCAAACAATTAAACTATTAAGTAACTGAGCCTAAAAAAAATACCAATACCATCTTTTTTTATGACTTAAAAAAAAGTACAATCCAACTTTCTTTACATCAAATTTCATTTACAATAAAGTTGTTGCAAGACAGCTATTTATCCAAATGAATAAAAGAAAAATCTTGTAGAAAAAACATAGATAGCTATACTTAAATGGGTTTTTTTTTTTTACAGTATATTTAAAATGGTTCTTTTGAAACATGGTCAAATAACTTTTTATTTAAATAAATGGTCAAACAATAAACTGACCTAAGATTGTTCAATGGATTAAATGCTCATATTATAAAATAAGATAAAACCGAATCCTAAAAATAGCAAATCTGTTTTTTAGTTTGAAGATGAGGTTGGTGGTTCAAATCTCTATTTTGTTATTGTTACTAGAAAAACAACTAATCAAAATAAATCAATAACACTTTTATGAATTTTTTTTTTTGAAAATAAACATGATAAACTAATCTTTAATCCTTTCTCAAAAAAAAAAAAAAAAAAATCTTTAATCCAAGAGATATTTAAAGAAAAATAAAATAATGCTAAAAGTATGAGATTGAAAAATAGATTGAAAATTAAAGTACACTTTACTAATAATTTGAAGAAATTTAAAACCTAGTATGAAGTAACCATGACATTATCTTCTCTGTGTATAATTTTTATTACATAAAGTCAAGATTTTTATCTTAAATATTTGATTTTTTGGGTGGGAGATTCACACTCAGAGACTTTTTAGTCACTATTCTAAACATCAAGTCAGTTAAATTATACTAATGTGTTGTTAGATAAATGAGAAAAGCTAAATTATAAGTTTGGATTTTGTATTTTATGTCATTTTTATCTAATATGTTATGGGTTTATTTAAAATAGGTTTGCAAGTTTAAATCTATTGGATATAAAATTGAGAGTTGAATAATGTAGTTCACATATTTTGATTTTCTAATGTTACTTTTAGAAAATTATATCTTAAAGTTAGGTTGGAAATAAAATGCATGTTCTCATGGTAAATTTACTCTATGTGCTTTTAGATATATATTTTATATGTAGTTTGTAATGCTTTAGGCTTACAATTTGAATTTTAGATTTGGCGTCACTTGATGTTAGGATTTTTGCAACTGGATCAAGTTACCTACTTATCTTTACTACTTCTAGTGAATATTATTTATATAGATTATCATATCCTTGTAATCTGATCACATTATCTATTTATTTTGACTATTTTGAAGAGTGACGATTGTCTCCACAAATTATCACTAATTCTTTTAAGCAGGTTTTGTTCATACTCACGCGCTTTTTAAGAAAACTCGCATAAAGTTATCTAGGAAAACTCACATAAAGTTATCTAACTTAAGAATTACTTTAAATTAATTATGTTTAATTTGAAGTTTCTACCATTAAGTCACCAAAAAATAAGTTGTTTGTTAGTATATGCAATCACTATTTTTTTTTTTTAACCATGACTTGCACTTTAAAATCTATCTTGTTCGAATGTAATCACAAATCATCCACGTATCACTCTAAACATTAAACGTTACATATACATTTTACAAAGTGTCTATTTAACTTGTCACTTATTAATTTGTATTTAATAGGTTATTGCTAATCTTTCGAGTCAACCTTTTATAAGCGAGCACATAAATACTTGAAAAGCTAACATTTATACAACTTTCATCACAAAGTTTACATAAATAATAAAAAATGATGCTACTTTAAGTATAAGTTAGTTGGCCAATACATATACAATCTATTCCAACACTAACATATCTCAACCGACATCGACTATTAACTCTGCGTATGAATTCAAGTTCCTTCACTCAATTATTATTAAACAAATAAAATATATTGTACTATCAATTAATAAATCTATCCATGCTTTCACATATTGTTAAGCTCTAAAAAAAATCTAAATTAACCGAACTAAAAGAGTTCATATTTAGATGAGATCAAGTTGGTCCATCTTCAAGAAAGAATCATGTAACTAAGAGTAATATTATTAAAAAAAATAGTAATAAAATTGAACAATAATTATATAGACCCAACCCGACACGACAATGCCCTATCGGACCCGACCCGTTGCCATATTTTCTTTGAAAAATGAAAATTAAAAAAAAAAGCCCATTATGTGTATTGGATCAAAATCCATATTTTTCCAATTTTAAACCACAATTCCAATCAACAAAAACAAACCCACAATCCATTCCTCCATTTTGCCTGTACCTTTCTGCGCCGCCGCCGTGAGACGATGCTCGGAAAATTCTTCCGCCGGACGCTCTCATCTCCCTATAAACTCAATCCCCGTTCATGGCCATTTCAATCTCTTCCCAATCCCACTCTTCCATTCAATCTCCACCGCCGTTTTCTCTGCTCGCCATCACCGTCACCATCATCCCCTGTTCTTCCCCCTCAAAACTCCGAAAATTTCGACCTCTCAATCCCAAAATTCCGATCCCAAACTCCCCTCGAGAAGCAATTCGAAACATGGATCCAAAAACTCAAACCCGGATTCTCCCCTTTCGACGTCAACGAGGCTCTGAAAGCCCAATCCGACGCCGATCTAGCCCTAGATCTCTTCCGGTGGACGGCGCAACAGCGGAGCTACAAACACAACGATTTAACCTATCTAACGATGATCAAGATCCTAATTACTCGACGGAGATACCACCTCGCCGAAACCCTAGTCGAAGAGGTACTTGCTGGTGCTTGTGAAATGAGTGTTCCGCTTTATAATTCTGTGATTAGGTTTTGTTGTGGTCGGAAATTTCTATTCAATCGAGCTTTTGATGTCTACAAGAAAATGTGGAAATCTGATGATTGTAAACCTAATCTTGAAACTTATGCTATGCTGTTCAATTCACTGCTTAGGAGATTCCATAAGTTGAATGTTTGTTATATTTATTTGCATTCGGTTCGGTCCTTAACTAGGCAGATGAAATCCTCGGGTGTGATTCCTGATACGTTTGTGTTGAACATGATTGTTAAAGCTTATTCTAAGTGTCTTGAAGTCGATGAGGCGATTCGGGTTTTTCGGGAAATGGGGTTGTATGGTTGTGAACCGAATGCGTATACTTATGGTTATATTGCAAAAGGGTTGTGTGAGAAAGGACGAGTTGGACAAGGACTTGAATTTTACAAGGAAATGAGACTTAAGGGTTTGATTCCTAGCAGTAGTACTTATATGATCTTGATTTGTAGTCTAGCTATGGAATGTAGATTTGAGGAAGCTATTGAGGTTTGTTTTGACATGTTGAGTAATTCCCGGGCACCGGATATGCTTACTTACAGAACCCTTCTGGAAGGATTATGTCGAGAAGGACGGGATAGCGAAGCATTCGATTTGCTTGATGAATTGAAGAAAAGGGATAAACTGATGAATGAGAAGACATTCAAGATTCTGTTAAATGGGTTGCACATTGTTGTTAGAGGATTTTAAGGATTGTCCTCAGCCTATTCCATTAGATTTATTTGCTTTGCTGGACTAGATTGATCGATAGCTTGCTCCTACGCATGTTAACGATTCGGTATCAGATCTTGGGTAAGTCTTTTGAATGCTGGAACGAATTTTAATGATGTTTTTAGTAGCAAAATGTCGAGGGGTGACTTTATTGTTCTAGCTCGAATTGACTAAGCTTCGGTTGACCGGTTATGGGTGCTCGTAGAACTCTTGAGCTCGTAGAGAAGTTAATTTTGTACTCTTTGTATCAGTGTTCATTGTTCATAAATTGGCTTCTACAACTCATTTATGCTTTCTTCTGAACTAAAGAAAGCTAAATTGGATCAAATCGAACCGAAAGCCGGTGCCATTCCTTCTGCTACCTGAGTTTGGTTTGATAACTGTTTAACAACGATCCAAACTGAATCAGGTTCACATCCGTGTTCGAGAGTGGCAATAGAAAATGGAAAACCTCTGTACTCGTTAAGTCAGTGGTCCAATAGAGAATCGAAACCGAACCACTGCTGATTATATATTCTCCCAGTGGACGTCTCCATACAGAGGCATAAATGTTGATTCTTAATTCTCAGCTCTTTTTATGGGATTTGATGTTATGGTGAATCCATAACCAATTCTCTCATTGGATCTCTGGTTTCTGCATCACAAGGAAGAAGTATATTTATTTAGTTGTTAAGTTTTTTATAAGTTAAAAAAATGTAAAAGTTTCATTACTTTTTGTTATTTGGTTTAATCGAATCAAACAAATCGTTATTTTTCAAGGTTCAAAACCTCTAATTTCTTGATTCACGTTTTTTATGTTCATTGAACTAATAGAGTTAATACAAGAAATAATTAGGTACAACCCTAAACCAAATTGGTAACTTGTGTTTATTTTGTTAGGTGCTGAATGTTGGTTGTATTTGCATCAAGGAAAATTACCTTCTTTTTTTTTTGTCTAGAGGTTTGAGACTTAGTTTTAGTTTGGTCTATATCTATATATTTTAAGATCGAACATTTTTACTCGTATATTTCAATAATACTCATTTTTTTGTCTTTTTAGGCTTAAAAATTAAATTCAATTGAAAACTAAAATAATCATTTTGTCCATATATTGAAATTTAATAATCATTTTAGTCATATCAATAATAGTAATAATAATTTTAGTCAATACTACTTTATGTAATTAACCATTATTATAGACCAAATTGAAATAAGACCTTAAACCTTATGACTAAAAAAAGTATTTTCTCCTTTATTATTGAAACGATAATCCAACTATGATGTTGTCAAAAAACTTCAAAGGCTAAGTTTTTTCATGATCGCATTATTCTTTAAATTTGATGAGCTTCTAATAACTATATATATAGAGAGAGAGGAATCTTTAGAAAATTAATTTTTAGGCATGTGATCATCATAAATTAAACTCACAATTATCATGGAGTGGTGTAATAGTTAAAGAAGATTTTGAGGTACTTAAGGAGAAAAGTTCAATCTATAGTGGTAATTTACCCAGAAATTAGTTTTTTTCAAAATAGTAATATGTCTCTCGACATTAATCGAGATGCACGTTAGGTGAGAATTATTTTTTAAAATAATTATAGTTCAAGTTGGTAGACTTCAAAGTCATGTTCTATGGTCTAAACCCATTTTAAAGTTCAGTTATTGCGGTTGTTGAAAATTGAAAACCAAATTTTGAGTTTGGGGTATAATTAAAACCTACCTCAAGTGTAATGATTGTTTTTACATAATCGCAAACCTAATGATTATTCAAAATTCAACTTCTACTTCTCAACTTGTAAAATTATATCCATTGCCATCATACTTTTTCAATTTCATTAAAAAAAAAAAAACAAACTTATATAAATATTGTTCAAGTTTCATTCATATAAATCCACTAATTTTAACAAACAAAAAAAAGTAGAAATTTCCATAAAGTAATCAATTTCAATAAAATAAAACACAAATCAAGTTAACAAACTCTCAAATTATGTCAATTTAAGGACTACATACATGGTTTAAAATTTATTGAACGCATATGGAAATATTTTTTTAACAATTTCCAGATTAAAAAAAAAAAACTTATTCAATTTGACAAATTTGCAAGACTTAGCAAAATGCAAGTGTTACTTAATGAAAGTTTGTGATAAAATTTGACACACAAATTACAAAATGACCTCTTCATAAATTTTTATAAATTGAAAGAAGAAGTTCAAATACAATATTTCATGTGAAATATTGTATTTGAACTTCTTCTTATTATTATTATTTTACATCAAACAAAAAAAAAAGGTTGGGAAGTTCATGATAAAATTCGCAGG
The DNA here is from genome assembly GCA_037833695.1 of Sechiopsis laciniata. Taxonomy (NCBI): domain Eukaryota; kingdom Viridiplantae; phylum Streptophyta; class Magnoliopsida; order Cucurbitales; family Cucurbitaceae; genus Sechiopsis; species Sechiopsis laciniata. Next base: position 8,283,561 of record JBBMKA010000018.1, read on the forward strand.
AAACTCAATTAAAATCGACTAACCATTTTGGCCAGAAATTCATCGACAACTCCGTCGAAACTCCCGCCTTCTTCAAACACCTTTCCGGCAGCCGCCTTCCACGCGGCGGCGTTCCGTCTAATCTCACGGCCACTATCTCCGGCCATCACGTCCTCAATGCACTGCAACAGAGCATCTCGTCTCACAACAACGTCGCCGTCGGCCGGAGCTCGGAGGCCAGCTTTCCAGACGTCGGCGACGAACTTGGCATTGGTGGTTTGGTCGGTCCATCCAGGAATCGCCACCATCGGAACTCCCAAACTCAGGCCTTCAAGCGTCGAGTTCCAGCCGCAGTGCGTCACGAAGCACCCGATCGATTCGTGCGCCAGAACCTCCAGTTGCCGGCACCACGGAACCACCACCCCTTTCTCCGCCGTCTCCGCCGTGAAATTCTCTGGAAGCTTCGCCGCCTCCGTTGCCCTAACCTGCAGGTTTGTATCCAGAGAATTCAGTGAGTCCAGCCAATCAGTTGATTGATTAGAAGAGATTAAATTGAAAAATGTTTATGTAAATGTGGATTTTAATTCAACATAAAAAAAATAACCATACCTAAATGTAAATGTGGGATTGATTTATAAAAGATATATGCACTATTGGCAACCTCAATCTCAATTTAACATAAGTTAGAATTTTCAATAACTCAACTTGAAAATATATGAATTGGATTGGTCTAATACATGTATTGAAATTAATTGATGAATTAAAGAAAAATTGAGTTGCTCCAAAAAAAACAAATTGTTTAATTCAACTCAATTTTGACTATATATACTCGTATTTTAGTCTCTATCATTTTAAAAATTAGAAGGCAGTGTGGATTTTAAAAGTAAAACTAGAAATTAGTGAATATCTTTCCTAGTTGGTTGTAATTTTAAGGAGGCAAAACTTAGATGGAGGAAAGTCTTTAGGGCTAAATAGAGACTGTCCACGTGGCATATTTGCAACCACAATTTCACTTTTATTGTTTATGTATTAAAAAATTACTAAGATCATTTCTTTTCTTTTTTTTTCTTCCACCTTTCTCTCTCCTTCGCATTTTATTTTCCTTTTCTTTTCTTCTTTTTCGTTTCTTTTTCTTCTCTCTTATTTTCATATATTTCATTTCTTTAAACACTTTTCTATATATTTTTTTGTTCATATGTGTTTATATAGTTTTTCATGTGTTCATTTATAATTATTCTTCTATAATGTTGTTTTATTAATATAGAGAAAATTTTTATTTTTTTTATATATGCAAGGTGTCAAATTTTTTCTTTATATAAAATTAGACTAAGAATATTATTTCAATTAAAATAATTTAATTTTTAAAGAAAAAAATAAATACATTTGGAATGTTGGTTCATATGTTTTAGAATCATATATTTTTACCATTTAAATTTTAGTAATGTTCAATTTTAGACCCTCACATTTTAATGATATTCAATTTTAGTCCATAAAATTAAAAAAATTGTTAGTTATATGAAATAATATTGACTAAAATGATAACTATCATAATTTTTTATTTCATTATATTTATAAAATGAATATTTTATATTGATATAGATTAAATTTTTGTAAGAAAAAAAAAACTCTACAACTAAACTCGAATGATACACAAAAATTAAAGATATGTAAAAATATTTGATTTTGAAAAATAAAGATCAAATAGAAACTACCTTCCAAACCATATTTAGGAATTAAAAAGATATTTTATCAATATATTTTTAAAATAATTATTAATTCACATTTTCCTTTAAAAAAAATATATATAAATTCTCTAAACATACAAATGCAATGAAATAAAACCACCGTCGAATTATGAAGAATTTACTTAAATTTTAATAATACTTGATTTTAGTTATTGATATAACAAAAACGTTAATTACATAATGTATAGTTAACTAAAATGATGTCTAAATTAATTTTAAATACTAATATATTGATGAAATAATTAGTTTAATTTTCACGTGAATTTAATATTTTTAAAAAGTTGATACAAAAGTAAAGTAAAAAAATACACCAAAACTAAAAAGGAGCATTATTAAAATGTAAGAAGTAAAAATGTCAATTTTAAAATATAATAACCAAACTGAAATAAGACTCCAAACCTTAAGACAAAAAAAAAAGCATTATTAAAATATCAAAAATAAAAATATTTATTTTTAAATATAAAGACCAAAATAAAACTAACATCTAAATCCCAAAAACACAATTTTTTTCAAAACAATACAAACACATATGAATAAAAAAAACAAATAAAAAATTGTTTAAATAAATAAAATAAAAGTGAAATGAAATATATGAAAATAAGATAGAGAAGAAAAAGAAACGAAGGGGAAGAAATGAGAAAAAATAAATAAAAGAAAAGAAAAAGAGAATGCGGAGGAGAGAGAAATGTGGAAGAAAAAAGAAGAAGAGAGGATTGACATGATCGGTTAGAGTTAGCCATTTAAAAAAAAATAATAATAAAAGTGAAATTGTGGTTGTAAACCTGCCACGTGGAAAGTCTATTCCTTCTAAGTTTTGCCCATTTTAAGTCGTGTAAAAAATTAATCATGTGTAAATCAAATAATTTTTTTTTATCCAATCAATCATTCAACTGAGATGACATTATCGATTTATTAAAAAAAAAAATATTGACAACTAGCGTTAATATATAAAACTAATTTTAATATTTTATAAAATTATAAAAATTAAATTTTAATTTCTAAAATCATAAAACTAAATTCTAATTTTTTGCTTGACAGGTTTATGCTCTTGAGTGTCGATTGCTTTGTTTTAAACTTATGGGTTTAAATGTTGTTCTGCTTTTTCTCTTTTGGTTGGTGGTTGTAAGAACTACGTTTTGTCAGTCTACTCCATGTTTGAATTAGTGGATAAAGAGCCTTTAAATAGTGGTTAGTTTGGTCGTTTTGGGGTTCGGATTGGTTCGGTTTGAGATCGACCCTCTCCTCTTAAATTTTGGTGGGATCATGATCCTTAATAGCCTATATACTCCAAGAATTATCTCTTAAAGTGCATCAAAAGTTTATGTCTGTGACGTTGACAACTTAGTGTAGTTTGGCCTTAGAAATTTTCAGATTCCTTTATTGTTAAGGCATTGATTTCAACTTGACTCTCTTTGAATTTAGGTTATCTTTTCTATTGGTTTGGTACTTGGCGGGCCACCTTCTAATTTGTTGTTTAGGGCCTAAGATTGTTTGGATGAGAGATTTGTAAGAGTGATTAAAATAAGAAGTTATTTTGAGTGATTAAAATTTAAGATGTGTGCAATAACTTATTTGAATGAAGTTTTTTATGGAAGACTTAGAGGCAATACCTTGTTTGGATAAGGATTTTGGTGGAGTTGGATGGAAAAACTCGTTTGGATAGAAATTTTGGAGGTAGTAAGTTGAGTGGTTTAAAAATGAGGGAATAATTGATTGATTTAAAATGAATGGTTAAAAATGAGTGATTGTTTTGAATTATTAAAATAGTTTGTTTGGATGAAAGTTTTTGAAGAGTGATTGTAATAACCCATTTGTATATTTCGTTGAAAATTGCATAACAAATACCCCATAAGCTCTTTATGGGGATTATCTCCATTAGGGGTTGTTTGTTTGTCAAATTTAGCTAGGATTTAGTTAGAAGACTTATCAATTCCTCTTTGAAAATCTATATCAAAACAAGTTTTTATTAACTCCTCCTCCTTTTTACTTTTAAAAATAACTCTCATTTCTAACAATTCATTTTTAATCATTACTTTTTTAACTACTCCTTTTAAATCAACATTCAAACAAGGTTTTTATTCTAACTCCTCTACTAAAAAATTACATCCAAACGAGTTTTTAGCTACTGCTGTCAATTTTTAATTACTCATAATAACTTCGTAATATAGCTTCATAAGCTTCTTTTTTCTTGAGAAAATATATAACTTCATAAACTAAATCCTTTAAAACATGACAAACAAACACCCCCTTAGCGGTTTTCGTTCTCTTTTCCAAAAATTAAAAAAAAAAATCTAATCTTCTTAACCATAGGAACTAAATTAAAATAACAGTTTCTATAAATTTATAATTTAACCAATTTTAAATTATGTTTGAAATTAATCAAAATAAATAAGTTAGGCATTACCACCCATAAAAAGTGCCAATTGCTCCGCTTCAAGCAGGCGGCCATCTCCTCCATTTGCTCCGCCGCAATTTCTCCAAAACTCCCAAACGACACATAAACCACCGAGCCTTTCCGGCGGCCGTCGAGCCACTTCACTGTAACGTCGCCGTTCAGATCAAAGAGGCTCAACCCGTAGTCTCTGTCATCTTCTATCCGGCCGTCCAAGTAGCCCGAAGGTATACTCGGTCCAACCGCCCTAATCGCCGGCCAAATTCTCTTCATCCAATCCAAAACCTAAAAAATCCAAACCAGACGAAAAGCAAAAATTACTCCAAAATCTGAAATAATAGAAACCAGACGAAAAACAAAAAATATTCCAGAATCTGAAATAAAACTAGGCAAAAAGCAGAAGTTACTCCAAAATCTGAAATATAAACCAGACAAAAATCGATAATATCGAAAAGAGACGAAAAACAAAAATCAATCCAAAATCTAAAATCTAAGTCGATTTCACAGATTCAATAACCAAAATCCGATTACCTCATGCTCCAATTCGTAAAACGTATTGCAGAAGATCCAATCAGCTTTGTCAGCGTTTGCGTACTGATTCACAATCACATCATAAAACGCCGGATATGTACCTAACTGATACACGAACGACGGCATTTCCGGCGGTTTCAGCGGCGGCAAGCCAGGAATCTCAATCTCTCTATCCGGAAGAGGCAAATCAATCAATCCTCTGTACACCTGGTAGTAAATGTTAGCGACGGAGCAAGATTGAGTAAAGAAAACCGCCGTAGCGATCTCGAACTCCTTCGCCACATCCATCGCCCAGGCGAGGAAGCCGTCATAGACGACGCAGTCCACGGCGGAGCCAGAGGAGGAGAGCGATCGAAGAAGCTCCCGCAGGGACTGAGATCCGAATCGGCGGAAGGAATCGAGGTAGGTCTGGATGCTCTCGGCGGCGGCGTAACCGCCGTCGTCGTGTCCGTCGGAGATGGTGAAGAGAGGGAAAGACGGAGGAATCGAGTGAGTTGTGCGAGCGATGAATTTCGTTGTTACGAAACTGATTTTGAGCCCTCTTTTCTGCAGGCGCTTGGAGAATTGGAGCATCGGATTGATGTGGCCTTGCGCCGGATATGGAATCACGAGGATGTGAGGCGTACGGTCGTCTCTGTTGCCGGCGTCCGCCATTGAAATGGAAACAGTTTCTTCTCTTTGTTCAGAAGTTTTAGTTGACTCTCTGGACTCTGTGTGGTTTTAGACGGAAGGAGACTCAACATGAAATGCAATAAATATATATAATATGACTTCAAAAAGAAATTTTACTTTTTTTTTTTTTTTTAAAGCAAAAAAGAAATTTTTTTTACAAAGATAATCAATCTCCGCACCATCCCATAGTTACAAATATATTTTGTCTTTTTTACCAAGAAAATTAAAGAGTCTTAATTGAAATAAAATTTAATTTTGTGATTACAATACTTGTAAATTTTTAAAAAATTTGAAAACATGCAGTAACTAAAATTGAAAAGATAAATATTTAGGTCATGCCGAGTATGACCTAAATAAAATGCCCATCAATATAAGACACATTCTACTTTATTTTAAATTAAAAAAATAAAAATAAGAAAAAGAAAAATTATTTGTAGTCCATATTATACTCCATATGTGGATATTAATATTTAGGTCATCCTCAGTCATGACCTAAATATTTCTCAATTGAAAATATAGGTGGTTCACATCTTATACAATCTAATAATCATAAGGTTACAGGTTTCAATCTCTCTTCTCCAATATTGTTGTATCAAAAAAAAATTTAAAATATAGGTATTATTTTTTTTCTTTACAAAAAATGTTCAGTAATTATTAATTATAAATTCTAATTTTAAAAGTATTTAAAAAAAAATAAAAGTAACACTTGTATTTTTTTCGTGATAAAGATGGCACATTCTTTTATAATTTTATTTGTATTTGTATTTGTTTGATATCTGATTTTAAAATTATGGAGATTAAAACATGGAAGATAATCTGAATTATTGATTTTGTATCAGATTATTTATTTATTTATTATTATTATTTAATTTGATATACCAAATTAATGTAGAAGTTAGAACCGTACAAGTTGAAAGTTGAAACTTGAACCTATCAAATAATGTTTCATGAACTAGATCCATATTAACTCACACTTTTTAACTGTGATGAATGTTTGAATTAATATATTAAGTGTTTAGTTGTTATAAAAAAAAATTATATGAAATTAATTTTTAAGAGATGACTAACATTGATTGAATACATAACTTCTTAATTATTCAAAAAAATAAATAAGTAATAATAACTACATATTGAAGATCTTACCTTAAAAATATGAATTTCTCAAAAAAAAAAAAAAAAAAACCCTTAAAAATATGAAGGATCTCTTACCATTTATTAGATGTGTGACATATTCTTCTCTTCTCCAATTAATTATAATATATGTCTATATTATCTAATATCTTATCAAAATCTATTAAACTCAAATAGATATTTCATCCAATAAAAATATAACTGAGATTCAAATTGATTGATCCAAAAAAAAAAGACGTAAATTATTAACCCCCTTTATATTTATGGCTACCTCATACCACAATTTATAATACTTAAGGTCAACAAAAGTACCCATTTCTGGGATTTATTCTATTCAACACGTCCAAAAAAAAATTTTAAAAAGAGAAATATGTCGCAAAGAGGAAGTAATAAAGGTAAATTATGAACTTCACTACACTTGGTATAACATAATTTGTTTATATATCCTCTACAAGAACTGAGTTCAAAATCTTTTATAATGGCATTTACACAAGTAGAAATTGAGGAGCAAGTGGATTTTACTTTCCCTCTTCAAACCAACAACTTCCACACAATTTCTAGAAACAAAATACAGTTAATTTTTTGTGTTTAAAAAAACTACCTTGATCATCCATATTTTACCTCCCACAATTGAGATTATTCACTTTCTTCATCTGATGAATTGTGTTTCTGCACTCTTTGATGAGCTTGAAATGCTTGTGGTAATGTTGGATTCACTGGAACTGGAAATTTATGTACCGAACCTACGATCGTTCGCTCGTTCATCATCCCAACTTCCTTGCAGACTCCATCTAGAACTGTTAGAAAATCTCTCACCACCATGAAGATTCTAAATGGATGAGCTTCTTCTTTGGTAGAGTTTCCATGGAAGTACTCTGTAATCTCCTTTACTAATGATAATGCAACACTTTCATGTGCTTGGACTCTGAAGATTTCCTCTTCTGCCATTTTCAAGAATCTGCTCATTGAAACTGAGAACTTTTCTGTATTTTTGTTTGCCCCGTCCGCTTTGTTTAGACATAAAGACTCCCTGATATTGTCGAGTCCTCTCGAAAGCTTGATGACCTCGCCACTTAGCACATCAAAATCCATTGATGCTGCTTTCTTTACGTTTGCGAGCTCTGAGCCGAGACCTGAAACGACTTGCAGACCTAGTTTCCTGCATTTGATATCGTCGCTTTGGTTGGAGTTTGGTGGTTGACTCGTGCTACAAAGACGAGCTCCTTCACTTCTTATGATTTCTTGTACGACAAAATGCAAAAGAGTGGTTTTTCCATCTGCACCCTTGATATCGACTAGCTTTAGAAGTGTGTCGAGTTTGAAGGCGTGGGCATCACCACGGTTGGTGCCAACGTTCATGCGATTCCCGGTCTTGAGCACAGCTTCCAAGAGTTTCAAGAACATCCTGCTATTCCTCAATTCCTCACACGCAGTCTGCAATTTGAAAAAAACGAATTGACATCGAATTCAGAAACTAAAACATGCAAGGACATTCACAAGGGAAGTTGCCATTTTTATAAACTATAAAATGCAGCAGAGATATCAAACATACTTCTTAGCTTATCCAACAATCATAAGAGCATCATACATTTACGTACCTCGAGATTTTTTAACGATTTCTTTAGATACTCGATCTCTGCGTCGAAATTTGCCATGTAAAGCATTGCACCCACCCTTTTGAATGCAAAAGGAACATCAAGGACTGCCTTCAAAAATTTCTCAGCAGGGCCAAGCTTTCTAGGTGAGATATCCTTGGATGCCTTTAGCTTACGTTCTTCTTCTTTTGTGGGAGCCATCTTCAATAAACTTTCAAGTAGATCTGTTCCAAGTGCCTCGACATTTCCTGCATCGATATCACTCAAGTTAATATCCTCATTTTCCGAACGGGATGAGGCAGAACACAGTTATTTATCGAAACCCGGATTTGACACTATTGCCTACTTAAGCTTTATTTGGTGTTTTGTTTCTAGACTTGACTTGACAATGCTGCTCGATAATGTAAACATCAGATACCTCGAAAAGAAACAAACATAATCAAGAGTTGAGTTGTTCTTTTACTAGAACCTGAATTTTCACAACTAAGGAAGATATGAGAAACCAACAGATTTTCTATGGAAAATTAATATACTATAGAAAAGGAAGAGTGGTCTCTTCAAGTTCGAAAACCATGATCCAGTTTCGAAATGATTTGGGCAATAGACAGCATATCATGATGCAGCTTACTCAACCATCGTAGATGGTCAAAGAGGGTCTTGAAGATCTAAAAAGTTATGGATTCAATCCATAGTGATCACATACCTATGAACTAATTTCTTACGAATTTTTTTACAGCCAAATGTTGTGAAGTCCGGCGGTCTGTCTCGACTCTCGTTGGAATGATGCATGTAACTTGGCTCACACACTCACACAGATATAAAAAAAAAACCATGCAGCTTACTCATAGCATAACAATTAAAGGGTCAAGACAAAATCAAGTATGTACATGCATAGATTTTCTAGAGCAAAATAAAATATGCAAAGCCTTTATCATGAAGCTAAAAAATCTATACTATATACCTTCTAAAAGGGCTTCACAAACTTCTTCTATTGTGACATTAAGTGCCCGTAGTGCAATCGCGATGTTCTGCGACTTTTTGGGATCAAGAACTCCAATCTCTTGGATGTGTGTAGGAAGCACAGAGCGCGGAGTCGTCTCCTTCGACTTGGAAGTGTTCACGACAAACAGAGTTTCAATCATTTCCTCATTCACTCTGCAACAATAACCGATTCCAGTAAGCGTTGGGATCGAAAACAAAACAAACAATACATCTAAGAAGAATTCACTTACTTAAAAGAGCTTGATCTGAGCTGATCCCACACCATCTCACGATCAGAACTGGCCCTCACTTTATCCCAATGCAATGGCTTCAACTTGGGCTTTGGAGTATCTTCAAATGATTCAACATTGCTTTTGTAAGGAAGCAGTTGAATTGGTGAGACATTTTTTACATTCTCCATTATAAATGGCTTCAATGGAGGCACTAATGGAGGAGGTGCCATTGGAATGGATTGCTCCATTGGCGTCGGAGGAGGCGGTGGTGGAGGCGGCGGAGGAGCGGGGGACGAACTCAAAGGAGATTGCAAAGTTCTCTTTGAAGAATCTGAATCACTCGTTAGTAGTATCTCCGGTGACGGCGGAGACGACCGGCGATGATCTGTAATTGTAGAAGTTCTCTCCGGTGATGATGAAGGTGAAGATGAAGTAAATGAGTAAGGAAGTTGCTTATATTTTGCATCAGAATCCGAATTAAGAACGTTTGAAACTGTCGGTAATTGAATCTGATTTTGCCCTAAAATTCCATCTGAAATTGGGGATAAACAAGGAGAAGAACGAAACTGAGATTCTTCTTCGTGATTCTTCTTCGTTTCATCGCGATTATCCAAATACTCATCAGTAGTTGAAATTGGAAACATCGCGCTATGAACTGAAAAATTCGAGAATCGCCGGGATGAAGAAGCGGTGGAGCTTTTCTCCGGCAGTTTCTCCGTCGATATACGCATCGGAGAAGGACAGTGAGATTTTCCGCCGTCGTCGGATTCCACTCGCGGCGGCGAATGTAGCTCCGTCGCAACCGTTGCAGAAACAGAGAGATGAAAAGAGTCGTTCAGAACAGATTTTCTAGGGCTCAAGCTCGCCGGCGGAGAAAGAGAGAGACTCTTAGAACGGGATCTCGCCGGAGAAACGGAACCGCTGGAAGTGGAATACGAAGAGGAGCTCGAATCGCTGGTTTTGCCGAGTAAATCTTCAGCCGCCATTGTTGCGAGCACTCTTCGAGATCCAGAGCCATTAGCGCCGATTGAGCCTTTCGGAGAGTAAAATTCCTCTTCCTCTTCATCTCCCATCGATCTCGCTTCTCCATTTCCGTAGTTTTGCTTCTCAATCGACCGACCGAAGTTCAGCGGCGGAAGCGGATGAAGCTCAGGCGAATCCAACGGCCGAGAATCCGCCACGCGAGCTCCACCGCCGGAATGATCGTCGATTCCTCTCGAGTTCACGAGAGTACCTAAATACAGAAACTCAGAACTAGTAGCAGAGGGATTTCTCAACTTAGGGATTCCATTACCGACTTCAACACTCACCGGACACAACCGGCTACTGTTTTCAGATCTGAACGTCTTATTACCGACCAACCGCCGGCGACTCCGTCGCCGCCGGTACAAAATCCCGGCCATGCAGACAAACAAAACAGCAAAAACAACCGCCGCAACGGCAACCGGAACGAGCTTCTTGGAACTGGAACTAGACGGAGACGAAGTAGGGAGAGTTAGAGAAGAAATATTCGCCGGAAACGATGCGACGCTGGCCGGCGTCGGAGGAGGAGGGGTTGCTGGATACGTCGGAAAGAATGGAGACCCATCGGGAGTTGCAGGAGGGGTAGAGGAGAATGGGTATTTGGGAGTCGGCGGCGAAGGCAGCGGAGGCGACGGCTGCTCCGCCGGCGGCGCAGAATCAAGCGGGAAAAAAGGCTGGTGAAGAATTCTCCGACCACCGACGGGAATTTCAGAAGATTTGCAGGGAGCAAAGAGAATAAAGAAGAAGAAGAAGATTAAATTAAGCATTGTGAGAGAATTGTTGTTGTTGTTGTAAGAATTGAAGGAACAATGGAAGATTTGGAGTAATGGTTTTACTGATCTATGTGGGTCAGTTTTTCTTTTCTTTTCTTTTCCTTCATTTTCTCTCTTTCCAAACAGAAAATGAAGAAGAAAAGAGTTGGTGATGATAGAGTGTGAAAAGTTGAATCAATAAAAAGAAAAGAAACAAAAATTAGGAAAACAAAAAATGTGGTGCATCCAGCTAAGATTCTTTTGTTCTTCTAACCTCCTTGATTTACAACATCAATCTTCTTCATCTTATATTTGAATTATAATCATTTTTTTAATAATGAATACTCATTTATATATATTTTTTATTTTTTTTCATAATTTCTTTTTTTTATATATAAATTCAAAATTATTCTATTTTTTATTATTATTTTTTTCTATTTTATACATTTTTTCATAATTATTTTTTACATTTCAAATATAAGTACCCTTTATTATAAACTTTTTTTTTCGTTTAATACACAAAAATCTAACTTTTTGTAAATTATTCTCTCATGTATTAATTTTGCATTTACATTTCTTAATAGTCATGTTTTGTGTAATGTACTTAATTAACTCTAATATCTATCATTAATAATTTTGATAGTAGATAAAAACTTTGAAATTTGAGAAGAATGAGAGTGGATATATGTAAATGGGATTTTAATGCTTTAACCTATTTCATATAGTTTATGGAAAAAAATTCAAATATTTATCCTACAAATCAAATGCATAGTGTTTCGATCGATCTCATGCATGAAACAAATATATAACGTTATATAAAGATTTTCAATATCTTGATTAGTCTTTCTAATTTAACAATAAAATTGGAGATATTTAATTTCAAACATCTAAATTTTAAAATAATCGTGTAATATTTTAACTAGTTGAGATATATTTAAGTTTTTTTTTTTTTTTTTCTATGCAACTGAGGCAAGTATACTTGCATATTAAAAGTATCATCTTGATTTTGATTTTGATTTTGATTTTTTTTTTTTTTACGTTATACAAATTTTACCCATGAATGTCAACTAAGCTAGTTGGGTAGATCTAAATTGGTAAAGTAATACCTAGAGTAATTAGTGTTAAATCACTTTTTAAAATACTTGTTTAATCAACAAAAGAGGATTAAAAAGAGGGGGCAAATCTCAAATGGATGCAACTTTTTAGAAAAAATCATACGTTTTCATAAAGTGCGTATTTATTATGTACGTTGCTTTCAAAGCTTTCTTTTTATCCTTTTCATGAAAAGAAAAATTATAATTCCATATAATAATAATAATAATAATAATAATGGGTTGGATTGGATTGGTTTGGTTTGGTTTGATTTGGTTGTGTTATGAGTTTTTATCCCTTACTATTAAGTGAATTTGTTGTAGTTAACAAATTGTAGTATTTTATTAAAAATGTTAGTGTTCTAATAGTTTTATTGTTTGTGGTAATCGATATTTGACTCTCAGAATGAGAGTTTTTTATGTATAGTTTGTTGGTCTTCTTTTTCAATTTATACTAAAACAAATAAATTATAGTGTTTTCATTTTTATTTTGTTAATTTTTAAAAAATATTTTATACAAAATAAAAGATTGGAAAAATATTTTAGCATTTCTTAGATTTGAGAAGTAGTTTCATTTTGGTCATTAAATTTCAAAATTAAATATTTTTATTTTTTATATTCAATAATACTCAATTTTGGAATTTGAGTGTTTTTTAGTTTACATTTATACTTATTTTCTTTTAAATATTAAATTTACTTGAAAACTAAAATAATTATTTTATCAATATATTAAACTTTAAAATTAATCTAATCATCATTTTAGTCAACATTAGGTTATATATTGCAAACTAACAATTTTGTTATTTCATAAACTAGATCTCAAGCATAGAGACTATATATATATATATATATATATTTTTTTTTTTTTAAATCCAACTTCATCATTTTCAATTAGTTTAACTTGATTGAAATAGAGTTTCATTCTATTGAAATTACTTATTTAACTTGATTGAAGTTATCAATTTGTAAATTCGAATGTCTATTCCTAGTTCTTACTATGTTCGGATCACTTTTTGTTCTAATGATCTTTTTAAAAATTTTGACACCTAAATGATTTCTGTAATTTTTCATTATTTATGAAGAAATAAATCCTTATTTTAAATTATTTTTTATAATTTTAATTTCTGTTGTAATATTTTGAAAATTATTTATTGTTTTTATTATATATTTCTTGTTTTTTAACTCTATTTTTTTATATTGGTTTTTTTCAATATAAAAAAGACCAATATTAAAAAAATAAAAATAAATAAATAAATAAAAACTCTACTTTTCGGTAATGCTCGTGCTTCGTTTAGAGTGCACCGACGAAAATGTTCCACCTTTCTTCAACCCGCCGTTCTACGCCGCACCGGCCACCGCAGTTGTATTTTCTTTCTTTTTTCAAAATAAAAACCATTAATTTAAATTTAAAATAAATTAAATTACAAGTTTTAATTTCAAAACTTTAAATCTTGGAAAAACTTCATTACAAAACTCTCTATACCTTTTATACCCATTTTCCACACTCAAACCAGTAAATACAAAGAAAGAATTCAACTATAATTTTTTTTTTTTTTTGATAAAAAAAATTCAACTATAATTAGTACATAAAATTTTAGAAGAATGAAGTTATTTAAATGTAGTGATTGAATGAATGATTACCCTAAAATTATATTTGATAAGATTGTTTAAAGGAGTGTGGCAAAAAAATTATATAAAAAATTATATTAGATAAACTTTTTTCATAAAATAATTACAATAAATGTATATAAATTTTAAAATATTTGCATGTATGGTCATTAATACATTTTAATATTATATTATAAATATTAATTAATTCAGCATTATGTATTATTAATACAATATAACTATTAATACAATTATTATGAGGTGATTCAATTAGTCAATGAGGGTTTTAAAATATTTTTTAGTGTTCTTTTTTACAATATTTAAATAAGAGTATTTGAATGAGTGGTTACACTAAAAATTGTAGAGATCGTAAGGGAAAATATTGTTTCCAATATATGAAAAAATTTGCTTGAAAAATGTGGTTTAGAGTAGGATTTGAGTAAGGGTTGAAATGAGGATTTTGGGAATTTTCTTTTTAAGGACATTTTTTATGTATAACAACAAGAAAAGTAAACAAACTTCTACTTATGTCAAAATTTTAGAGAAGATTCAATATAGTAAAAAAATATATATACAATTTAAATGAATAGTCATAAAATTGATAGATTTCAATTAAATGCAAAGAATATCCCATTAAATTAAATATTACATATTTTTGTTAAGTATAAAATATTTATTAAAAAGATTGTTATAATTAAAATAGAGATATAAAAATTTGCTCTTTACAACTTTTTTTTCTACGCAGAAAAAATAGATAGATTTTTAGAGAGGATAAACAACAAATTAAGAAACGTTTGAGTGATTTTATAAATAAATTGCATATAATATGAATTGTCTTTGAAATTTTAAATTATAGGCACTGGATTAAAACTATGTGAAGTCCAAGTTTGTAACTTGTAACTATGATTTAATGGATTTTTCAAAAGAAAAAACTATGTTTTAGTGGATCTCTTTAGCTAAGCAGCAATAACTAATTGAGATAAATGTATGTTTATGATTAAAAAATCATAAATTCGATATCCTATTTTTAATTACTAGTGATAAATTATCTCAAGCTTGTTCATATACATTTTTGTTTATTTTAGGAGGGATTTATTTGTGTGTATTTTTTTAATTCAAATTAATTATCTGTATCTAAGTTCTTTTTAATGTATATTCTCAAAAAAAAAAAAAAAGGTTATTTTATTGTCATGACAGTGGACGTAACTTTGCACGATTAGCGACATTTCTAATTGAACAAAATAATATAAATTTGAATTCACTCCTTCTAAATATTAATGTTCGGCTAAGAAAAAACTTATACTAAAACATCGTAAATTTGAATCTTTAATGCAAGAAAAATGTATATTTATACTTTTAGTTATGTGGGCCAATACATGAAAAATAAAGTTCAATCTTTCAAAACACAAGTTGAACTTAGAAAGGATTTCCAAAAAAAAAAAAACAGTTGCACTTGGAAATAATAATAATAATATTTCTTTCAAACAAATGTATTCTTTGGCTGTTTGCTAAATCCGAATAGTCTGTAACTAATTAGAAATGTGAATGGTCATGAATAGTTTATTTATAGAAGAAAATATATCGATTTTTAGAGAGGATAAACAACAAATTAGAATAGTTTTAGTGAATTTTAATAAAACTTGGATATTAAAATCAAACTAAACTCATATCATATGAATTGAGCTACCAATATGAAAATGATGTATGTCACGGTTGAACTAACTCATAAATATGGATAGACAAATATTTTGATTATTGCGATTTTTTTTTTTTTTTTACTTGGGTTGTTGAATATAAAAAATTATTTTACAAACAAATCGTCTTTTAGGCATACACACAATTGATATTATAGGATCATATTTTTCTTTTTCAACCCCAACCTTTTGATATAAATGTATGTATATATAAATGAAAAATAAAAAGAAACAAAAGCACATCAAGAGCATGGAATTTTATAAAAAGCACAAATTTAAAACTAAAATATCTTACAAACAAAAGTAAATACTTTTATTTTTTAAAGCAATATCTTTTTTTTAATCTACTTTTAGTTCATAGTTGAGTTATTGCTCCATATAAATATGATATGATTGAAATAAGAGAAAGGAAGAATTTTAAATTTCAAAGTCTAAATACATACTTCAATCTCCTAATAAATCATTCAATATTTCATCTTCGAAATTTTACTATTTACAAATTACATTTTTCGTTCATTTTAACTTACTAAAAGTTTAACAAAATATTATTCAATTAAAAAAAATTAAATGTATTAAAATATCATCATAATCATTGTACTATAAGTTATTATATTTTTTTTTCTAAAAAAAGTTGTATCTTTCAAGTGCTTTTGTAGTATTTTGTATGACTTGGTAACTAATAGTTTATCGATTCAAAACCCTCTACCTCTAAATGTTGTTAAATAAAAAACAATGTTATAAAGTATATTTTTCAAAATTTTAAATTTAGTTATGTTATCGTTTAATTAATTTTAAAATTGATTTCTACAAGAGTATAGTTTAATTGAGGTCAAGTATATATTTATCGTTAGACATTCATAGATTATAATTCCTTAATCTCTAAATGTTGTCGAACAAAGACAAACTATCATTCTTCCAAGTTGGGATATTTTTTTTTTTTTTTTGAGGGAATTTATTCTCAATAGCAATTTTTGGGCATTGCATTTTAATTATAGCTTCTTTTTTTTTTTTTTTGTAAAACATTATAGTATATATAGGTACCTTTTTTTAAATTTAAAATTTTCAATTTTTCAATTTCCATCTAAATTGATTAAAGCTTATCGACCACCTGATTGAATGCTATTATAAAAAACATGATTGAAGACTATCAATTAAATGTGGATATTTTGATGTTTTACAAAAACTCTCATTTTTTGTGCTACACACGTAATTATTTATTATATTTGTCGTGACTAGTTTTAATGCATGAACTAAATATACACATATTTAAAAGCACACGTGGATTAAAATAAAATGAATTTCAAAATGCATAAACTATTAAAACAAAAAATAGCAGAGATTTCTTTTTAATACAAAAAAAAAAAAAAAAAAGATAAAAAGAACACAAATTATGATTGATTACTATTATTATTACTATTTTGAAACTAATCTAAAACAAATTATTATCAAATGAGATGTTTGTATTTATAATTCATAATTTGGAGTCTGGACACTATAATCAAAATGTTATAATTATAAAATCATAGGGATATAATTAATGCAATTGCGGGTGTTATATTTAATAATTAGTCTGAAAAAAGAACGTTAATGAAAAATGATTATAAAATTAATGCAATTAGCAACAAAACACATGCACCGGCACATATTTGTACCTTTATCATATACTTAAAATAGTATTATTTTATTTCTATTATATTTAGTGCCCATAAATTATATGCAAAAATGCCACACACACACACACACACAAAAAAAAAAAAAAAAAAAAAAAAAATCCGTGGTGACATTGACCCATTCATTTAAATTTTAAAAAACGAGTCTTGAAATAAACAGCTTTATATTGTGATTTAAAATTTATTTTTGTTGAGTTTAATATTTAAATTTATCATAAACTTGAAATCTTTTTTTTTTTTTTTAGTTTAAACTTGACGTGAGTTGATATTGTTTTTTTTTTTTTTTTTTTTTTTTTAAATTAGAAAATCGAAACTTCGCTCCAAGCGTACCTTGAAGTCCTTGCTCTCAACTATCGGTTGATATTGTTTTTGTTGTGTAACCATTTCATTTAATGCCTTATATGTGTAGTTTATTTTCTTAAGAAAATAATTACTTGGTTTATTTAATCAAACTTAAATCAAATATAGTGTATATGTCTATGTTTTGTTTAATTTTAAAAATAATTCCTTGGTTGATTTACTCAAACTTATATCCAATAAAGTGTAATTTACATATACAAGAATTCAATTTCATTAGTTTTGCGAAATTCAACTTACTTAAACTAGTTAAAATATTATATTTTCAGCGAAAAAATTAAAAGTTTAATCTCCATTCCATTAATAAACAAGTTTTAATCTCTAATTTACGTTGAATTAAAAGTCAATCATGATGGTAAAGTTAAAATGGAATACTATCAAAATTATCAACGTGACGCGTACCCGAGTTGAAATAATTTTATATATTTACCTTTTGTATTCATCTTTGACTAATTTTAAAGTCTCATATAACACTGAATTGGTAAATGGCACGATTGATTATCTGATTTTGTATTAATCTATTTTGGTTTCACGAACAGGTTCGATTCTTGAAATAGAATTTGTAATTCTCCTTCTTGCACTTGCACTTAAAAAAAAAAAAAAAAAAAAAAAAAGTCTCATATGGCGGCTGGCTGAAGCTGAGCCCAACGCTGCAGCATAGGTCAAAGACCCTCTGACGCTGCAGAATTGTTTGAAAAAGTAGTCTAAAATCTGTATATTCTGATTCAGATTCTTTCATATTGGTTTCAATTCACTATTTTATGTTCAGTCTTGAAAATAACACACACAGACATATATATATATATATATATATATATATATATATATATATTAAAGAACTCATTTAAATTATGCTAAAAAAAAAAAAGTCATTTAAATTGTTATAAGTGTCCCCACCACCAATTATTTTAAATTAAAAAAAAAGAGATCAATTGAAATATATATTTTCGATTAAAATATTAAATATTTAATCTTCACTATTATTCAACTATTAAACTATACATACATGAAAGAAATTAAAAAGATTGATGGATATTGATTTATTTTATTGGTTGTATTGTAATTTAATTTTACAGTCGAACATAAAAAGGTATTTTGTGCCTCTTCAAAACTAAAAAAGAACAAAACAAAAGATAAACTATATAAATTTAATATATATTATGAGTTTGTGTATTTGTAAATATTTTGAAGGGAATTTACCCTAATCAATAGATTTTACCTCAGGTATTATATTTGTAACATAAATTTTAAAATAATTTATCTATAGTACATGATTTTTATTAGTGATAAAGCTCAACCAGTGATAGAATGAGTCTATCACTGATTGAACTCAACTAGTGATCAAACTCTATTATTTATTTAATTTTATCGGTGATAAAACTCTATTTTGATTTTCTGCTATAAATGAATTAATTTTGATCTTGTGCTATAGATGGAAATACCTCTTTATTATATATGAAAATTTTCCTATTTTAAAATACTTGTGTGAATTAAAGGTAGATATCAAACAAAATTAGGAGGTATTATTGTCCTCAAATAAATTAGAATCAAATATCAATTTTTATGATTGAACTCGTGATCGTAGTGTTGGCAAGTTTAAAAAAGTAAGAATTTATATATTTTATAATAGGGATAGCTAGCAGAAAAAAAACGTATCTTTTAGATTAGAAAAACGTATTGTAGTTTAGGAAAATATATAAGTCAAAAAAAGAAAAGAAAAAATCGACTAAATTATGCGTATTGTAAGTAGTATATCAAACAAAAAATAAAATATATTTTTTCCAAACAAATTTTAATATATTAAGTACCTAATTTTATTGTTTCTCAAAAAAGAAAAAAAAAAACTAATTTCATTTGCTTTTTAAAAGTTTGGAAGTTGACATAATTCGACTAATTAAAATGTGTGTGTTTATAATATAAAAATCACTCGGGGAAAA
>JBBMKA010000018.1:8328395-8351917 GCA_037833695.1 Sechiopsis laciniata
AAAATTAATTGACTTTTTTTTTTCCATCGGATATGGGTATAGATATAAACAAATTATGCTGCAAAAAAAAAAAAAAAGAAAAGATATTAACAAATTATTAAACTCAATTTGATAACCATTTAGTTTTTAGTTTTTTATTTTTAAAATCTATGCTTACTTTTACTCATATTTCTTAGAATATACTCCATCTTTCCTACAATATATCTAATTTTCTTTACGAAAATATATGAATGTTAATCAAATTTCAAAAACAAAAATAAATTTTTAGAAGCTACTTTGTTGTTTCTAAATTTTGGTTTGATTTCTATAAATATATGTAAGACATAAATATCTAAGTAAAAAAAACACATGGTAGGATAGTTATTTAGAATTTAAATTTAAAAAATTAAAAATTAAAAACTAAATAATTATCAAACCAAATCTAAAAAAAAACAATTAACACAAAGATATATATGGTTTGACCAATATGATATGTCATTTTTCATGTTATCAATATGAGATTGCGAAGAGCTATTTAAAGACTTGTTTTGTCTTATCTTTGTTTGACCTTTGACTCATTCTTTGTTTTACAAGTTTTTCCCATCCCTAACAAATATAAATTTATTGTAGAGACAAGAGAGTTCTGCTGGAACTATTAGGAACAATGACTATGATACGAGTGACTCACGCAACTACAAAGGTTGAAAAGTTTACTCATCTTTTCAACATAAAATCTTCAAAATGTTCATTCATGATAGTACTTATTTGAATTTACCATTTTTGGATCAAAATTCAATTTTTAAAACGAATAGCCATGTAAATTTTGATGGATTTTAATATCATATTAGAAAAACACCATATTTCATTTCAAAATTAATGAATAATAAAAAGAGGGAAAAGTGCACAAACTACCTCTAAACTATGATGTTCGTTACACTTAGCTCCTTAAACTTTTAATTTGATCATTTACCACCCTTCAAATATGATAAGTGTTGCAATTAACCCCCTTAAAACAAATGAGAGGGATTTTTACCTAAATGGAGAAGGGTAAATTTGTCATATAAATTTAATAAATGAAAAATTCATTTTTTTTTCTAAGCTCCCTGCTCCATTTTCTACCTCCAATCTTATTCCATTGAGTTAATTGCAACACTTATCATATTTGAAGGGTAGTAATTGATCAAATTGAAAGTTTAAAAGACCAAATGTAACACCATCATAATTTATGAGTGATTTGTATACTTTTCCAAAATAAAAAAAAAAAAAACTATATAACTTTAAAATGCTACCAGATCTACTCATTTTCGATATTGAATGCTCAACAAAATTAACTTTAAACTAAAAAAAAAAAAAAAAGTATATGCACAAAATAGACCAATATGCCATTTTAACAAAATTCATAGAAAGTCTATGAAAATGAATGTAGAAATTAGAAAGTGGAAAACTAGAAAAAATGATGATGTGATTTAGTGGAATCTTAATGGCAGGAACATGTCGGATGGAAGGGGTGGACCTTCGATGTTTTTATTACAAAATAATTTTGTGAATTTTAAGAATTTTGAGAATTTTGAGAATTTTTGAGAATTTTTGCGAATTTGTCGAAACTATTTTTCTCATTCTCAATTATTTAAAAGGATATTCATATTCCTCCAATTAAATTGACAGTCGGCAATTATTAAGTTTATGGTCTTCTTGCATTTACACACAATTGAAAATTTTGGTTTGTTTTTATTAATTCCCTATTTGAAATTTCGTTTAACATATCTTAAATTCTCTATATAAATTCATGTTGAGCTTCATAATTGTATTTTTATGTGAAATTTAATCATCATGGAGTGACTCAAGTGGTCAATGAGAGTCTTGCGATGCTTAAGGTGATGAGTTAAATTAATGGTGGCAATCTACTTAGAAATTAATTTCTTACGAGTTTCTTTGACATTTAATATTGTAGAGTCAGGTGGCATGTCCCGTGATATTAGTGCGTGCAAGCTAGCATGGACAGTCACGAATATTAAAAAAAAAATGAAATTTGGCTTAAAACAACTATTGAATATGCATATTTTGATTCAATTTGGGATTGAGGAATGAGACAAATAAATGTGTATAAAATAAAAATATTGTACTATAACATAGTTGGTGTTGATAGGTGATTGTAATTAAGAGTTATGCCTATGTATAAGAAGTTGACATCAACCCACTTGTAGGCTTGGCCCATTTGGGATAAAGCAATCCAAATGGTTGAGTCCAAAGTTGGGACCTTTTGGTCTATTTAGGTAGGCTTGGCCCATTTGGGATAAAGCAAGAGGATTTAAGTCTTGATTCATTTTGGGTATTTTTATTTGCATTTCTTTGTTCAGTGTTTATAGCTTGAGTTTAAATATCAAGCATATTTGAAAAGAGCCATTTAAGTTTATTTTTTACTGTTCACATATGTAATTTAATTTGAACTACATTCTATTATTCAATTGTTCTTTAACCAAAAATTAAAAAAATAAAATATAACTTAAATTAAACATATATTAGCATAAAAAGATAGTCATGCTATATGATCTAAATTTTTCACTATTTAAAATTACATACAATTGGTGTATTGTGATAGTTTGAAATGGTACAAAAACTTTTCATGAAACAATGAATGAAATTAAATAGGAAAACTAAATGAAGTATGGTTGTTTTGAAAATAAATTGATAATGCTAACTACCATACTAATTATATTAATTTTAAATTGTAATATATTGATGATGCGATTATTTCTGTCTAAAATAAATTAAAAAAACATAAGAAATAAAATTGAGAATTTTTAAAATGTGTTTTTTTGTTGAACTTAAGAAGGATTTAGAAATGAGTATTTATTAACTGTTCCAAAAAAGTCAAATCGAAACGAGTTATCGTAACAACTCAAAATAATTCATCATTTTTATTACTCAAAATAACGTCTAATTTCAAATGATTAATTTCTAACTACTTAAAATAACTCACTTTTAATCACTTCGTTTCTAACTATTCATTTTTAGCTACTCAAATTAATTTTTCATTTCAAATTCACATCCAAATAAACTATTGTCTCTAAAGAAAACTAAATTCAAACGAGTTTTATGTGACAACTTTTCCATAAAAATCTACATCTAAACAAATTATTAAAAAAAAATTCAATTTCTAACTAGTCAAAATAATGGATAAAAAATAACTTCTCAAACTAACTATCCATCCACACCCGAAATAAAAAAGTTTAGTTTTAAAAACATTAAAAAAAAAAAAAAAAAAGAGAGAGAGAGAGAGAGAGGAATAAAATGAAAGAAATTACTCTTCCCAAAACTTTGTTATGAAAAATTAGGTGAAATATAAATTTAGGGTTTAATTTGAGGGCTTTTAAAAAAAAAGAAAAAGAAAAAAGAAGGTTTAATTATAGGGCATATGTACCATTATTCCCTCCCCTGTGGCGGGGCACACTGTCCTTCCACTGTGTTTTCCTCTTCTCTAAACCAACAAACCCTAATCTCCATTTCCATTCTTCTTCTTCTTCTTCTTCCTCTGTAATTCCTCCATGGCCATAGCTTCTCCATCTTTCTCCCCTTCAGCTTCAGCTTCCTTCTCCTCCTCCTCCTCCTCCAGGTCCGACTCCCCTTCTTCCTTCGCTCGCTTCCCCCGCCCTCACCGCAGAATCCTCATCTCTTCCCGCCTCAACTCCTCCACCTTCTCCGGCGCCGGCGACAATGGAGACATCCAGTATGAGCTCCAGCACGGATTCTCTCTAGACCGCCGGAAGACAGGCGCCCCCGTCTTCGTTACGCTTCCGATCGACGCTGTCTCTCCGGCTGGGGAATTGCGGAGGAGGAGGGCAATGTCGCAGTCGTTTAGGGCTCTTGCGGCGGCCGGAGTTGAAGGCGTGGTGATTGAAGTGTGGTGGGGTTTGGTGGAGGGGGATGTGCCGTGTAGCTATAATTGGCTTGGGTATTTGGAGATTGTGGCTTTGGCTCGTCGGTTTGGTTTGAAGGTTCGTGCTGTGTTTTCGTTTAGTCAGAATGGATTGGGGCCGGATGATCCTTACTGGTTAGTTGGATTCATTTCTCTATTTGAATGTTCTCTTTTGGTTAGCATATATCGTAGGTGGTCTAGAATCTGATACCCGTATTGTGCTTCATTTCTGTTTGTTATTTGAGCTCACAAACTTGCATTTAAATTTATGCCTAGAATCAAATTTAGCATTTCTCCCATTTTTTCTTTCTGTATTGCCTCTGGGGATGTTTGTTTTAAGTCTTTTACAAATGAGTTTTTACCATTCCTCTTCAAACGATCACCTTAAACGAACTATTGCAATCACCCAAAATATTCACTCATTTCTAACTACATCTCATTTTTAACTACATCCAAACAAGCCATTGTCTGCAACCCCCTACAAAAACGACCTATAGATTGCAATTCCTTTACAAATAATTACATCCAAACAAACGAGATATATGGGTTTCTAAGATCTGTTTTTATCCTGGGAGTTGCATTCGGTGTATTCGAGTTACAGAACAAGCCAGAGAACTTGTTCTAGTACATCGATCTCTCTTGCGGAGAAAGCTTGACAAAAAAAGGAAGACCAGTCATATTTATTCTAGTACATCGATCTAGCAAGAGAAGCTAAATTCGACAAGTGCTCCTCATCCATTAGTCGTTTTCTTGTTCAGTAAGAGAGATCGATGTATATTGACTGGTGAGAATAAATAGTCGTAATTCTAGTACATCGATCTCTTGGAATGTCCAAACAAGCCAGAGAAGCTAAAAAGAACCAAATAATTATCAAATTACCAATTTAGCTCTATGAATGTTCAGAAGATATGTTGGAAGTAAACACTTAACTGTTATTTTTTATGATTCCTTAGTAGTATAAATAAATAATCATGAAAAATATTTGAAAATATGCCCTTGTTGGATTTTATCCTGGCCTACACCCAAATACTGAAATTTAGAAAACTCTAGCATGTGAATATCGTATATTACTATTTCTTGTTGGTTCTTGTGCTAGTTTATATGAAATGAGAACTTGTTCATGCAATCCTTGATATGAAATAATAGTTATCTTGTGAGAAAAGTGAACTACTTTAATTTTCATAAAACTTTCATTATTCTACGATAATGGTTTATCTGCCCTTGGATCTGAAGTTTCTCTTATTTCCCCTTTGTTTCCCCAATAAAACATTAAGGATTCCCCTTCCTAAATGGGTACTTGAAGAGATTAATAAAGATCCCGATTTAGCATATTCTGACAGATTTGGAAGGAAAAGTACGGAATATATTACTCTTGGATGCGACACTTTTCCTGTTTTGCGGGGACGATCTCCTATCCAAGCATATGCCGATTTTATGAGAAATTTCAGAGACACTTTTAGACCTTATCTTGGAGCCATTGTAACGGTAAATTGGTGGCTTAATCTGTTCTGTGATATCAATTTTCGAACTCCTGTTTCTGAATTTGTCATTTATTTGCCTTTCTTGTTGTTCATAATACAGGGAATTCAAGTTGGGATGGGTCCTGCTGGTGAATTAAGATATCCTTCATCCCCTTCCCAGAAGTTAACATGGGCATGGCGCTCTCGTGAGCTTGGAGAATTTCAGTGCTACGACAAGGTAGGAACAAGTAAACTTCTTTTGATTCTTCTATCCTATGCATATATGCATACATGACGATGGTCTAATTGTGCCAACTAGAGCTGAGCTTAATTAGCATGATGTATGATTTGATAACTAAGAGATTATGAGTTCAAATTCCCCATCCCAACACAATAGTGTTGAATTTAAAAGAAAAAAAATACATGGTCCAATTGTTCTTATTTAACCATAATTAGTTGGCATAGTAGTCAAGATGGCCTTGGGGAACCAGAGGATTATGGTTCAATCTATGGTAGTTACCTATCTAAGAATTAATTTCTTACGAATTTTTTTTACAGCCAAATGTTGTAGGGTCATTCATCATAGATTGTCAAGAGGGTCTGAAAAAACCAAAAAGTTATGAGTTCGATCCATGGTGGCTACATATCTTGGAATTAATTTTCTTTAAGTTTCCTTGACAACCCATGAGAATAGTTAAGGTGTGCATATTTGTCCCCCAACACTCACGCATATAAAAAAGAAAATAAATTTGTTCTTATTTTACAAATGTTTGTCAATCTGATTTCGTTTCTTATACCTCTCTGGTTTAGTATATGCTGGCCTCTCTGAATGCCTGCGCCCAAAATGTTGGAATGCGTGAATGGGGAAATGGAGGACCCATTGGAGCTAGTAATTTGATGAACAATCCTGAACAAACAGAGTTTTTCAAAGGCGAAGACGGTTCTTGGAATACGCCTTATGGAGAATTTTTCCTCAAATGGTACTCAGAGATGCTGCTACTACATGGCGAGAGACTATGCAAGGAAGCCGAAACCATTTTTCGAGGTATTGAAGTAAATTTGTCAGCCAAATTAGCAGGGATTCACTGGCATTATGGAACAAAATCTCATCCATCAGAGTTAACGGCTGGGTACTACAATACTTCAATCCGAGATGGATATCTCCCAATTGCGCGCATGTTTGGTCAGTACAGGTTCACAATCTGTTGTTCATGCTTTGAAATGAAAGATGTGGCAGAAAAACAGATGAACCCAGTTAGTAGCCCTGAAGGGTTTCTTCGGCAACTTCTGATGGCTGCCCGCATCTGCGACATACCTTTGGAAGGCGAAAACTCGGCGTTGGGTTTGGATGACGAATCGTTTCAGCAGGTTGTAACGATGTCAAGGGTTTACACAGATGGGTTGGAGAAGCCCTCGTTTTCTTTCAATTTCGTGAGGATGGACAAGAACATGTTTGAGTATGGTAATTGGGTTCGGTTTACTCGATTTGTGAGGCAGATGTCTGATGCCTCGAAGTTTTTTCGGGCCAAGCTAGATCCGGGAAGTAACAGAGGTCATTCGTCTGCATCGGATATTACTACTTCGAGATTGGCTCTTGTATATCATTGAAGTTAATGACACACAAGTGTATTATTAAAAAGAAATAACCTCTTGTTCCCCCCCAATGGTGTGTGCATGTACTGTAGTAGTAAGGCTTAAACTAATAATTAGTTATAAGTATATAAATTTAAGCAGTTACAAATTTGGTGAAGTTAGGTGCAAGCTGAACAGCATCCAGATTTTACTCTTGGCAGACTTATGTCAAACATTCTTCTTAATTTTGAATGTTTAAAAAAAATTCAGATAAAAATCATTGAAGTTTTGTTTCAAAATATTCAAAAACTTTAAAAGGTTTTAAAAAGGCCCCTTAAACTTTATTAAATGTCAAAAACTCTCTTAGCTATTATTATTATTATTTATATATGTTCAATAAAAAATATTAAAATTTTGTTTGAATAATACATAATCTAAGAATGGATGTGATTATCCTAATTTTCAAAAAATATATACATTATTGACAATTTCAAAAATATTTAAAAAAATTATTGCTCGAAATTAGTTATTCTTTTCTCTTTATATTTTATTCTAGTTTGAAAACTTTTATACATGGGTAGGATTTGATTTAAGTGTCATTATTTAAGCGACATCTAATCAAGTGTTGTCTACTAAAGTGTCATTTATTGAAGTATCGTCTAACATGGTCTATTGAAGCACTATCTATTCAAGCTCACCCACAACATTAGTTTCATAAATAAGTGCTGTAATTTTAAAAATTAAAAAAACATTATGTTGCCATTAGCTTTAGATTTGAACATATTTCTTTCATGTTTTAAACTTAACTTTTGGCTGAAACTAAATTACGTCGAGTAAATGAAAAAATCATATAATTAAATTCCTAAAGTCACATCGTACCAAAAAAAAAAAAAATGCCATTTGAGAATAGTAATGAGATTTTTATGTATAATTAAAAAAATCATCTATGAATAACAATTTTATTTAAAAAAAAAAAATTCATGTAGACCTAATACAAAGATGAAAAAAACTCATGCGTCTGATAGTCTTCAATCAATTCCATCAACAGTCTTCAATCAGTGTCAAAGACAATCTTCAATCAGTATAATCTTTAATCAATACATCAAATAGTCTTTGGTTAATGAATGACAGAATTGAAATATGCTAAAAAAAAAAAAAAAAAGAAGCCATGCCTAAAATATTTCTTAAAAAATACAAAAATTAGAATAGACCACCAAATAGGCAAATTCTCATAGTAATAAGATGTTATTTTGAATTAAAAAAATAATAAAACTGTCCACGGGAAATGAGTCATCGATAGGATCTCATATTTATATTTCATCCTCAATGAGTCAATAGGATCGGATCTCATATATTCAATATGCATGTATGGTAATTTTCTTTTTTGATATAGATGAGTATCGATAGAACATAGTGCCTAATTTTACAACATTTAAATGTCAAGAAAACCCGTAAAAAGTTAAATCTATTGAAACTATCACTGGTCCTTTTGGGAGTACATGTCATTGGAAAGAACTTTAAAGTTCAAACATAAGAGACTTGGCAAGGCATGTGTAAGCAAATTATGATATGTATGTTCACAGAACTCAACCAAATATCCCTCAAAATTAATCTTATCAACAACACACCAGATAATTCTTGGACATGAAAAGAAATCCAATTTGCAAACAAGTGAGTGAAAATTACCAAAAGGTCCATCACTTCATTTGGCAGGTACAGAAGTCTTCCGCGTACACTGTTATGTTCTGAGCCATTCTAAAACGGCTTGTCATGCACTTTAGTCTTTAGCGCATAGGCAGCAGCTCATTCATGCTAAGGACTCTGTTCGGATAACCTCGTATGTCATAGTGTCGGCATGACTTTTATCCTGAACTCTGAAAGACAAATGATATATATATATCATCATCAACAAATTGCATCATCCCATAATCATTATGGAGTGACTTAGTAGTCAAAAAAAGCCTGAAGTAACTAAGAGTACCTACCTAACAATTAGTTTTCTTGACATTCAAATGTTAAAGGGTTAGACGGTATATTCCATGAGAAAAGTCAAAATGCATAAGCTGACCCGGCACTAATGTATTTAAAAAAAAAATGCATAATCCCAAATATCGAGCATAAATCCTAATCCTACCAGCAATTAGCTAGACAAATCGACTAACATAATGGTTAGACAACAGCTATATATATATATATATATATTTTTTTTTTTTGAACAACAACGACAGCTATATATATAGATACGGTAAAACAAGTTAGAGAATGAAAAGTTAAAAGAACTTAGTTTTGATGCCATAAAAGTTAACCCCTGTTTTTAATTTGGTCCCAAAGTTCAAAAATTAAGTTTGTCTATAAGATTAATATGGTTCCAAATTCAAACATCTTCATAGAATTGTGAGTTAACAATTAACAAAAAATGACAGTGTACCAGATACGAACAAGAATATGTACTACATCATTCATATAAGATGTGAGAAATGTAGGGTCAAGGCTTAATTTAATGTTAGAATGCATATAAAAGGAAAAGTTCAGAAGTGTAGATCATTTTCGCTTGATCACATGAATGAATTTTGCTCATTTCATTCGGGGCGAGTTGGAAAGTTAATTTGACAAAATCCT
Source organism: Sechiopsis laciniata (assembly GCA_037833695.1). Lineage (NCBI taxonomy): Eukaryota > Viridiplantae > Streptophyta > Magnoliopsida > Cucurbitales > Cucurbitaceae > Sechiopsis > Sechiopsis laciniata. The sequence continues at coordinate 8,337,942 of JBBMKA010000018.1, forward strand.
TTTTATGGCATGAAAATTGATTTTAAAAATGTAAATCAAACATTAAGTTGATTTTGAATAGTCACGTTTCAGAGTAATTAAACCATTAATTTCCAAATACAACACAAGTTCCTCAACCAAAAAAAGAGTTTTTTTAACTAAGCAATCAAACTTTCGTTGTAAGAACACAAGCACATAAAAGAAAAAAAAAAAGGGCGTCCAGAAACTACCTAAATGAACTCCAATGGAAAACAACCAGATGGAAATCATAATTACAAAGTATGCATAAGAAATACGAATAGAACCAGAAGTACCTGGTAAGTACACACGACACAACCATTGAAACAGGTTCAGCACCATCTTGGCAACAGAGAATCAATATCCCAAGTAACTTGGGTCACCAATATATTCAGCAATCTGTTCTAAATTCACATTTAGCAATTCATGGCTATCCGCATCGCGCACTATCCCGGTCTCTTTGTCAAGATCCCTCTCAACTAAACTCCCATAAACTCCTTTGTGCTTACCATACAGAACAAGAACAGGTCCGCCACGCCGGGGAAGTGCTGTCTCGAGAAGATCTTGAGAGACCCCTTGGACAAGCTCTCTACTCTCATCAATGGATACATCACAAATAGAAGGTCCAACTACGTCTACTACCTTTCCCTTTTTCAGATAAAACTTCCCTCCCTTGAAATCTTTGCTGATGATTCGAACACGAATATGACTAGTGAGCCAAGATAATCTACTGCTTTTCTTCTCAACATCCCTTTTACCATTCTCACCCTTCTTTTCCACTACTGATTCAACTTCTTTTCTCCTTTTCTGCCCTTTGTTTTCATTTTCGACTTTCAGTTCCTCTAGTTTCCTCAAAAACCTTTCTTCTTCCTTGGAACCCAATTCGGCAACATCCGTTACACATACTTTGACTTCGCCTCTCCTAGAAAGCTTAAGGATAAGCCAACCCGGATCCAGTTTCTCCACAATTGTACCTTTCAAACCCGCATCTCTTCCACCAACAATCCTAACATGATTACCAATAGCCAATCCATCACTTTCTTGATCTTTGTTTTCCTTAACTCTACCTCCATTACTGTTTTCCTTGACTCTACCTTCACCCCTATTCCTTTCGCGCTCTCTACCGTCATCCCGATTCCTTTCCTGCTCTCTACTGCCCTGCCGATTCCTTTCGCGCTCTCTCCCTTTATCTTTCGGCACCTCCTTTTTCGGAAGACCAGCAGGCACATCACTAACAAACCCTAGTCCTTGCTTGTCCGTTCTTCGATTATACTCCTTAATTACAACATCCTCTTTAGCGTTTCTCCCAATTCCACGACCCTTACGCCATCCATAACCTTCCATCAAAGCAGCAGCAAAGCTTTCCACAGCAACATCGTCAAAATCCTCCAATCCTCTATCATCAGGTAGCCTCACCAAATCCGCTTGAAGTTTCTCCAGCATAACAGCCTCTATAGGAGCAGGCCGCGGCAACGCCTCCCGGGATTTCGAATCATCGGCAGCGTCAACGGACTTCCTGACATTGAGACCATACGTCATCTTCGAATCGTCGGCCGGATCTAATCCAGAAACGGTCTCGAACTTGAGATCAGACTCGTCAACCGATTGAACAAGCGGGGCTTCGAGATTCTTCATCTTCTTCTTCGGCCGCCATTCGTTCTCGATGGGGGCGATAACCACAGGACTGGACTTACCACTGGTTTCGGATAAGGGTTTTGAAGCGTCGAATTCGTTGACGTAGTGCTTGGAATCCTCTGAAACTCCACGATCTAGGGTTTTGTCGTTGAATTCATTTGAAGGTTTTGCGAGATTTGGCTTCGATGAAGAAGAGGATTTGGATGGAAGAGAGAATGATAACTTCATTGTTGAATCCCTAATGCTCGAATTTGGGAATGGGGTTTTGATTTCATACCACTGTTTTCTTCCGTAAATGTAGAGACGACGGCTCGGTTTTCGACTTTACACCACCAACAAAACCAAACCGCTGGTTCGTAGATCTCTCAAACGAAAACAAATCATTTTTTAAAAATTTGATAAATGAAATATCAAGAATTGTCCTCGGAAAAAATAAATTTCTTGGTAAAAAAAAAAAAATAGTAAATTTCATCCCTAAACACGAAAAAAAAGGAGAGAAGAAGAAGCGGAAGAGGGAAAAAAAGTAGAGTGATTACAAAATAAGAAGATTAGTGTTTTAGAAATGAGACGTAAAAAATAGTTATTTTATATTATTATTTTTGTAATGTAATTATTATATATTTGTATTCATTGATAAATTTAATATATTTTATTTAATATTGGGTGGTTGAAAATTAAAAAATGTTTAATGTGACATTTGATAAAATTAAATAAAAGATAATTTATTTTATATTATATGGTTGAAAATTAAAAAAATGTTTGATGTCATTTGATAAAATTATATAAAAAATTTAATATAATATTGGAGTGGTTGAAGAGAAGTTGATGTACTGAAAAAAAGTATGAAGTTGAGAAATTTCAATTCCTTTCTCTTTCTCTCTTCAACACCAAAATCCAATCACCCCTAAATATTACAAGGGATTTTTTTTAAATGATGTTTTTTTTTAATCTCAATATTGTCCGATAAATCATTTTTATTTTACGATTCCCATAAATTATTCTTCAAAATATATGGATCTTTCATAGAGCTACTAATTCTAATCTATATTCTTTTATCAATACTCACAATCATACAATATATAGTGGTTCAACAAATTGAATTTTAATTAAAGAAAAATACGAAGACAAATTATTAAAGTTAAAAATAAATAAATTATAACAAACTCCATTAAAAAAAATGATAGGAAATTTAAGTGATTATTTTTTATGGTAAAGAACAGCGGCCAAATAAAATCCTAGAAAGAAATATATTGATGAAATAATGAAATGGTTATGATTGTTTACCCGAATAGAGCACGGTCGTAGCTAAAAGCGATTGAGAATAACAATAAAATGAAGAAGAAGAAAAGATTGACACAATGATTTTACGTGGCAAATACCTAAATAAATTATGGTAAAAATCAAGGATAAGGATAGAAGAACTTATTACAAAAATAGAAGTTACACTTTCTCTCTTACAAAGTACAACAACCTTACTTGCAAAGAAAAACATTATCTATTTTTATTTCACAACCACACTTACTTTAGATGTGGGATGTCTTGGATGATTTTGGGATGATTTGCCAACTAATAGAATCACCTATTTTATTTATACTACTTATAAACTTAAGCTCCAAATATGATTCAATGGTCCACATTTTTTCTTAGTGATCAAGTAAATCATGTGGTCATGATTTTGCCACAATTTCACTTAGATAAGAATGAGTAGATATTTCTTGACAAAATAAGTTTTGAAATTTTCGTAGCCATCTAACATAAATGGGTGGGTTCTAGAGTTCTCTTTTGAATTTTGATATTTGGACCTAAATTCATTTTTTGGCCATAATACTTAACAGTCCTATAAAAATAATATGTAGATGAAATCTTAAATTTTTCTTCAAATTAGTAGATGAAATTTCTACATTTTATAAAATATCCATCTATAAATTTTAACAGCACCCTAGAAAATTTTGTCTAGTAAATTTTTGTCCTATTTAAATTTTCAATATTAAATCTTTGTCCTACTCCTACTTAAATTTTAATTGTGTCCACCGTGCCAGTGTTCGTGGCATCTACTATCTTTGACACTGCTGTGTTGACGAAACTGTACATTTCTTTATTGAACTGTGTATATGTTTCAAGAGAATATGAATTCGAGTCCCTTTTAACTAAAATAATAGATTCAATTATTCTCAAAAAAAAAAAAATCAATTAAAGTATATATTTTTCTTAAATTTAATAGACACATAATGGAAGGTAAGATTTCATTAGACTTAAAATTAAGTTTCATATCGATCAAATTAATTTTTAAAAATGTATATAAACTTAGGACTAATTAAACACAAAGTAAAATAATTTAACATATCAAACTTGATCTATTAAACACGAAATTGAAAATTCATATGTTTGGGATGACCAGCACAAACCTAACAAAATTTATGGGCTAATCTTTCGTAATTAAAAAAATCAGACGAAAAAAAAAACAAAACTGAAACTTAATATGAAAAGCTATTAAATAATGAGCAATACTTACTTAAGGGTAAGTAAGTATTTTGAAAATATTTAACCGCCCTTAGACTCAATATTTTTAACTTAAGCATTTCTCTCTCTATCAATCAAAGTCAATTTAAAAAAAAAATAAAAATAAAAACATATGATTCCAAAATACTTACCCACCCTTAGATAAATATTGTTCATAACGAATCAAATGACATTTGCCCAATATTCTCTTTTTTTTTATTAAAAATAAAAAAAAATACACTGATAAATTAAATATAAACTTTTTTTAATTAAAAGTTTGATATATTTTGACGAACATTCGATATACTTTATGAGCATCTTTTGGTACAAACTCAAAACAACAATAACAATAGAATTCAAATTTCATCGTATCTTTTTTTTTTCTTTTTTTCTGAAATCGTGAAATGAGAACTTGACTTCACTAAACCTGGAGTAACCAAGCCTATCCCTAGATCAGGCATAGGGAGACATTGAAGGAATGAAAACACGGTATGCATCTACAAATTAATGTTACATGTGAGTTTCGAACCTAGGATATTGAAGAGAACACACATTCAAAGCCCAAACCTTCAACCAGTTGTGCCAGGACTCAAATTCCATAATATCATCCAAATAAAATGCTTGACTACCCCTTTCACAGTCAATTTCATCTTAAGATAGTATAACACATAAAACTCAAATAGATATTCGGTGAAACGAACATGTTGAAGATCTAGACCTCACAATCTAAATAAGATCTCAAAGGAATTATGAATTACTTCTCGTTGCATCAAGTTAAGATTCATTAAAAATAAGTATGGCACATGGCAGCCACAGGATTAAAAAAAAGTGAAACTTGACCATGTGCCTTTAATCAGCGGAGTTCTTAAATAGGAAAGAAAAGGGAAGAGATAAAGAAGAAAGATACAAACCAGTGGATCTTACAGCTATTTTGATTCACAAATCTCAGCAGTTGAACTAATCAGGCTTTTTTTTTTTGAAAACCGGGAAATCGGAGTTTCGCTCCCATATACCCGGGCACCACTAGTCCGTTCCTAGGCTGTGGCACCTGGATATTTTGATGGGTAACTAATCAGGCTTCCTCGTCGCTGCTCTCAATGACAACGTGAGAGTTTATGGTTTTCTGTCTCTTTTGAGTCCTATTTTCATCTTCTTGCGAAGCATTTTCGTTTTGAGCAATGGACCACTTTTCTATTTCCTCCAGAATTCTATTTCCGTACTTCTCTGCCTTCACTTTTCCGATCATTGTTTCCAACTGCAGAAAACATTTCCATTTTCAGAATTTCCTTCATAAGACACCGGTTTCATTGAGAAAAATGAAATAATGCATGAGGTATATAGTTACTTGACATAGTATCAGAGCCTATTAAATCCAAACACGTATTCGATCCAATAAAAAAGAACTTGGGATCAGGTCAAAGAATAATAAACTTCAAAGAGGCACCATCTTGAGAGGATAAGTTGAGGATTCCATATTAGAAAAGTGAGAAAACTTCATAACCGATATAAGAAAGGTGGACTACTCCTATTCTCTCATTGCCAATTGGTTTTGAGATCGAACCACATACTATCTAATATGGTATCAGAACAGAGGCCCTCTATGTTCAAACTCTTGCCAAGTCCTTTCATTTTCAATTAATATTGATTTCCACTTGATGAAAGCTTACAAGTGAGGGAGAGTGTTGGTTGATATAATTAAACTTATCTGAACCCATCAAATTTAACTTTTTGGGTAGTTGAACACGATTTTTTTTTTTTTTTTTTTAAATGATCCTATAAAAAGATCCTCAATCGAAAAGAATGAATCCATAAAGAAAGAATTTCAGAAATCCAAAAAACCTTAAACTCAGAGAAGTACTGGTAACCTATAAAGCACGGAAACACCATTTTGGGTTGAGAATCTGTATCAGATACGTATCGGACACAGATACGGCAAGATACGCCTAAGACACGTATCAGATACGACAATTGGAGTATCTGATTTTTTATTTTATTTTTTTAATATTGGACACAGGAAGATACGCAGAAGAAACAGCCAGGATACATGAGAATGCTTTTGCATTCTTTAAAAGCCGTTTTTATGAGCCCATCCCATTACATTCACCAAATTAAACTCATTTTAGTGAGCTCAGCCCATTATTCTCATTTTATTGAACCCATTTTATTGCTACTAAAATGTAATTCAATTTCATATGTTTTATTTAGTAAAATTATAAAAAGAAAAAAGCTAACCTAAATTCAATTTCATACGTTTTATTCTAGTAAAATTGTCGTATCTCAAACGTATCTATATCTTAATTTTTAAGAAATTGATGTATCGCCGTGTCGTGTCGTATCCGTATCCCATATCCGTGTCCGTGCTTCATAGCTGGTAACTACTTTCATGCAAACATTAATCGAATTCAGCCAGTGAGGATTTTTGTAATCCTTGAATTCAGAAGCTTATAATTTAAACCGAATGGAACTTTTATAAGTAAAGCTCCTAAGCAACCAGTAGCCACCCCTTTTGAAACGACTACTAAAAATTGACATAAAAAAGACTTACCTGATCCAAGGAAGTGGGCTTTTGGGAACTTAGGACGCCGATTTGCTGAGTAGAGAGTATTGAATGAGGGAAAATGCCTCCGTCAATGGATGCAATTTCCTTGCGCAGGTCGTCAAGTTTATGCTCTAAACCCGAAGAAGCAACACTTTTTCTTCTAGATTTAACACCAGATACCTTTTGTTTGCCGGATATCTCAAGTTTCACAACCTTTTTCTCTGCATGCAGAACAACTACAGCAAAGTCAATTAAAATATATATACATATATATGTATATGTATATCTATATATATGTATATGTATATCTATATATATATATGTATATGTATATGTATATATGTATATGTATATGTATATCTATATATATACACATGTTTTTTTTTATAAAAAACATTAACTTTGATTGATGAATGAAAAGTTATAAAAGAACCGTTTATAAAATAATATTATAAAAAGTTTTGCCAATGAGACAAAAGAGTAGAAAAGCTGTAATCCTTAAAAGGTTGTTTAGTATACGCCCATGTTAATGCAAGAACCGTGAGCAGTCTATATATACATTTAGGGTGTATATATACGTATAAATTAGAATACTGTGGTTTTCTGTAATTTGTTTGTTGAAAGAATGCTAATCTTTCCTACTTCTGGCTTTAGAGCAATAACAAGGGAAAATAACCTTTTTAATCTTCAGTGTTTCAATATGGCCGTCATTTATGGTAAAATCATCATTGAAAGAAGTATCCTGACCTTGTAATACTTGCCTGGCCAATGGCCCAACTGTAACATACGCATTAGTAGCATAAGGTGTATGCTGAAATTCTTCTTTCTGCAGAAACAGAAAAATATTTCAATGACACAAACATATTAGAAGAAATATGATATGGCAGCAAATTGCAAATCACCGGATTCACTACACTGACAGATAGAAGAATTCAACCAGAAAAATATGTAGTCATGACTGAATGTTGACTGAGAAGCATTTGACATTAATCCCAAAGTATAATTAGAATGGTCTTCGACATAAGTTCCAGTCTGTATTCGAGCTTTAGGGGGGACCCTAAAAATTCCTGCATGCCCCCCCAACGCCCTCTCTCTCTTTCCCCAACGCCCTAGGTCTTCAATGCATTAAAGTAAGTTATATAAAGAGGAAGAATTCATACCAAAACACGATCTAATAAAAGTTGTATGATAAGTTGCTCTATTTCCTCTCTCCTTAGGTCGGAAACTGAAATTATAAACACAAATTTCAGACTCTAATAATGAAGTTCCGCAAACGGCATTAACAGGCAAGAGAAAACATATTCTATTCAAATAACAGCTAGTTAAGGAGTATTTTAAACAGATGCTTCTGTTAGGTATCCAATCGAAATAGGCCTGAAAACAAGCAGGAAAACACACAAGAGCATAAAAGGAAACTGCACTATTCTTTTTTTAGACAAAGAAACATTTTATTGATACTGAAGTTTAAAGAAAAAACAGAAACCACAATATTCTATTGGGGCCTATTAGCCGATTTATATTGAAAATTCCATAACAAAAGACAATGGTAACAAGACAACCCCAGATATCCTGTAATAGTGGACGTCTTCTTATCTTGTTTCGCATCTAGTACTTCTAAGTTCTCTTTAAGGGTATACTCTTTGTAAATTAAAAATATAACATCCCGCATCCAGTACTGAATCCATAAGATTCTTTTCTTACATATTGTCACTTCTCTATATCTCTCGGCTAGGTAATGATGCTTAGATCCAAGGCATGTGAAAATGTGCCATTCTAAAACTATATAAAACCATGTGAGATAGCAATACAATCGGGTCTTTTGAGCAATCAATTGCAAACTCGTCCTTGGCTAACTAGGGACATGGAATAATATGATAAATCAGAAAACCAACCTAGTTCATTCTGTTTTGCTTTCAATTTGTCAACCAATTGTAACATTGTCATCCTCTGATTGCTCTTCTGTACATCTTGTAGTATTGAAATAATAGCTCTGGCATGACCTATGAAAAAGATTAAGTATAGGACATTAAATTAAAAGAAACGCCCACAGAAAAGAAAAGAGAAAAATAAAATTACAGAACAGGGTGCCACAAAGAGGGAGAAGAAACAAGCACTTTCAAGCTGCTGTTATTGCAATCTTTTGTTGGTTGGCTAAAAAAAAAAATAGGAAGTTTCAACGAAACTTTCATCCTGTTTCCTCTCCCTGTAGCCCCAATCCGTATTTCCTCCTTCAGGAGATTCTTGATCCAGCCTTTGGCAGGCCTTAAAGAATCACATTCTGCCCAATTCTCATTCTTCAAATATGGCTTCCTATTCCAGTACGAACTTTACCACTAACCGTGATCAGAAATTTGTTCGTTCTCATATCTAATCACTTATACATGTTGTTGGGTTTGGCTTTACAGTTTCAAATGTAATGAATATCATACCGGGTCTGGTGGTTTTTAGGTATTAGAATTAGAAGAATGAGAGAGGGAAGACTCTGAAATTACGGAATCATTTGACATATATCAAAGAAAGTAGTTCAGTTCAAAACACGTGCAGTAAGATACTTAAAAAATGTGAGAATCTGCAAGAGACATACAATGATACAAGTGGTTAAAGAACGATATTTTTTACATAAAATAAATAGGCATTAAAGACAAAAGTTAAGAGGAACATACTAGAAATATCCATTTCCTTCACCTCGCTGGAGACTGCACACCTATCACACATCCCTGAAAGAAGGAAATTTGTTATTGCTTTTTCAGAGAAAAATAGAGTATTCCCCCCCCCCCAAAAAAAATAAAATAAATAAAATAAAATAAATGGTACCATTGCAGTCTTTTAGTGGCTCTGCAAAATGTCGAAAAAAGGCACTGCGGCGACATTGCCTTCTGGACTGCAATAGTTAAAAGTAAATAAAAACATAGTGAAATAAAAGATGAGTGGTGGAGACAACAAAAGGGTAAAACATTTTATTAAAGAAGACAACAAAGATAGCATCTCTACTGTAAATTAACACAAGTAGAAAAAAAATAAAATGAAGATGTTAAATATCAAGAGCACAACAAAAGATAATTTTTCCATGATTTTGAAGTAGGTTGAAATCTTCAAAATTTTCGTGTTTATTTCCAAACAAATAGAGTTTAAAAAAATGTAAAATATTTATTTTCTAATTAACACAACGAGCTACAGAACGTACAACACCTAGGCAATTATAACATTTGATTATTAATAAAAGAAATACAATTTAGAAAAAAAATACTCTCAAACACTTTTTAATTTAATTGTGAGGATAATACCTGACAATATTGAACAATACCGTAGAGATTCTCTAATCCTGAATTCTCATAAAATACCATTGAACTCTGCAAAGGATGACAGTACAGATCAATAAATTTACTGGAAGTTGAATAAAAACAAGTAACCTCGTGCCAATGCCCAAAGAACTACTTACTTGTCTTGGGACATCACCAGGCCTATAGTAAAGTAGGCATTCAGATGGAAGCCCATCCCGTCCAGCTCGACCACTTTCCTGTAATATGAGAAAGTAACAAAAGAAAGCATTGAATGTTATGCATGGTTTAGTAAAAGAAGTACCTGATAGTATGTTTCCATTGATTTGCTCAGACTGTGATGGATGACAAACCTGACTTCAAGCAGTAACCGAGAAGTAGATTTTAAAATATGTATTTAATGTTCAGAGTCTCAGACATTACGTCTAAGATAAAATTTAATAAAAAAAAGAAATACTGCGTTTTAAATTAAATTTTATAACACACACCCAGTGACCTTCCTATTCACTCACCTTCTCTCTTCTATTCCACCTATATATTTACCCCATCTTTCCTTCACCTTGATTCAAAGATAAGAGCATTAAGTAGAGTTCATTCTTTTTGTCCCGACTTTACATGACATGCATGAACTATAATTCAAGTGCAAGACGGTACCCTAATTCTCACTAATTTCAGCAACTAGGTTTCAGAAATAACCAAACAAGTACTATCGCTTAGAGGCTGTTCAAAATAATAAACGAGCTAGCATTATTAGCAAAACTTTGTTGGCTGAGAAAGAGGAAGAAGCCATGCAACATTATCAAAGCTATAATTTTGCAAAGAAACTAACCATCTGGTTTGTTGATTCCCATACCAAAAGCTACCTGAAATGTCAAAGCTTTTCAAGCATTAGAACAGCTAATCAGTGCAATGCCTTTGCGTCTTTACGTATCAAGATGCTAAAAAATGAAAAAACTACTGCAAGATTGCATGCTCACACTTTATAATGAATGATCTCAATGGGTCACCTAAACTGAGATTAATCACAAAAGCAGAAAACTATCTTTGGCAGTATACTTGTTCTTCGTTACCCCTTTGGGTCTTTTTGGTCCTAGGATCTTTGAATATTTTTTCCTCCCGAAATTGACATGCTCTTTTTCTTGTCACACACAGAAAAAAGACAAGAAAAATTCAATAATGCTTACCGTGCCAACAATAACCTGCAATCTAGAATTGCTCCACCTGTGACAGAAAATATTCACAAGATATTCAAGAAAATTATTAAATTAAATCAGGAGTCAGGCAAAAATTCAAATGATGATGTCCAAGTGAAGTGGCATTATTGCTTTAAATTTAAATTCTGATATGTTATTTTGCTATATATCTAAACCATACATACAAACAGTCATGGTTGGCCCTAATGGTCAAATAAGAAATTAGAGAATCATAGATTACTTAGAGACAATGGATTCAATCTATGGTGGTCACCTATTTAGAGATTAATTTTCTAAGAGTTATCTTAACAACCAAATGTAATAGGGCTAGGTGGTTGTCCGGTAAAAGTAGTCAAGATGCACAATCCAAACACTCGCAGATATCTAAAACAAATGTCATTAAACAAGGTAGTGAAGGCATGTTTTTCCTAGAAAGTTCTTTTTCTTTATATTTGTGAGTGTCGTGACCAGCTTACACGCATCTCGATTATTCTCATGAGACAAACTCTGTCTGACCTTATAACATTTGATTGTCCATGAAACTCATAAAAGATTAATTCCTAGATAGGTGGCAACCATAGAATAAGTAAACTCATAACTTCTTAGTACCATGATGATTGGCCATGCTCACGCCTTGGTTCTAAATTATTAAAGATGTTCCTCCTTCACAAGTAGCAAGCCAATCTGCTTTCTCCCAAATTACCACATAGAATATACAGCTTCATATACATGGACCAGAAAGCAAAAAGACTTTACCGCAGATGAACTTTCTCGCGTGCAACAGAATCCATATCCGCATGATAATGGTCAGCCGAAATACCCCTCACACGTAACTCCTTTGCGACCTATAATTCTTGAAGAAATAAGAGAAACACAAGCTTCTAATGCAATGTATAAACAATATTCCACATAACAATTAGATGAACGAATGCACAAAGCAAAAATAAGCATACGTGGAAGTATGAATGCTATGTAGTACAAAGACGTAACAACTCTATCTAGCACAACTACAGTCAAATCACAAACCCATCCGTAAAATAGTTATACTTGCATGACATAAAACAATTTGAAAAAAGTGCTTTTAACTATTTCATGAAGGAAGCTAATTAAACCGTTCATTGACTAATAAAAATAACAAGAGACTGTAAGAAAAAAACTCAGGAAAAAAAAGAGCTTGCAAAAAAGTGCTTCACTTAGACTTTGTTCAAGAATGCTTCTAACTCTATCAGCTGAAGCTGAAGATTACTACGTCAGCAGTCAGCTAAAAATATTCCACATCAACTGCAAAATATCTTCAGAAATCTATGATAGCAATAATTTTTCACAATCACCAAACAGCTTCTTTTTATACTGATTACTTTTTATAGCCTTAGTTAGCAGATAGCTACTTAAATATTTCTTAGGGTGAAAATCCTAGATTATTTCCTGATGAGTTGACTGCTTATATATTGCACCAAATCAGTCTGATGGAGCAAGTTCTTGAACTACTTGTCGTTAAGCCATATTTAAAGGTACTATGATCAAAGTAATTCATATAGAGCCGTGAGAGTGTAGATACAGACCTGCTCACACTCCTTTCGGGAAAAGCAGTATATTATCCCCGATTCATTGTTTGGATAGGATTCTTGTATAAACTCAGCTATTTGATCAATCACCACCTTGCTGACGGATGACTTTTCCCGTACCTGAAGTTTTGACTGAATCATTTAAGTGGGAATTTCTCACAGACTTACTTTTTTTTTTTTGGACAAGATTTACACTATACCATGTAAAAGAGATTTGGTCGGTTGACAGTACTGACAAATTTAACATAATTGGGCATGCGAAGCATCTCAACCAGATCATTTTGGACCCTCTGAGTGGCAGTTGCCTAAAAAATATAACAATATATTTAATTAACAATGTAATCAGTGCCAAAAAATGAAGACACACAGTAGACTTTATCAACAACAGAAGAATAATAACGTACAGTCAAAGCAATCACAGGAGTCTTTGGAAACTGAGTCTTCAGAATACCAAGATTCTTGTAGTCAGGTCGAAAGTCATGGCCCCACTGACTACAGCAATGAGCCTCCTACAAAGACAGACGAATAAGTCCAAGAAATTACCTTGAGTTAAACACTTAGAAAACTCATTATTCAATAAAACATAATTACTAAATAGTAAACAAAAATGTAGTTGAGTCACACAGTTGTTTCATGATATGTGTAAATTGGCCTGAACACAAACAGATATCAAAAGAACTAGCAGGATTTCTTGCTTGAAACAGAAACTAAAGCTTTCAGTTCAGAGTTAGTATTTTTTTTATTAGTTCTTGAAACATGAAAATGTATACTTTGTGCCAATCTCGTCAATCATAATCAAGCTTTTGATTATGATTGACGAGATTGGCACAAAGTATACTGCTGAAAGCAAATCTTTCAATCTATATGAATGGTGAACTACTGGAGATCGGGAACCTGTAGTTTGAAATCTTGTAAATATAATATTTGTTTTAGCCGAATGCTCCATATTAAAGAGGATGAGGGCCAGATTGAAGGTTTTCATGTGGGATCTTCTGAGGATCCTTGTTCGATTACACACTTGCAATTTGCTAATGATACTTTGCTTTTTTCTTCGGCGGATCCGCACAAACTAGCTAATCTGATTGATGTTGTTAGAGACTTTGAAAGGATATCGGGTCTTAATATAAATTGCCAGAAGACTGAATTTTTATCCGTCGGACTCTCTCAATCCGAGACCGCCCTCTTAGCTGCCCCCTATGATTTTAAGTTAGGATCTTGGCCTACTCTCTATCTTGGTCTCCCTCTCAATGGAAACCACAAATTGATAAGT
>JBBMKA010000018.1:8352017-8362936 GCA_037833695.1 Sechiopsis laciniata
CATTGATCTTTGAAATGTTTTGTTTCTCATCAAAAAATCTTATCAATGAAAGTTTTCTGTTTCCTATCAAAAAAAAAAAAATCTTGTAAATATTGTAGTAAAGCTCATAGTATTGTTTTTTTATCGATCAGAAACTAATGCCAGTCTGAGGCTTTAACTTCTAAAAATATACAATTGCACTGCATGAACATACATTCCTTGTGTCTATACTTCGATCTTTCATTTACGAAGCTGCAGCTACTGTGAAATAATTTGGCTAGTATTCTTTTCACCCTAGAAAGAGAGACTTAGAGAACTCTTTTTCCATTTTGGTAAGGTGTCCTTCAGGTACTTTTAACACTATCATCCACTTTGCTAATGATAAGCCACCTACAGTCATGCAATCCATATACCAAGATGGACAACAAATTTCCGGAGAAAGATCTGAGAAATTATCTGGTCTTTGCTATCTTTTAGAATTTTCTTCTGTCATTTATTCTTCATGATTGAATCATTTGCAGTATTTGTAATTTCATTTTATCTCAATAGATTTTCTTATCTTATTCCCGCTGTACATAACTACTTCATTCTAATTTATATACTTATATTCCCTCATTTCTAATTAAAAAGAATGGACTAAAATAAGCTCGTTGATCCAAATCCAATACATTTTTGTTTTTCCTTTGTTTGACATGTCAAAGTAAGATCGATGACAGCATGGATGGTTCTCTCAAACAAAAGGTAATGTGATGGTAACCATAGTAGGAAGCAAAGCATAGATAACACATATAGACAGAAATACTCACGTCAATTGCAATAAGAGAAAGACGACCAGCATGATAGCACTTTTCAAGTTTAGACATAAATCTCTTGCTCTTGGATATCTTTTCCGGTGTAACATATAATATTTTTATATTTCCTTCACCCTTTTCAAGATTCTTGTATATGAACTTCTCGTTTTCTTTACCAGTTGCTGATGTAAGCATAGATGCTGAAATTCCTATGGCAGCCAAACCCATAACCTGAAAAAAAGTGTTCTTTATCAAAGATATGATATACCTGTTGAAATTATTACAACTTTACAAGAAATTAACGGGTCTTCTTGATAAAGTCTCCCCAAAATCAATGTTAAACCAATTTAAATTTATTGGTTAGTTACATAAAAAAAAATTAAAAATCAAAAACAAAAAAAAAAAACACACCCACACATACAAAAACCAAAGAGTACTGAAATTCTTCTAAATCATGCAAATAAAAGCCAGCAGGCCCAGATATTTTCTATTCGTTCTATTCGAACATATATAAATTTGAACAAATATAAACTTGTTAGCCAAATTGGCAGAAGCTAATCAGTATGATCAGTCTGGTCAATCTTTTGGTTTCTTTTTGTCGTAATTTACACCTATACGTACAGAACTTCACATTAAAATATGAAAAAATATAACTCTGAGTTACCTGATCCTGAATTAAAGAAAGTAAAGGACTGACAACCAGAGAAAGTCCATCATGTAGAAGGGCTGGAAGCTGGTAACAAAGACTCTTCCCTCCTCCCGCAGCCATAATCACCAAAACATCTCGCCGACTCATGACAGCATTGACAATCTACTATTATGCAATCATTAGTAAACTGTAAACCAATTCACAAAGAATAGGGAACAATCTACAAAGACAACTTATACAATCCAAACATATTGTCCTGAGTTCATTTACTGGTAAACATTTACAAACTAAAATAATAGAGTTAAAATTGTTTTTTAAAAAAAGAGGTAAAATCAAGGTGTTCTTTAATATAAAAACGATCAAATGAATGAAGTGGATAAGTTATAATTTTTTTGAAACAAGAGTAACCACGTCCGTCCCTAAGCCAGGCACCGGAGACATCGAAAGAGTAATGTCACAGGTGAGTCTCGAACCCAAGACCTTGAAGAGACTCAGGGGAGCATACCCTCAAATCCCAAGTCTTCAACCACTGTGCCACCCCTTAGGGACGTGGATAGGTTATAATTGTTTGCTATGTATAAAAATGAAATGTTAGCTCACTCACATCTATTTATCATTTGGTAAAGTATGCCATGTAAATAGTCATCATGGTTAGGCGTAAGAGACTAAAAGCCTTATTCTGATTCATATATTGGGTTAAGCTACATATGACTTTCCTTTCTTCCCTTGGTACTATAAAGGGAAAGTGTGCAATGCAACTCTACTGATTTTCCAATGAAACTATAGAATATATTTCACCAAAGCACACCATTTAACAGGAGAAAGAACAAAAAGTATATGGCTTGCTCTATGTTCCCTTCTAATATTTAATAATTTCTTGTCAATAAACTGAAGAACCCAAGAAAGAAATTATACAAAATGGGGAAAAAAAACTTTTAAGGAAATGTTCACCTCTCGCTGGTTTGCTCGATATGTGGATATGCCAAAGACGTTCAACTTAACATCATCCGCTTGAGAATCCCATTCAAATGAACCAGACCAATTCTCTGAATTCGTCGAAGTTCCTATGCCCTGGCTGACGGAATCTTCTGTATCTTTGCAAAGTTCCAACAATGACTGCAACTCAGCTTTTCTTTGGTACAAGTTGTCTTGGCGCTCAAGAAGTACATTTAGTTCAGCTGCAGAAAGACAAGGCATAAGTCTAACACGAGGCCAACCCAAAATAACTAAATTTACATAATTATTAAAGTTAACATACAAATGGATATAGAAATTTAAAAATCCGTAAGTTCTATACTGATATATTATCAAACTATAATGAGTGCAATTTATACAGAAATTCATAAACCATCACAAATATACTGTTGAAGATCATATTGATCTGATCATCAGTATAGATAACCATAGCTTCGTCATTGTTGAAATGTCTTTCTATATTGTGCTATGATAAATCACTCGGTCCCTCGCTACATTCGAATTTATGAGAGATGCACTAGTTCTATCTTCAATTTTTTAGACTATTTTTTAGACTCTCCTGTGACATTAATCTGTAGACACCTCTCGTGTCTATATCTTTTCGATGTCTCTCGGTGCCTGACCTAAGGATGGACGTGGTTACCCTAGTTATAATCGAGCGAAGCTCTGATTTCATGGTTTCCAAAAAATATCTAGTTTCATTTGTCAAATCTTTTGCATTCTTATGTCCTGAATAAAACGGTTTCTCTCCAACCACTTAAGTATGTGTGTTATTTGTCTCACTCTCTTTTATTCTTGTTTGTTCATTTACGATTTGCCCAATGTGGGAGAATTTTACTCCTATAGGACAATGACTGCAAACAACTCTTTGAACCCACACATTAAATTGGCACTAACGTGAAAATCTCAACGGGTTGATTCAATTGAAATAACACACAGTGTTGAGATATGCCTTGAACGGTTTAATGCCCTGCGATTAGTTAATAGGGAGTCTCGCGGTTACCCCCGATTCAAAAACGCGTTCTGCATTTCTGATTCGTAAATGCATTCCACATCAGTTATCGCATTCTGTAATAAGGTTTAATGAGAGTGCATATATAAACTTGAATTAAACTCTAGCCGTATTATGATGTTCATTCTTTATTTTGCTCTCCTTAATAAAAATTGCCCCCCGTGGACTAGCTAACACAACGTTAGTGAACACGTAAATTGATGTGTGTTCTTCTTCTCTTTACGTTTACTTTACTGTTTTCGATTGGTTGTTGATTGCCGATTTCATACCACACAATTTTTCCGTTTCGTAGAACAATTCCACATGTACATGCATAGATTTCTCGAACCTCAACTCCTAATGTACGAAACAGCTACGAGTTCGAAACAAAAAATCGGCAATGAGACTAATTCATAAGAAATAATACTGGAACGATGAATAAGAGAAGAAGATGAATGCTTAATCACCTTGAACTTCGTTTAACTGCACTTCGACGTTGAGAAGCTCCTCCAATACCTCTTCCGTGTTCATCTCTAAATAAAAAATAGGCAATCAGAACAGAAACTTTTGACTCGGAGTCATAAGAGAAGCTCGGAGAAGGGGAGAATGGCGCAGATGATGAAAATGCGAGTCGGGCCAGCAACAGCCATTGATTCCAAGGTACCTGAAGAAAAATCGACGCTTACAAAATTGGAAAGGATCTGAGTTCTGGTCGGAGAAGAATTTGCGGTAGTTACCGCCGATCGCCTTCACCGGAATTTGGCTGCCCAGCCCTACCGTCGTTCGCGTTCGCCGCTCCTGATCGAATGACTAGTATTCTTGGCGCGTGTACACCATTTCCCTCTTTTTTAAAATTTCCTGATACGTAATTTTAGGGTTTACATTTATGAAAAATACTCGGATAAAAAAAAAATTGGATTTTTTTTTTTTTTTTCCAACAAGAAGTAGTAAAGGCATCACCTTACACCTAATGATCACGTAGTCATGGTTCGTATCCATTGTAATATAAAATATCTTTATCTTTTCTATATTTGATTATTCAATTTAGTTTGTGTTTTTATGATAAATTTTAGTTTATTTAGTATAAGCTTAGCTTATTGTAAAAATAGCCAATAATAACCTATATTAGTGGAATAGCCAATAACAACTTATATTAGAGGTTACAATCTAATAAGTAATAGATTGTTGATTTTAATTTTTGTTTGTAAAAATTACTAAAAGAAATTTCTTTTTTTAGAATAACGATTTTTTTTTATTCCACAATTATTGAATATAGGAGATTCAAACTCATAAACTTTGATAATTAAAAAATGCATTTATTTGATGATATCGGTAATGTTGTAGTAAAAAAAACTAGTTGTTCCTATGTGACTTTAGTATTGAAATTAATTTCTACCAAACAATGAAACCATTCATCCACTAACTTTTTCCAGAAAGACATTTACTTTACAAAAAAAAGTTAATAAATAAATAATTAGAAATATGGCTAAATTTGTAAAACATAATCCAACCAAACAAGTCATATTTTTTAAGTAATCAATTATTAAAAACCGGTTGGAATTACTTTTTACCGATTTGACCATCTTTCTAATTATTTATTTATCGATATTTTTAGTGCAGCTAAAAAAAAGTCTAATATCATTTGTAGGGATGTCCATTTTCCCGCGAGAAACGGGGAAGAAAAATCCCTATTGGCTAGACGGGGCTGGGGATGGGGATTGTATTCCCGTCCCCGATCTCTGTCCCGTTTATCTTTTATCTTTTTTTTGAATATTTTTTCTTAATTCTACTCATTTAATTTTCAAATAAATATATCTTTATTGATGATATTTTCTATGCATATGAATATTTTGCCCCGCCTTGTGGACATCTCTAATCATTTATCAATAAGGGTGACAAAATTGACGATCCCCCACCAACTTGAATTATGCAAACTCAAACAACAGATATATAGTTGGATCATTATGGATTCACTTTATCATGTCTTAATTTTTTAAAATTCTCTTGATCATTAAATTATTATATAATAATTATAAGACCATTGTTTACGATGCAATAAAAGTTGAGTTCTATGATTAAGAACATTGTTTAACTTACTTTATGATACATAATATTTTATATTTTTCACACATTAATATGTTACTTTACAATGCATAAACTTAAATAATCCAACTTATTACACAAATCTACTAGATACAAGATTGATAGATTAAAGTCTCATTAGATATAAAATTAAAAATTATATCTTCATTAGCTTAAAAAAAAAATTATATCTTTATTTATTTTTTAAAATACTTAAACATATTAAACGACTATTATATAAGTTAAGATTTTTTTTAATATGATATAAGAAAAATATTTATTTAACATGATTAAAGTTTGATTTAGAATCCATTAAATATTTATTTTATAAATTAAATAGACCGAAGACCCAACAAAAGCATAAATCTAATGAAAATCCAAAAAAACAATTGTTAAAAAAAATCATAATTATTTTCTCAAAAAAAAAAAGATCATAATTTAGACTATTACATGATTAATATATTAATATATCATTTAATGTTATTTATTTGATATATGGTCCTCCATATGGGCCATATCTGATGGGATCGGAAAACATTCTCCTATCCATTATATTTAGGACAACATTTTCCATGGACACTTCAATTGACAGATCACCCATGTCCCATATGCTTTTTTCTTTTTTTTTTTTCTTTTTCTTTTTTTCATGAACCTTTTCTTAAAATAGTTTTCAATTCTTTATTTTACATAATTAAAATTTAGCTATTCCTTATACACTACAAAGCCTTCTTAAAATTTAGCTATTACATAATTAAAAATTCTTACAATTTTATTTATTAATATTCATGACTGTACATGGCAGTTTGTCGCCTAACCTTACAACATTTAGATATCAAATAAATTCGTAGGAAATTAATTTATAAGTAAGTGGTTACCATAGATATAACTCATCACCTTATGCACCTCAAGACCCTCCTTGACCACTTGAATCATTTTATGTTGGTTGTTCTCTTACAATTTTATGTCTATGATATTTGAAACAAAACTTTAATATATTCATAAAGCAAAGTTTTTTTTTTTTTTTTTTTTTTTTTATAGTTTAGAGGTATGTTTGAAATAAAATTTTAGCCTTTTCCATCTAAAGTTAATGGTTAAGACATTTTTTTACATGTTTACTATAGTTAATGAGTATTTTTTTAATCATTTTTAAGTTTAGAGGCATATTTGACACATATCTTATATTTCGGTGCTATGTTTAATCATTTAGCTTTATAAAAATCACATCGTGTTAATTAATAAATTATAGCAAAAAAAAATCCCCTGCTTTGTAGGGTACTTTATGTATACATACATATTTTTTAACTCAAAAAATGTGCATTAATACTGAAATATATTCAAATTCTTGTCATTGTTTTAGTTCTACCTTATAAAAAGAGACATTCAATTTCACCACACATCTTGGTTATTGAACACACATATATTTATTTGTGGTCATGAATTGTTACTTTTATTAATTTATTATCTTCATCGATAATTTAACTTTCTTTTTTTTTTTTATAATTTAATAATATTTAACACTTGAACCCATAATTAATTACCGTATGATACGGTAAGACATTGGATCCGATCCAATGTCCAATATTTTTTAATATATAAAAAACAACATTTATAACTAAAAAAAACTTCTTCAATTTTCTTTAACAAGTTTGGTCATTGCATTTAGTTTTCTCTCATAAAATTAGTTTTAAATAAATAATTACAAAGTTATATGAAAAAAAGTAAAGTTTGAGAAAGTTACTTATAAGATATACTGACATTTGAAGCATAAAAAAACATTAGGTTGATCTTCAAGATTTTAGAAAATCTTCTAAATATAATAGAATAAAATGACTTTATATGATTTATTGACAATATATATATCTCGGTTTGAATCAGTTTTTATTGGTTTTTGAAAATGAAAATCGGAACCGATCCAATATTGTCAGTTTCTTCAAATTACAAATCGATATATCCAACTTTGTGCTAACAAACCGATCCAATCCATTGAATTTAATTGGTTCGGTTCGATTTTTCGGTTTTTCGATTTTGCCTTGCACCCCTAACCGTATAATATCAATTACGTGTATTTTTTTACCACTTATTAATTATTAGTGAAAGGAAAGAAGAAAAAAAAAATGGCCCACTCATTTTAGGCAGCATATTTGTGTGTACCGATTTGGCGGCAATCGTACGGTGGAAAGTGATCGAACGATCAGAGAATCAGCGGCCTCAGTCGGTAGTCAAAAAACAACTTATAATTCTTCTACATTTTTTCCAAGAAAAGACACGTTTATTTTTTTTTCAATTTCCTACTGTAAAAAAAAAATAATAATAATAAAATAAAATAAAATAAAAACAATAAAATTCCAGTCTATGAAACGTGCAGCTCGTGCAAAACAAACGCAGTCTTTTAATAGATAATGATATTCTATTTATAATATGTATATAATTTCTTTAAGCAGAATTTAATTGTAGAAAAAACTTACGACCTCTTAAAATAAATGTCAATTATCAGGAACACGTTCAAAATTTTGAAAAAATCCTACTAATTTAAAGGTAGGAATAAACTTATAATTTAATTATTTTATTTTTTGTTGTATAATTTATAGATATTTGTAATTATTTGATTTTTTGTTTTTAATGTGATTAAGTTTATGAATAAATATCATTTACATTTATGAATTTTATTGTCTTATTATTGATTTCATATCTAAATTAAGCTAAGTTATGTGTATTTATTAATTTATTGTGTGTGTTTTGATTTGATTATAGATTTAATAATATTTTTTCAAAGATAAACACGTAGATAAATTTAAAAATAAATAAATAAAATACACACATTGTAGATAAATAGGGGAGAGACGGAAAATTTAACTAGTTTAGAAAAACAAACAATTAACTAAATATTTATCGAATTGGACTGTTGTCTCTGCATTTTAAATTTACAATAGTTTGCGTTGCAAAAATAATATTAAAACAAACTAATTTTGTATATGTAATTAATCAACAAATTGAAAGTTCGTTATGAACTATAATCAATTAAATTATGAACATGTTCCATGTTAAACTTTGTTTGAGGGATTTATAAAAAAATAATATTACATTTGTTACCTAATGAAGTTCTAAGACTAATCTATTCATTTCATCACAGTTCAGCAAAAAAAAATAAAAATTTTAACTGACCTGCTTATTTTAAAATTAAGCAGAGATAAAAACATAAAAAATATAAGAAACTCGTATATATTTTAACTTTGGTTAGTTTTTGAATTCTTCATGTATAATAAAAAAAACATTGTAAATAACAACTTTTCAAAAAATAATAATAATAATAATGTTAATAGAAAGACAAAGAAAGTCGTGCTTGTAATACATATGATTTCCAATAATGCTATAAATAGTTTTTAATCAATATCATTCTTTAATAAGTAAAGTATTTAATCACTGAATTGAATAATTTTAGCTCTAGAAATGATAAATATTTTAAAAAGTACTAAACTTATTATTGAAATAAAAATATTGAGGTATCAACGTTCACTCAATAGTAAAAAAGTTATGAGTTTGAATTTTCCACTTTTTTTTTTTTAAAAATGACAAAAATATATAATATAAAATAAAATAATGTTATTTATAAATAAATTTTATAATTAAAATGACAAAAATAAATGCCATAGAGTTTGGCTGTATGGTCTAATTTGCCATATAATTTGAGATTTTTTTTTTTTTGAAACAAATTTCAGATTCATTTAAACCCAAGCAAAACAAATAGCCATTGTTCTACAAACTTTCAAATGAAGTTCATTTCAGCTTCTCTCTTTTCTATCCACTTCTCAATTTCTCTCTCCTCTGTTCTTGTTTGTTTTTTTCCCCAAAATTATTTGCATATAATGCACGAGGCCAAGTGGATCGAATGAAGAAATATTTAAATTCTAACCACCATTGTACGAAAGTTGAATGATCAATTAAAGATTCAACAACTCCTCTGTTATATATTTGAAATCTTCAACCTAATTTGATGAAAAGCGACGGAGAGGAAAAGGAATCGCCGATTTCGCCTTCGCCGTCAGCGGATCGGAAACCAGAGGAGGCTGCAACCGCCGCACCGCCGGGAGCGGAAGTTCAGTCTCAGTCGTTCGACGGCGCTAAGGAGGAACTCCGCCGTACAGAGTCCGAAACGTCGATTATCGGCGATTGCGATTTCGACCGCCAGGTAACGATCGCTACTGAGAATCTTGTTTTTAGAAGTGAAAGAAAACGAAATCTGTGATTTCTTGTTTTCGTTGATTTGATTTTGTTTTGTGATCTTGCTTCTTCTTTGCTTTTTGCGGAATCCCTTTTTTTTCTCTTTTTTTTGTTCTTCTGCTCAATGTTTTCAATTTAGAGAGAAAATTGATATTTCCAACTTAACGTTCTTTGGTTTTAAGTAACTGACGCTTATCTGATTTTGCTTTTTAAATGATAGAGAAAATCAACGTTTTTAGTGAAGTTTTGGTACTTCTATTTTAAAATTTAATAATATTTTAGTAATGTTAGATTTTAGTAGTTGAATGTTTTTTTTTTAATTTATTATTTTTTAGTACAGGAGATGGATTGCAAATTCTCGAAGTGTGATCGTGGTATTGAACTGAATTATTACCAAATAATGAAATTAACTCGCGTCTGATTTATTTTAAATATTTTTTAAAGTTTACTTTTAGACTTATTATTTTTAAATATTAAATTTATGTGAAAATCAAAATAATTACCTCATTATATTGTTATATAAAATTAATCTATTTATTACTTTAGTTAATATTAAGTCATATCAAATAAATCTATTTATTATTTTATTTAATATTAACCAAACAATTTTTGTTATTTGAGAGGCTAAAAGTGTGCATTTATTAAAATGGTGGGTGAATTAACATTTGTATTAAATTATTATTAAATTCAATTTTGAATAAAGTTAGTTTCAAATTTATTATAGACCTACAGTTTAAAAGTACAATGACTCCGATAAAAGAAACGAAAGATCAAAATAATATTTTAACTAATAATAATCTAACACAAAATAATAACTCAATTAGTAGATAATGATTATTCAATTGATGAATTTTACATAAATGAATATATTTATCAATATTTTAACATGTACATTATTTAGAAAAATTAGATATTTGAAAAATAAAATCCGAAACAAACTAATTAGAAGTGACCCTGCAATAAATATTAATGAAAATGAGAGGTTGTTTACAAATGAAACACAAATGTTATTTTAAAAAATGTCCATATAGACAAAATATAAAAGAAAGTCACATACAACTACTCCACAAAAATCCAAACTCACATCCATACGATATATTGGACGCCACAATTTTACAAACAACTACATCTAAAGCGAGTTATTGTCTACAAATTTCGTACAAAAATCCACAAACAAACGAGTTATTATTATACTCAATTTCTAATCGCTCAAAATAACCATTCATGCAATTAT
>JBBMKA010000018.1:8383236-8397407 GCA_037833695.1 Sechiopsis laciniata
GCTCCACCTTTTCAAGACCTTTACTCACAGCTTGCATTTCTTCAGCCAATGCCTTCAATTGAATCTAGTTTTACAAAACTTCTATTACATCAGGTAAAGGAGTAACCGAATGCACATCTTATCCATACATTCATCGTATTGTCAGAACTAGAAAATTTCAGCACAACAACATACCTTAGAGGCAGCTTCTAAATGAACAAGGTCCTTGTCAAAATCAAGTAACTCGGGCAATTTTTCTGCAAGGAGCTTTTTTTTTGGGAGTGGGGGGTAAGCAAACTGATCCAAATATAAATGACAAGGGAGTTCGAAAACAATAAAATTAAGAACTATATGAGATGGTTGAGATAATCAATAAAAATAGAGGGAATGGGCCAGTGACGTGATTATTTTGTGAAGACTCTGTGACGAGCTTGGCCGAGAGATTTCCAATTTCTAATTCCTCAAACTATCTAAATGCTAACCTTTCTAGTACTTTCCTAATTCAATGCATTTCAGTAGTATTTGTTGCAGGGCTACCAAGTAAGTACAGCCATACTCATCTGAAACCATTTGTTATAGATCCGAATTTTGGTAAAAGCATTATAATTATATCGTGTTGCAAGCACAGACAAATTCCATCTAAATTCCTACCTTACATAAATAATGCATCAAAGTCATTTTGTTGTTTCTTGCCCGTGTGTCTGACAATTTAAGGAGGCTGTCCAACTTAAAGCCTATGGCAGAGCCTGCAAAGAAAACACAAAGATACTTTTTTAAAAACAAATGCATTAGACCAGCAAGCAAGGCCCTGAAGCCAGATTCCTCTTCACTTCACAAATTGAGAACATACTTTCAAGTTCGGACTGAACAGTTTACTATACACTACACGTGATTACCAGTTGGAAGAAGAAGAAAAAAAAAAAAAAAAAAACTTTGAACACATAAATTCTTGGGTTAAGTCTTTCAAGCTTGCACGTCTTCAACAATCTATTTTAACAAAACTATATACATTGAAATACAACAGCAAGAGATATCTACCTCGAGCAGTGCCCTGGTTTAATGCATTTCCCAGAGTAAGAATTGTTTGCATTATCTGACGCAATTTTTCAGATTCTTTTACCTGTTGCTTTAAATTGAAAAATAAATATGGAGTCCAATATAATTGATGTGGTCACTTTGAATACATAAATAAGTGAAAGAGTACCTCTCTTGTAGCATCATTTATTGTGCTCAAATTATGTCTCAAATCATTCACCTGACCAAAATATGAGCTAAAACTGTTTACTACAAGTAAATGGCATATAAGTTTGTGACAAACACTTTGATATTTATACCTGACTTGAAAAGGTGATTTTGAAAGCAAATACTCGTAACTTGGACTCTGTTCGTGGGACCTTCATTAACTCAAGAAAAAACTGAAAAGAACGAAGTAGCATGTGTTCAAAAATTACATTGAGGCTTATGCATTGCATACTAAGGATAAAGAAGCAATTGAAGTACCTGCTCACACTTTCCAAGCATTTCTTTGTCACCTGTATAACTCTGTAATATGGGCATGAACCATTGGCAGGAAAAAGGAAACAATTAAAAATGTTCATGGCTTTTAGGATCTATTAGACCAAACTAAACATGTAACTCAGATACTTTGACATATTCACTTAATATATTACGGAAACCACAATATCAAAACTGACTTTACCAGAACTCTTTACTTAATACCAATATTGTCCAAAAATCAGACATGACGCAACAATTTTATTTGTTTACTTTGCATAATGACCAAATAAACAATTGGTAAACTCAAATAGTTTAATTTTACGAATTTAATTCATGGTGCCTATTTACATCCAACTCAAAGATGTAAAAAACTCCAACAAGATTTTGTATGTCAAATGCTGTAAAATCAAACACTTCTCAGTAGAATTGCACAAAAGCTACCTAGATACTTAAGACAATGACAATGACAACGATTCCAACCCCTGCCACTAGTACATGATGGAAAATGTGGAGAGAAAATCCTGCTTTTGAAGAAGAAAAATTGTAGATACACTTGCATTAAATTTGAAAAAAATTTCCCAGACATATACTAGGCAAAACTTCCCTAATAATGGGCCTAAGGCTCCCGAAGAAAGTAAAATGGGAAATATATATATATAGTTGCACATTTGCACTAGCAGCTAAATGTGAAGTTCTTTATTAAAATTCCAAACCACATCCCACTATTGACAAGTATTTTAATTGATATTGCAAATCCTAGCCAAAATTTCTCATAAATGAATAAACTCAATAAGTAACTGGAACTGTAAGACTTAACGGGGAAGAAAGAAACTGATTTGAAAAAAGTAACCTTCACATTTTTCATGGACTAGCCTTAGATAACTATCAGAATGTTTTTAATTTTTACGTACAAATATGACAATGGTTATGGTTCACCAAATTCTACATTGCAACGTCAACCCCAAAGTTATAAAATGACAAAATGTACCAATATGTACAATGAGAGAGGAAGCCAGGAGGGCAGTACCTTCAACGTTTCCATCTCTTCCCTAGTAGGACAAAACTTGATGAGATTTTCAACCTGGTCAATATCAAGAGCAGAAGAATCCAATGCAAGAACGGAATTCTGAAAAAGAGAGATAGAGAGAGAGAGAGAGAGAGATCCGTTACAACACTAAACAGACTAGATGAGGTAGAGAAATCATACTCTTAGAGTGGACAATCATTCTAACCAAAAAAAGAGAACAGGGTAAGTATTTTTATAGACAAACTATGAAACATAACAAAACGAATATTCACTTACTATCATATCCGGTAAGGGAATCTTTATTTTTGAGAGCATTATTTCACAGTTATATGCTCTCCGCAGGTCAATCTGACAAAATTAAACAAACCCACGTCACAAATTTGACCAAAATACCTAATAAAGAGAGGAAAGTGACAAATTGCTCCTTGCAAACCTCCCAGCCCTCCTTGAACTCCATGAATCAAAATCATGAGAATGAAATATGAAACTTAAAAGAATGATGGAGAAGAAAATTAAGAAAGAACAAAAAATAACTAACCAGTTGCACTTTTTCAGGTTTGTTGATGTTAGAACCGCGTCGTCCTCCACCTTTACCGACACTTCCATCAGAAGCAGAGGCTGCTGAGAATAGACTTTCAAGTTCAGAGATGTCTATTTCTGGGGCCCTATAAGACCATTTGAAGTGAGAATAATAGGAAACCCCATACAACTTAATAATAGTGAGTCAGCCAATACGATATAAACAAAAACTAATAGATAAGGAAACCAGCAAATACAAGACAGAAAACCTAGAACAGGTTCGAAAATAAAAGTGCATGTTTTTTAAGGAAGTGGATGGATCAATGCATACACATAGACCTTTGTTATATTTTGCAAGGACGAAGTTAAGAATTTTATTAATAATATAGACTGGCTATTGAATAAAGTATAGGCTTTACAATCTAAAAAGCCAATGTGGATCATCCAGTTAGTTGAAAACGCAAAAAAAACAAACAAACAAACATGCATTGTGCACCTTGATTGGTTTTCCTGCTTTTGTGAGTCAGCCCATAAACTCCCTTGCATTGCACGAGTAACTTTCACCCAGTGCAATGGTTTTAAAGTGGTTTTCTTTGGAGTAGTATTTACAACTCCTGTAGCAACTCGACCTCTTCCTTGAGTTGTTGATCCTAGAGAAGTCTTCCCCCTCCCAATGGAAGGAGGGGGTGGTGGAACATTTGACCCTCTTGATCCAGGGGGCGGTGGTGGCATTGGTGTAGCACCATGACTTGTCGTAGGATGAGCATTGAAGGAATTTGCTGGTGGAGGAGGTGGAGGAGGTCTGATTGATTTAGTACCATGACTTGGCAGGTCAACACCAGGAGGTTTTGGTGGTGGAGGAGGTGGAACTGGTGTCACACCACGGTTTAATTGTGGGAGAAGAGGTGGAGGTGGAGGAGCATTAGAAGACTTTGATATAGGAGGTGGAGGTGGCGGTGGAGGAGTACTAGAAGACTTTGATATAGGAGGTGGAGGTGGAGGTGGACGCGCACTAGAAGACCTTGATATAGGAGGTGGAGGCGGAGGCAGAGGAGCACTAGAAGACTTTGATATAGGAGGCAGAGGTGGAGGTGGAGGCAGAGGAGCACTAGAAGACTTTGATATAGGAGGTGGGGGTGGAGGCGGAGGAGCACTAGAAGACTTCGAAATAGGAGGAGGAGGTGGCGGTGGAGGAACACTAGAAGATTTTGGAAATGAATGTGGAGGTGGGGGAGGAGGTGGAGGCAAGGGAGCACCAAAAGACTTGGAAACTAAAGGCGGAGGTGGAGGCGGAGGAACACTAGAAGATTTTGGAACTAGAGGCGGAGGAGGTGGAAGAGCACTGGAAGATTTTGGAACCATTGGAGGAGGAGGAGGTGGAGGAGCACTATAAGATTTAGTAACGAGCGAATGTGAAGCAATCAAAGAGGTCATAACAGGATTGTTACTACTAGGATGTTGAGGTGGAGGGGGTGGAGGTGGAATCCCATGCATTGTCGTGGAGCTCGAGTCTGAAGTGATGGAAGTTTCTACATGGCGTTCATTATGAGACAGAGAAAACGGTGGTGGTGGCAGTGGCGGCAACGGCAGAGGGATAACTTTAACAGTAGGTGTCATTTTATTTGAGCCAAGTTCCCCACTAATATTTGTAAATGGTAGATTAGATGGAGGCAATGGCATCGAAGATCTTATAGAAGGGGGTGAGAAGCTAGAAGAAGTTAGTGGAGGTGATGAAGAGGGTGGACATTCATTATTTAAAAAGATCTTGTCTCGACATTCATCAAGAGTTTGAGGCGACTTTGATGAAATGTTCACTTCGCTAGCGCCAATCTTGTCGGAAAATAATTCAGAAGAATGTACCATAGTTGGAATTGTAAAATTGGTCGAAGTTGAATCAATTGAAGTCTTTGCCATGATATCAAATACTTCATCTGAACTATCGGCAGTGCTAGACGTATTATTTTCCTCTTCAGAATCCACTGGCGAGGAATATGAACTTGTTTTATTTTGCAATCTTGACCGTTCTTTCACATCACTCAAGGCAGAAAGATTCTTGAGTAACCACAAGGCAACATCGTCATTGCTATCAAGCCATTCAGCACCACTAAAAAGTTCTTGAACCCTGGAAAAAGCTTCAATTGGTAGTCCACCTTTCTCTTCGCCATTCAAAATTGTGGTTGGAGCCCTTGGAGGGGAGATGCTTTCTATCTCCCCAAACAAAACCTAATTTAAAAAGCAATTTTAGTTGAACAACTAAAGCGATATATATATATATATATATATAAAAGCAAGAAATTGATTATCAAGATTCTCCAAATGAGTGCTAAATTACAAACCTCAGCTCGAAAGCCTTTTGGGTAACGCTCCTTTGAATCCCAAAGAATGTCCAAATTTTCAGAGGTTAGCATCAGTATGTTTGATCGTATAAATGCTGTATTGAACATGATACGAAACATCATAACTTCCCTTTCTGGTTCTGATTCCAAATGTGAACATTCCAACACTACATCTCCTTGAACCAAACATTGCACGTCAATTTTAATCACATCACAATCTGCCTGCAAACAAAACATCCATTTGTTCATAGTTAACACATTTGAAGTATAAGGAGTCTAAAAATCAAAGTAGAAATTCAGTATATCGAACTCTAACCTGACGGTAGTGACGGAGGGCCTTGTTCTTCTTGGGCATGGAAAAAATCATCTGCGTGGAAAGCCCGCCCTTACTAAAAAGATTTCTCCCAAAAATACGAATAACTGGTCTACAACCATTCTGAGAATCGAAACTGGGAATGCCACGAATAATTACACAATCTAAAGAGAGCGCTCGCTCAGGCGGTGGCCACTCAGATACTATAGTTCTCCTTGCAACATACTGCAAGTAGCGGAGCTGAGATGGCAATGGATTTAATGGTGACAAGAGCTGCAAAAACCCTTTGGGAGCTTCTCGATGTACAATTTCAAGAGTTTTCCTCTCACCACTGTGCAATTTTCTAAATATCAAAAAGCTAGCCAAAAGAAATGCTAAGAGTGGCCAACCTCCCCTCTCACAGTGAAGAAGAATGATATTTTGCTGGTTACCAAGCAGAAGCCAACTTTCACAAACACGGAGGAAGTGTTGTATTAAAGATAATGGAAGAAGAGGACAACCTTCATATTGTCGAGGATAATCCATCACAGTGACATCATACTCCCGCAACATTTCTGCAAATTGGCTTCTGTTCTCTCCTTCACGAAAATTAAATGCAAGGAAGGAGGAGTCTGGGAATTCTTCATGTAATTCGTTTATGACTTCATGTAGATATATTTGGTACATACCCTCGGGCAATACTTCAGTGGAAAAGCACGAATCAAAAACTGCACAAATTCATGAAATTGACGACCGAGTAAGGAACTACACACCCAAGAACTAAACAAATAGTGGCAATTCAGGAATTGCAATACCGAATTGCAATTAAAAAAAAATCCACTTACTATATACTCGTTCAACAAATTCCAGCAACCCATCAGGGGGTCTTCTGTAAAAGAATCTACTGAGGAGAGACATCTTAATGTACAGAATTTACATGTAAGCATACACCACAAGGCTAAAAGCTGCAAAATAAGTAACTGAAATTAAACCCTAATTTCCCCAATTCCACATGCAATCATCAATCATCAGACAAATTTCGTTAAAAACATCCTTACAAACAAATTACCAGCTCAAAAGGTGCAACAATCTAAGTAGAAAACGCGCTCTTCTTTTGTCAATTCCGAAAAAAAGAAAGAAATCGAGCAGCATTACAATGAGAATCGAACTATCAGTCCATTTCAGTTCCAGAAAAGACAAACCTAAAATGAGAAGCGAATTCGAAGAAACGCAGCAGAGAATATTCCTAAATCGAACGAAGCGATTAAAAGCAAATCAAAATCAAAGAACATAATCAGAACCAAAATCAGAAAATTGAAGAAATTAGAAAGAAGAAAGAGTGAAACCTGCTGTTTGAACTTTGAAGAAGAACGAGTGAAAGGAAAATGGGGGAGGGAGAATTGGGAAATTTTGAGAATTTGAAAGTAATGAAAGGACCCCACGCCGCAACTCCAGCTTCATTTCAATTTATAGATCGATTTATTTTTCAATTTATAATCGATTTATTTTCCGCCACATTCAATTTCTCTCTCTTATTTATCCCAGCAATTTGGGTGCTGTCAGAAAATTGTGTATAATAAATTAATTTTAAAAAAACAATATGTTTTTTTTTTTTTTTACTTTGTTTAGTTTTACTAAGTGCAGTTAATTGCGTATAAATATCAAATTAAACTTTATTACAATAAAAAAAATTTTAAAAAATATCTCTTAAACATCAATTTTCAAATAAAAATTCAAAAAAAATTATAACATCTCATGTCCATAACATCAATTCTCAAATAGATACTTCATCATTTCAAATCACTCAACTTCCTCCCTATTTCTTCTTCCTCTCCTCTCTTCTCCCAAACTCCAAATCCAATCACTCCCTAGAAGCATATTTATGTTTATTATTATTATTATTATTGAAATGATATATTTATGTTTGTAAAGCCATAAGCTTTGGATCAGGTTTTAAGGGCTTTGTTTGGTGGAGAATTCTTGTGGGAGTTATGAAGCCCAGAGTTCAAATTCAGGGGTAGACCAAAAGCCCACTGCAGCAGTTGAGTAATAGGAATTATAAACATGTACACCTTTTGGTCCATGTGTGTGTATATATATATATATATATTTATTTATTTATTTATATATTTAAAGTTCAAATTTCGGAGAGCAGCACAAATCCTATAGAGATGAAATTAATACTCTTAAGTAATATGAGAGTTAAGTATCGATTTTTAAGATTGACATGTAATCATGGAATTGAATTGAATTACAATCAAGTCAATATACCACCAACCCTTTATATCATGGAGAGAAGAGTTCGATAACCTTTGATGACAAATAGAATGAGCAAATTAGTTTTAGTATGAAAGAAAAAAAATTACAAATTAGTCTATGTGATTTTAAAAGTTTTTTTTTTTAATTTTTTTATTATTGATATCTATGAGTGTCCAGATTATTTTATGCGTACCTCAACAATTGTTATGTCACAACTTTCTATCCCTACAACATTTTATTGTCAATGACAAAAGTTATACTCTTGTTAAAATTAAAAATAATAATAATAATAATAGTATATGTCCTTTGTAATCATTGAAAAATTAAATATGTGAAAGTTAACTATTTAGAGTTATGTTACCTCACATCATTATCATCGATAAATGAATAATTAATTTGTATATGTTTAATTCATTAATAATTATGAATAGTAGTATCATTCTTTTTAAAAATAAGATATAAGTTTTAAAATTGTAAAACTAAATTCAAACTTTCTTGATAGAATTATATTCTAATTTAAGATTATAGAGACTAAATATCACCCTTTTTTTCCTCCAAATTACATAGATCCAATTCATTATTTAACTATAAAATAACAAACGAGAAGTACCAAAAGTACATTTTACTCAAAAAAAAAAAAAAAAAAAAAAAAAAAACTAAACATTAAGAACAAACAAAATTATATTTTGGTTAACACAGAAAACAGACGTGTTGCCGACAACGTGTTCGACGTAATGTCAACAAGAAACTTGATATCAAAATTTCGTTGGGCTTAGACTGAAGCCTACTTCCCTGCACGACCCATGAAACAAAGTAGAAAAAATGCATCTTCAAAAGTCCCAAATTTTGAGAAATATTAATATTCAGAAATTGATTAATTTGAAATAAAAGGAAATAGAGAGAAAGTGGGGGTTGCCATTGTGCTGCTTTGTTTGATTGTCACATGGAGAGATTGACGTTGGCGCTGTGGCGTTTTCACAAGCACATGGCATGCGCCGTCGATTCTGACAGCTCCATAAGCTAACTCCAAATGCCATGTCTCTACATTATTTTGGAGCTCTTTTTTCTCTCGTTATATATAGAGGTATAATTGCATGCTGTTTTGGTACCATGCAGTCGTCTACGTGGCAAAATTTGGATCACTCTTTTATTATTATTATTCTTTTTAATGTTAAAAAAATTAAAAAAATCAAAGGTCTAGATTTTGCCACGTAGGTGGCTGCATGGCAGCATGCAATTATTCCTCTATATATATTTTTTGAAAAGATTTTATGTGAGTGTTTTCAAATTTAAAGAGTATTTATATTCCGCATTTATTAACTACTATTCAAAAATTATATTCTAATCAATTTTTGTAACTATTTAAAATTACTCATTATTTTTAATTACTTAAAATAATTTTTCATTTTCAATCTCTCATTTTTTATCATTCATTTTCAATTATTCAAAATAACTCTTCATTTCTAACTATTTCATTTGTAATTACTCGAAATAATTTATTTTTAACCACTCGTTTTTAATAATTCATTTTTATCTTATAAAAATAATATCTCGTTTTTAATCCACATCTATCGTCGTTAACTCCTTTAAAAAAGCACACACATCCAAACAAATTATTTCATTGAAATTTACATTCAAACGAACTATTACAAAATTCTTAATTTTTTAATTCCTCAAATTAACTACTTGTCCAAAATATTATCCAAACACCTCTTATATTTTGTTAGTTTTGTTTGAAAAAAAAAAACAATTTATTTTGTAAATATTGTATTTGGATGATTCTTAACTCTTAGGGGCTGTTTGTTTGACGTATTTAGCAAGGATTTAGTTTTATGATTTATTAACTTCTCTTCGAAAACCTACATCCAAATAAGTTTTTACTAACTCCTTCTCATTTTTACTTTTAAAAATAACTCTCATTTCTAATCATTCATTTTTAATCATTCATTTATACTACTCAATCATTTCTAACCACTCATTTTTAATCATTTATTTCAAATCAATCAAAATAACTCAATTTTAACAATTCATTTTTAATCATTTCATTTTTAACTACTAAACATAACTACTCATTTTAAATCTACATCCAAACAATATTTTGACTCTAACTCCTCTATACAAAAACTACATCCAAACTAGTTTTTGGCACAACTCTAAATTTTTAACTACTCAATATAATTCTTCGATATAACTCTCTAACCTAAATCTTATCTAAATATGTCAAACAACCACCCCCTTAGGTGCAGGTTGGTTTGTAATCCAAACCCGAATTATTGTTTGGTTTACGGTTTATGACGGTGGATTTGAAATAAATAGTGTATTCAATTTTAATGAATTATTGTTAATACATCAAAATTGAACAAACTATTTATTCATCCACGTGATTTCATTAAAAATACGTAGACTCACGGAACAATCTATGTCAAGATGGGGATGTGATTGAGATGACAATCAAAATCCATCAACAAAATTGAATATTTTTTTGGTTATGAAATTCAAATTTCAAACTCAAACGAATTTACAATTGAACTGAGTTTGAATTTTTGTTTTCTTTTTACCATTTTTTTTTTAAATATAAATAACATGGTTTTTTTTTTTTTTTTTTTAGAAGATATAAATAAAAATAACATAGTTTTGAACTAAGGAACAATAGTATCTAACTCAGGGCTGTAAGTAAGGGAAAAAATAGTTAGTTGAGTAATTTTGAAATTATATTACATTATTTTCTTCAGTCTATTATTAGTGATGATTCTCTTATAGTTTCTAATTATAAAAACTCTCCCTACGTTTAAGAATTAAATCTAACAGATTCGTAAATCTCAGAAAAAAATAAAAATAAAAATAACAGACTCGTAATAATTATTTAACATTTCAAGATATCCACTAAAATAATATTATTACAAAAAAAAAAAAAAAAAAAAAGAAGAAGAAGAAGTCCACTAAAAGTACCAACCTTCAATTTTCAAATTTTTTTTAAAAAAAAATTTGAAGTGTGCACATTTTTGTTTTTTAGTATATTCAAATCTATTAGATGCATGTTATTTTTAAAGCATTTAAATTTTTTTAAACAAAATCAACACTATACATGATGGAAATTTTTTTATTTTTTTTTTATTTTTTTGAGTACGGGGAGATCACAAATCACTAACTACTCTAAAATAAATGATAGTCAAATATCGATTTTAGGGATCGAATCTGTGACTTGAACTGGATTTCCACCAAACAATGAAACCTTCCGGCCACTGACCCTTTCGATATATATAATGGAAATTCAAACGATAACGTTTTCAAAATTTGCATAAGAGAGAGGAGTTGATAGAATAACTTACAAGTATTATCACGTACTAATAATAATTAAAGATACAAAATACTTTAAAATTTGGAGTTACTTATAACTATAACGGAAAAGAGTTCATCCAATAAATAAATAAATATTTATTTATTGTATATATAACTAAGAATGTGACTAGGCAAAAATAAAATAGAAGTGACATGGTTTTTATTATTATTTTAATATTTTAGTAAAGTGGCACGATACTTTTAGTACAAGGCTAGAGTTTCATACATAACTATCATTGAATTGATGACCCCATTAACTTCACAACTAACCAAAAGAAATATCATCATGCTTTTTTAATACAATGTCATAATGAGTTGTTTAAGCAATTAACCAATTTTGTTATTGATTGAACAAGAAAATAAATTGCCCACAATCATAGTAATCCAAACAATTTTAATGAAATGTCAAGTTAGTTCTTATCAATAAAAAAAAAAAAAAAAAAGAGTATAATTTAATGAAGAATTGATAACCCTTTCTTCATAAGCAAATGTATTGTGGTATTATCCAAGATTTTTAATGCCATCCTTGCTTTAAAATTTGATTGGTTGTGTTTCCCATCTTTCCCAAAAGTAATCATCGATAATTGCATTACTGTCAAAGCTAAGTTTTGTGGTCCCTCTCAACATTGAGCTTTTTTCATCCTACTTTTTCAAAAGCTTTACAAAATAATTATTATTAACAAACATGTTTCATAGTTTGGTAGATTTATTTGAGATTGATCTATTAATGTATTAAATGATGATGGATAATTAGAAAGTAGTGTGAATTGTGTACTCAATCTTTTGTTAATTAAGTGACTATTTCATCACTTAAATTAATATAAGTAGTTTTCAAGGATTTATAATTTTGTGTCAGGTGATTAGAATCACATCAAATTGACTTTTAATTAGATCACGATCATCATCTCAATTTGTTTTGAGAAGTGATTTTTCAAAAGATGAAAATTCAATAGTCTTCGACGATTAGTTGTAACAATATCTAAATGAGTTTAATCTATCAATAGTTGACATACATTTTTTATTCAAAAGTTGTATGTTTTTGGAATTGTTTAAATGTCAATTATTGTTAGCAAATAAAATTCTTTATTGTTTACACTTAGTTTTGAAGAAGGCAATAAGGATTGTAATGGCATCACTAACAGAATTTATTAATGACATTTTTTAGACAAACTTTTTTCTTAGTTATATAACAGTGTGATATTCGTTTCAAAAAAAAAAAAAAAACAGTGTGTTATGGTAAAACGTCATTTAATGAATTTCATATTAATTTAGATTGTAAGTATGTTGTTTACTAATAAATAAATAAAAAGATTGTATGAATTTGGTCGATTAAAAATTGATTTGAAGAAACAACAATTACCGTCCCTAAACTAATCTATACCCATTCAAAAATCTTAATTTTCCTTTATTTTTATTCAAGTCCAATCTATACACAAAATAATCCAAAATTAGAAAATAAAAAGTAGTTAAAATATTATTTTGATTCAAATATTTTATGAATTATTGTTTGATTTCAATCTCTATATTTTTTTTAAATGTAAGATTTTCAATCTACAAGTAAAGGTAGTAGGGGTGAGAGATTTAAACTTGTAAATATCTAATTATTTCAACTTTTGTTAATTCATGAGTTTGAATCTCGACTTTCAATCATTTTGTAACTAAAAAATGCTTAAAATAAATAGTAACTAAGAATTGAACCTACCTCTCCCAATCTAATTAGGATACTTTTGATAGTTATACCACTCTGATTTGAATGAAACTTTTTTAAAAAAATTGTATTAAATTAGATATGCTTTTTTCATAAATACTCATTAATATTATTATTAATATCAATAGTATAATTATTTTTTTTTAAGTGATTATATTTATAATTATTTTCTAAATTTGATTGATCTCTATTTTTTTTTTTTTTGGTCAACCGTTAATTTAAATAAAATTAAATTGAATTTGGTTTTTTTTATTCAACAATATTTAAAATGCAAGAGATTTGATGGATCATAACTCATTAACTAATAATGTATATTAAAGATATGTCAAAATGAATAGCATTTCAATAATATCATATATCACATATAGTAGTGAATTGGTTACTAAGTTCGCAACAAATAAATTATACAAGTTAGTGGGTGTTTGTTTGCCATCGTGAGTATCAAAAACACGTTTCGATGTAGATTTTGTGTAAATAAGTTAGAGTCAAAACCTTGTTTGAATGAAGATTTAAAATAAGTAGTTAAAAAAGTAATGATTAAAAATGAACTATTTTAATTAATTTAAAATGAATGATTGAAAATGAGTGGTTAAAAATGATTGATTGATTAAAAATAAGAGTTATTTTTAAAAGTAAAAAAGGAAGAGAAGTTAATAAAAATTCATTTAAATATAAATTTTCGAAGAGACTTAATAAATTTTCTTTAAATATGACAAACAAACAACCTCTTATGGTTTTGTTGGTCCAGTACCAAATTTAACCGATTTATTTATTTTTGAAGGTTTGATTTAATATTTCTTGCTCTTGTATAAATAATATAAAGTAAAACTCTCCTACACATGTATGTGTAGGGAGCTTTACATTTTAATCACGTGGTACCATTAGATGTCACAAAAATTTCTTTTAATAATTAAAATATTAAAAAATAATAAATGTAGAGCTCCTTATAGGTGTATGTGTTAAGAGGAGTTTTTTTACTCAATAATATAATGGCATATGTATGCATCTATTTTCTGAAACATTCGTACGTTGAACTTTGGAGGCGGTAGCGGTACGGCGTCGTTTCATGGATATGCGTGTGAGACACACGCGTCTGGGAGTGACAATTAAATAGTAGAAAATTAATAAAAAAGGAGCCGGACCTTGTCGGCGACGATTATATCTATATATATATATATATATATATATATATATCTCTTTTTTTTTTTTTTTTTT
>JBBMKA010000018.1:8397507-8421550 GCA_037833695.1 Sechiopsis laciniata
AGATAGATATAGAGTTTTTGTTTTTTTTTTTTTTTTTTTAATTTGCGATTTTAGATTTGAAAAAAATAAGATTGCTGAAGGGAAGGGAAGGGAGGAATATTGATATTCTTCATTATCGTCGTTTGCAAGCTACGTCCACACCCACGCGCTCTATTGGGAGGTATATAAGGTTTTGACAAGGAATTAATTTGAAGAGCAGTAAAATAATTAGTAATTTAGTGGTTCCATTGTTTAGTGAAAATTCAGTGTTTTCTATGAAGGGGATAAAAATTAAAATATCTATTAGAAGTTAGAATGAAACTCTAGTTTGAATAGTTAAAAATGAGTTATTTAAAAATAATAATTATTTTGAGTAGTTAAAAAAGATGAAAAATAAATAATTAAAAATGAGTTATTTTAATTAATTAGAAATGAGTGATTTGGAAATGAAGAGTTATATTGAATAGTTATAAATGAATGATTAAAAATGAAAAGTTATTTTTTATAGTAAAAATGCTGAGTTATTTTTAATAATTACAAAAATTTGTTCAGATGTGATTTTTTAATGAAGAGTTACTAAATCTTTAATCAAAATCCACCTGTCGGAGATTGAAAATGCAAAATTATTATTTGTTTTTTTTTTTTTTTTGTAAAATTATCAACTTTACACATTTTAATTATTTTTTAGGATTAAATTGGTTGTCGACACCTATGTTATTTAAGTAAAATACTCGTCTCCTTATAAATGCAAGTCACTTTTAAGTATATAAACTACTTTTAAGATATATGAGTATCATTTAGTGTCACACAAATTTTATTTCAATAATATTAAAAATAAAATAAAAAATAAATTTTATAGCACCAAATAATACTACATATACATTAAAAAGTGTTTGCCTACTTATTTATACAAATATTCTCTTATTTTAATGAAAATTTTATTTAATCACTTACTTCAAAATGAACTAATTTTTACTCCACCTTTTTTTTTTCTTTTTTAAAATTTTTTTTTTTAAAACACCACATTTTTCAATTTTAGTACACAACAAAATCGTTAATAATATAAATAATCTTGATTTTAATGATAACTAGACTAGAGTAGCTTTAAATTTTAATAATTTAGCTCGAATTTGTTAATATTTTTGTTTTTAATTTCATAAAAAGAATATGATTACTAATGGTCAATAGCTCAATAAATTCGTTGAAACATATTTTACCCGACTTGTATTCGAAAAAATAATGTATTTATCTATAGATGAAAATAATATGCGATTTCAATCTAAGTTTGATTTCCAATTTGGGTGTCAAATTTACTTTATTTCCCCCATACTTTTCTTGCTTAGTTTCTGAGGAGACAAACAGAATTTAAGGGATTTTCTTGTTTTGTCTTTAAAGAATTTTAAGGTATTTTATTAAAGAGAAAAAAAAAAGAAGATATTTGAGGGGTCTCACTACCATTTATCCATGACGGTGTTGACTGTTGAGAATTTTCAATTTAAAAGCTATGGAGAATATTACAGATAACACAGGTAAACAAATAAAAGTTGACCAAGAACTCTTTTAAAATATTAAGTTCATTAAATTATTTTTAAAATATAAAATTGAATTCTTGCAGTTTTATCTAAAAAATAATGAAATTATGTATTGTGTTCAGAGTTGTTACGATATAATAGGATGATATACATAAAAAGATATGTTTTTTTTTTTTCCTTTTCTTATCCAACTAAATTATATTAGATACCATTAAAACTCTGTTTTTATGATTATAAAAAGATATATGTTGGCTTAAAATAAAAAAATAATACATTAATTAAGCAAGAACTTGTGAAGGTGGTTAAAACAAATAATGATTTTTTTTTTTTTTTTTTAAATTTAATAATTTGTCAAAGTGAGTTTAATCGTGTTAATTGATATGTATGATTGATTATTGACTAAGAGTGGTTCAAATAATTATCGAATAGGTTAAAGGCGCAATAGTTTCATTTTTTGGTGATAAACCAGTTAAGTACTAGCATCACAAGTTCGATCTCAATAATCGGTATTTGTCCTATTTCTCCAATAAGTATTAAAAAAAAAAAGAGTAGTTCAAATAACTAAAAAAAAGAGTGGTTCAAATAACTGAAACCATAAATATTGCAATAATATATCACACATAGAAATATTTATTTGTAAATTCTATATAAAAAATTACAATAATATATCACAAATATTTATTTTTAAAAAAAATATTTAAAAGAATGGTTGAAATGAAGAATTTGAATAAGATGTTAAATTAGAGGTTTGAATGAGACGAGAGGTTTGAATAAGATGAGAGGATGGAAAGAGGAGTTGTTCTCCTTCTCCTTCCTCCTCCCAAAACACATATTCATGTAGCTCCTAACAAACTTCAACTTATAACTCGTATTTCTTCCTTTATTTCAATGATAAATGAATATGTTTGAAATGAGGTATCTCGTTAAACATCAAGGGTTAAATCAAATTCAAGATTTTATAAAATGATCGATACATTGTAAAATCCAGCCATCTGAAAAATTAATCCCACAATCGTTACAACTGTCTCCAACCTAAGATATGAAAGGAGTCCACCTTCAATGTCTAGAAATTATTGTGTGTGTGTGTTTTTTTTTAATATGTGTGACTCTATGAATCAGTTTACACCGATCGAAACTAATATATCTATAATATTGTTTGATTCTATAATATTTAAAATTTGTATAAAATTTTAATATGAAAGGAAAAAAAAAAAATCACTGGCCCTCTCGTAAGGAATTATCATTTAAAAAATATTTAAAATGAAAAAATGAAAAAAAAAACGTCAAAGAAAAATTACACGTCGAATTTGAAATTTGTTCAATAAGCTCCAAAATGTATAATTATTTAATTGCATTTTCTCAGTGTCGGCGAGAAAAAAAAGAGCAAAATAATTGCCCAGAGGTTATCATTAAGGATGGGAAAAAATCAATTAAAAAAACAAAATACATATGTGAAGAAAGAAAAAAAATGATGGATAACTAAACATTAATTAAAAATGCAAGTTGTAGTCAATGTCACCGACAAAGCTTTTGATTAAATCAACAATTTTGGCATTCCCTCCACATGGAAGGCATCTCAGCCCCTTTTCTTTAATGAGACTTTTTTTTCCTATGTTTTCTCTAATTTTTTATTTATTTATTTATTTTATTTTATTTTTTTTAAATTTGAGATTTAGCA
Source organism: Sechiopsis laciniata (assembly GCA_037833695.1). Classification (NCBI taxonomy): domain Eukaryota; kingdom Viridiplantae; phylum Streptophyta; class Magnoliopsida; order Cucurbitales; family Cucurbitaceae; genus Sechiopsis; species Sechiopsis laciniata. Next base: position 8,400,697 of record JBBMKA010000018.1, read on the forward strand.
AATGTCCTTGCCATGTTAGGGAAACCCACCCTAAAGTTTTAGGGGGTAAGGCTTTACAACTACCATAGAATATGTAGGATTGGAAATGGATTTAAATTAATGGGTAGTCATCTCTTTTGAAAAAAGTCAACAAAGTGGGGACATAAACTCCCAAATTGGAGGGGGGGTGGTTGTAAATTTGTACTTAGATATTTCAGCTATTTTTAACTTATTTTTACTCTTATTTATTTATTTTTTAGTTTAATACTAGTTGAAAGTAAAGATTCTAATCGATGACTTTTTAATTTATTACGGTTATTTAAAATTTTTTTTTATTAGGGGTTTTTTTTTTAAATTTAATAATAATAAAAATAAATAAATAAATTCTATCAACATCAAAATTTTAGAAAAAAAAATTCAGATTAATATGACAAAACTATTCAAATATAATAATTTTTTTAAAATAATTTGCAACATTCGAGCCTAATGGTTTTAATTAAAGTGAAATAAATAATCCAATCTATTTAAATTAATTAAAAATATTTAGATGAAATATTTAAGTCAAACTTGATCGAAGATAATATAAGTTAGAATATTTTATGTTTTTTTTTTTTAATTTTATTATTATTATTATTTTTTATTTTTAAGATAGTTAAAATTAAAACGGAAATACTAAAATTTATTATCTACCACAAATTTGATTTATTATACAGTTGAGTTGCTTTGGTTACAAACTCATTTTAGATGTTATATTTTAACATATTTTTTTTAGTTCAGCACAACGATTTTGAATGGGGTATTAAAACTAATAACTTTTTATTCATACCCCATTAATGCCTGAAATATTGCTCATATTTGTTAAATTATATTCCAACAGGTAAACTTTACATAAAAGTTAATTTTAGTACATTTTCATAAAATTTGTAGCATATTTCATAAGTAGACAGCCTAAATTGAATATATTTTCAAATTATATAAGATTACAATACTAAATTTAAAATAGATTTCAATATAAACTTAACTAAATCAATTTTTCTTTAGTTCAAAATCATTCACGAGTGGAAGGTTTCAAACTGATAATTTCATGGGAACCAAATTGTACAAGATGCCAAAACTCAATTCAATCAATTCATGTATTACAAGTTTGATTAAAAAATTAATCACTCATTATTATTACTCATACATTACAGATTTTTTTTTTGAGTACATACATTACAGAATTTACAAGTTATCAAACTAAATAATATATGGAACTTGTTAGCAAGAATAATATATAACTTTAATGCTTCTCAAAATAAAAAAACTTATATGATATGGTGAATAATTTAGTTATATATATATATATATATATTTTATAATAATGATGTATAACTTAGTAACAAACATATTTAAAAAAAAAACAAATTAAAATCTTTTCACCCCAACTAATTTGCGGATTGTTTATTCGGTTTTGTAACAATCGCCTGAAAACCAGGTTATAAATATTCTACGAATGTCATTTAAATAATAGGCTTTTCATTTGATTTTTTATATTAAAATTTGTTTTCTGGACCGTGGGTTTCTCCCCCCCCCCCCCCCCCCAAAAAAAAGTAACTAATTTTTTTTGTAACCAATTTCTGTTCACAATTTAATTAAGAGATTAAAAAAAAAAAAGTGTCAGACAGATACGGTATTGTATGAGGTTAGTTAGCCCCCAAAAAATCTTGGAAGGTAGATGTCTAGGGAGGGCCACGACATTACCAATTACGTACTTTTTTTTGAAACATGCAATTACGTACTTTATACATTAGAATTAAATAAGTTAGATGAAAAACTTTAATGGTTGAAAAAGTAGGCGAAAATGTTTTTTTTTTTTAAAAAACGGAGGCTAAAGATTGTAACACCGTTGAGCTAGATATTTTAGATTACTTAATATATATTATTTGAATAAGACTCAATTTAGAATATAAAATGTAGATGAATTAATGAACTTTTTTTTTTAATAAGATTTCAATTTTTAAAAAATATTAAAGACTTTATCGGAAAAAGGAGATTGACAAAAGACTCTATAAATAGGATCTTGAGCATAAGTTAACCCATTCTCTCTAAAATATTTCTCTAGATTTTCTCTTCTTTCCATCTTTCAAAAGCTTCCCAAACGATTTTGTAGAGACTGAAGAACAGGTTTCAAGCTTGGAGCGTGTAGAAAAGGATTTTTCTATAAGTCTACATATCATGTGAGTACAATTAACCCTAAATAAGTTCTCTATTTTAATTCTAAATAAAGCAAATAATTACTGAACTGAAGAATCGAATGGTTCATTTTCGTTTTGGTTTTGATCATCACTCTACCCAGTTTTATAGACAAGAAGGGTCCTTTTTTAAAAATATTTGTCCAAAATGTTTCATTTTGGAAATATATTATCAAAATGGGCGATAACAACACATGATTTCTTTAGAAAAGTTGTTATTCACGTGATAAAATTTTCAACAATGCAAATGAGATTCATGTATATATATAATGTGCCTAATTTCATTCCTACATTGGTGAAACTTGGGTTGATTTAGTATAAAACCTAGATGTTTTTTTAAGACCCTTTATCCATTTTGGTAATATATTTCAAAATGGACCCTTTTTTGACATATGATTTCAAAAGGTGTCCATTTTTATGATTAAAAAATAACCTACACCCACATTTGTTGTACAAAAAAAAATACAATTTATCATTTTTTTTTTAATTATATATCCAATTGCCAGTTTATTTGATAAAATGTTTACTAAGAAAAACTAACAAACAATAAAAAAAAATCATAGACTAACCACTGAATTTATAAGTATATATATATTTTTAAAACATATAAATTATGTATATATATATATATATAAAACTTAGTGCGGTGTGGTAGCGTATGTGATTGCTTTTCAAGTTGATAAAAGTCATGACCAGATTTGTATTACAAAAAGTCTCAGTTGTCTTTTTTCCTTTGTTTGAGGAAAAGAAACATAAAAAGTAATCCGATAATTGTGGTTTTTTTCCTTCATACCGTCTATGAATCAATCTTCTATACTAGCCATGACCAGCCAGAGCCAATCATGGGAATAAAAGGTGGAAAGTAATTAAAAAAAAAAAATCAAAACCAAAATCGAAATTCAATCAGTATAGAAAAGTTTGAAATTTGATTTTTAAAAATCTAATGCTTATTCTCTATCTTTGAGCTTTTGAAGGTCTTATTTTTATTTCTAAAATTTAAAATGTTATATTTTAATATTTAACAATCTTTTAAAAAAAGAACTTTAATTACCGCATATTAAATCCTTAAGATATGAATTACTTCTCTCATAGCCAATTAATTTTGAGAGAAAATCTCATATTCTCCAATATGGTATCAGAGCCCATAAAGTTCAAATGGATAATCGGGCCAACAAAAATAAAATTGAGATACAATTTAAGATTGGTGAACCCAAAATTGAGAAATCTCATCTTGAGGAGGCATGTTAAGGATCCCACATCGAAAAGAGTAGAGATCTCATAACAATATAAAAGAGATATGAGCTACTCTTCTCATAACCAATTAATTTTGAGGTGGAACCTTATGTTCTCTAATACTTCATGTTCCCCTATATATAAATTGTATATATGTTTTTTTTTTTTAAATTAACAACTATTATAGTGTGGGATTTAAAACCCATAATATGAATGCAAATTTATGGTAATTTAGCTATTGTTGTAGCTCCGCCTAAGATGTTTTCCTTGTTTGTCTTCATAAATGTTCTTTTAATAATGAATTTCTCATAATTTTTAAAGTAGGTTAGTGTAACTTTGACGTAATAGACATTAAATAGAATGAGTATCTACACCACCTAAAATTTTACTACTATACCAAATACTTCCTTAATTGGGATCCCTAGTCCCACAATTTAAAATAACAATCAAATAATCATTGGGGAATGATCTAATCTTTAAGAAGAGGTTTGAGATATAAGAAGTGATAGTTAAATTCATGACAAACAATACCTAGAAACTAACTACGTGTAAATTTAGGATTAAGTGATATATGGAGTGACATTAACCAAATATTTTGCTGGCTCAAATGATGAATAAAAAAAATGAAAATCAATAAAAAAAATATTTAAAAACCAAATAAAAATGAAAGTAGAGCAGCTAGACAAACATGAAAAAAGGTTGAAAGTCCAACCTTTACACACCCATTCAAGAGAGGAGAGAGAGAGAGAGGTGGCAATTGAGAGGAAGGAAAGGGGAAAGTGGGGACACTGAAACCAAGAATCTTACTTATTTAAAGCTTCACCTCCAATGGAGGCCAGGGAAAAAAAAAACAAAAACAAACAGTCTCTCTTTCTTTCTCTGGGGACACTGAAACCAGAGAGATTTGAGACAAAACCCAGCTTACACACATTCAAAGGGTAAGGCCTTTCCCTTATTCAGTCTCTTTTGTTCTGTTCTAAAGCCATTCATTTCATCCCTTTCACTTAAACTTTTGTCACATTTATCAGTTGAAGCTTTTAAATGCCCTTCAGTTCTATTTTCTTCCACAACAGATCTGATTATCTATGGCTAATAATAACCAAGAAGTTATGAGTTCAACTTTCTCGTGATTCTTTAAAAGAAAAAAAAAAAAAAAAATCTGATTATCGACGCTTCACCATTCTTTTCTCTTCTTAATTACTATTATTAGATTTCTGATGTGCCTTATTTTTTACCATTTTTGTTTTTAACTCTTTAATTACTTCTGGGTATTTTCCCATTGTTTCGATTGATGTTGAGGCAGTTACAGATGCTTTCCCTTGTCCATTTCTTTTGGTTTTGCTCTATTTGAGCAAATACTTGGCTGATTTGCTTCATGTTTTAAGAGCCTCTAGTTCTTTTTCTAAAAAAAAAAAAAAAAAAAAAAAACTTCATCTTGACATTGGTGAAGCAAAGGAGGGAAGCATCTCATTATCAAAACGGTGGTGATTGAATTTCAATTAGTTTTCAATTCCTCTCATCTGATACTTTGATTCAAGAGGTGGGTTTTTCTTTGTTTTGTTTTTGTTTTTGTTTTTTTTTTTTTTTTTTTTCTGTGTGTTTGGGGGCCAACACCATGTGTGAAAATTCCAATGGGGCAAAGGAAAGTGGAAATTGTCGGATGTAAATTTTACAGCTGCACGTCATGTTCTTTCATGTTCATCATTTCATAATTTTATCTCCTTAGCCTTTTCTTTCCTTTATCTGTTTTTTTTTTAAATTTATTTTTTTATTTTTAAATTTCACCTCGTCCCCGTCAAATCTGAAGATATGATTTCAAGATCAAATTAACTGGATCTGTTGTTTTCTCCATCTTTTCAGATTGTAACTTGTAAGGGTAGCTTTTACTTTCTGTTAGGTGCTATCTCTTTGTATATTCAATAGATTTATTACAAAGCTTCAATTTTTAATTTTTTAATTTTTATAATTCAGCAATATTTTGGATAATGGGTTTGAATCTTGGCAAGTAGAAATTCTGTTAGTTTCAGCACTTCGGATGATATAGACTGTGACTAACATTCTAGCTGTTTTGTTTTGTTTTTTGTTTTTGTTTTTTGCAGATTGTTGATTGTTGATAGGGAATCATGAAGTACAAAGATGGGAAGTCAGGATATAAAGACAAGAATACAAGAGTTCTCCCTATGACAATTCTGTTGTTTGCATTATGTGGTTTCTCATTCTATATGGGTGGAATCTTTTGTTCTGAGAAAGAGGCAGCCAATATCAAAAAATCCATGGACTTAGGAAACTCGGGCGCCTCGTCGAGGAACACTGCCGTTTCCCCTCTCCAGCTTAAACCTGTTGTCTTTCAGGAATGCAGCAATGACTACCAAGATTACACTCCTTGCACAGATCCAAGGGTATTTCCCATTTGACATATTTGGTGCTTACATGATTTTCATGTCTATGTGATCTAATTTGCAATTGTGAGTGCAGAAATGGAGAAAGTATGGTTTGCATAGACTTACTTTCATGGAACGACACTGCCCGCCCGTGTTCGAAAGAAAGGACTGCTTAGTTCCACCACCAGATGGTTATAAGCCACCAATTAGATGGCCAAAAAGCAAGGATCAGTGCTGGTACAGGTAATGTGTCAAGAACCTCTCCTTATATAGATTTCAAACTTACATCTCTTTCAAGTTTCACCAATTTCATGTTGACTGGACTTCAGGAATGTACCATATGATTGGATCAATAAACAGAAATCTAATCAAAATTGGCTGAGGAAAGAAGGTGAAAAGTTTCTTTTTCCAGGTGGGGGAACCATGTTTCCTCATGGTGTAAGCGCGTACGTTGATCTGATGCAAGATCTTCTTCCAGAAATGAAGGACGGAACTATTCGAACAGCCATCGATACTGGTTGTGGGGTATGTCCGAATTCGGATCTTATTCTAAATTATATCAATCAGAGGCACAAAAAGTTCTGATCCAAATTATGAATCACAATCTAGGTTGCAAGTTGGGGAGGAGATCTGCTAGATCGTGGAATTTTAACAGTTTCTCTTGCTCCAAGAGATAACCATGAAGCTCAAGTCCAATTTGCTTTGGAACGTGGAATTCCAGCAATTCTTGGCATCATTTCCACACAACGACTTCCTTTCCCATCAAGCTCCTTTGATATGGCTCATTGCTCAAGATGCCTTATCCCATGGACTGAATTTGGTAAATTTTAGTTTTCAACAATTGAATCATGTTGATTTTTTTATTTTTTTTTTGTTGATATCTGTGACTATTCGCTTTTGCGCACCTTGACTATTATTCGGGACATAACGTTTTGACTCTACAATATTTGGATGTCAAGAAAACTCGAAGGAAATTAATGTCTAGATAAGTGGTCACCATGAATTGAACTCACCTCTTGACCATTAGGTCACTCCATGATGATTATGTTGAATTTGTTTATAAGTCGAAGATTTATTGCCTAAGTGGGTTTTTATCCTTATCATTAGAGAAACACATTGAACATAGATTATGTGAATGTTATACCACTATACTAAATAGAGTAGCTGGGTCACTTGATTGTTATGTTTTGCTTAGATTTCTGATCATCCTTCTTTGTTTTGTTTTTAGGTGGGATTTACTTGCTAGAAATCAACCGAATCCTTCGCCCTGGAGGTTTCTGGGTCCTATCTGGTCCCCCGGTTAACTACGAAAACCGTTGGAGAGGATGGAATACAACTGTGGAAGAACAAAGATCAGACTATGAAAAATTGCAAGAACTCCTAACTTCAATGTGTTTCACCCTTTACAACAAAAAAGATGATATTGCTGTATGGCAGAAATCTTCTGATCCTAAGTGCTTCAACAAGATCGCTGCTGATGCTTATCCTCCTAAGTGTGATGACAGCCTTGAACCAGATTCAGCTTGGTACAGTCCATTGCGCACTTGTGTTGTTACTCCGAATCCAAAATTGAAGAGAACAAGTTTGATGGCCGTACCCAAATGGCCAGATCGTTTACACACCTCACCCGAACGTGTTTCAGACGTTTACGGTGGTAGTGCAGGCACTTTCAAGCATGATGATAGTAAATGGAAAGTCCGAGCAAAACACTACAAGAAATTGCTTCCTGCAATTGGGTCTGAAAAGATCAGAAATGTTATGGACATGAATACAGTTTATGGAGGTTTTGCTGCAGCTATTATCAACGATCCCTTGTGGGTTATGAATGTGGTTTCTTCCTATGCTGCTAATACTCTTGCTGTGGTCTACGATCGTGGCCTTATTGGAACTTACCATGACTGGTAAAACCGAAGCACCATTTCGTCTTTTCCTGACTTAGTTTTTGGTTGGTTTTCATACACATACACCAATGAAAAAACTTTTGGTTAACTCGAATGGCTAATTTGGCAGGTGTGAAGCGTTTTCGACGTATCCTCGAACTTATGATCTGATCCATCTTGATGGGCTTTTCACTGCAGAAGGCCATAGGTAATAAAAGAAGATGTGCTTTGGAAGTTTTTTTTTTTGTTTGTTAAATGGTTGGAATGGTAGTGCAATTAAAGGAGTTTCTGATCATTTTGCATTCCTTGCAGGTGTGAGATGAAGTATGTGCTTTTGGAGATGGATAGAATCCTGCGTCCTAATGGGTATGCGATGATTCGAGAGTCGAGCTACTATGTAGATGCAGTAGCCTTAATGGCTAAAGGGATGAAATGGGGATGTCATACAGAAGAAACCGAATACAGTACCGAAAAAGAAAAGATGTTGATTTGCCAGAAAACTCTTTGGCATTCTTCTAGTCGGAAATCAAGATGATAGACGGAGGAACAGAAGCTGACCAAATCGAGGTACTTGCAGAATCAAAGAGAAGCAAGTTCAATAGAAGCACAGAGAGATAAGTTTATTTTTACAAAATACTGGGGAAAGGACGGTATTTCTCCTCTTCTTCGATTGAAGAATCGAGTACCAAATAATGTGGTTATATTTATTTCTTACAGGGTCTCTTTCATATAGATATATTCTTTTGTAAGGGAGCGAAATGTATGTTATTTTTCCATTTTTCTTGTGTATCTTTTTCTAGTCAATACTACTTTTTGTCGTCTACATTGAAGTAATGGATGGGTTGTTGAGATATCAAAATCTGGGCTAGAGGGGTCAAACCACAAGCCCCATTCTTGTGATTTGTCTTTTGATTTTTGTTTTTTTTTTTTTTTGTTTACCTATTGAAGAGCAGAAGAGAAATATAATAAATTCACAAGGGTGAATGCTCCATTAAGGACTAGAGTCGGTAAAACTTTAACCCTTTAAGTGGTTCATTGCCACTAAAGATTCAGCGTCAAATGTTTAAGGCTTTAAACTGCAGTAAGAGCAGTTTGTTACTGATGAACTGAGATGTATACCAAGATAACTAAATCGTGTGGACAATGCCCTACAATGACTCAATCTTTTTTTTTTTTTTGAAACAAGGATAACTACGTCTGTCCCTAGACCAGACACCGGAGACAACGAAGAGTGATGTCACAAGTGACAACGACTCAATCATTTTAAACTACTTCAAAACTAAACTAGAGAATTCATTAGTTTTCTCAAACTTCATCATACAGTATACGGTAACGTTGACAGACATTTAATATGTGCCACTTCAATGACAATTATATAATATGATTTAGTTGAGAATCCATAACCATAGTAGTTTTAATAGTGTAAATCTTTTAGTTGTAAACAAACAGACATACTTGATCATGTAGTATTGAATGTTCCATGTAAAAATGAATAAAGCATGAAATTTGAATTGAAATTTACATCTGGTTAGAGTGCAGTAAACTTACTTGGGTTTGAGTAGAGATGTGCTCGAGAACTAGATGACGTCATGCGCTTATTGTTCTGAAAAATTAAGAAGTAAAAATAAAATAAGAGGTTGGTTTGCAGTAACAGAAGGCATGAGTAGGTCTAAAACAACAAGTTTTATTTTCAGAACAACACGAGACATTGTTGAATCACTTGGCTAGTTCATCAAAGATCCTAGTCACAACTAAAGAGCATACAACATAAACAGATTTGCTTCTGAACAAACTACACTGAATTGAGAATTGCGTGGAGAAAAAATGTTTTTGTTTTTACGACGAAATAATCCACTTTACCATATATAAACCTATGGACAGATATAAAAAGAAGAGAAATACTGAAGAGATTTCATCAACGTAACATCGATGACATATATTTTCTTCCAAAAAAAAAAGTGGTAATGGACTTAACCGGTGAAAAGCAAGGAAATAAGGAAAGGACCCATCATTTTTCATCGAATGCCTGTTCTTACTATGTGAAGTTGCAGTTTTAAACATGTTCTCTTTTGTTAGAATAACAGACTTACCAAGTCACCATATAACTGCTGTCAATTGATAGTGAGGTTAGGTGGACGGGATCCCAAAATGGCTACGAATAGCATCGATTGATCTCCCAACGGACTGCGCGAGTTCAGTTATGGATGTCTTGCAAGCTGCCAACGCAAAAGTGAAAAAACAAAGTTACAGACAAGGTTTCATAAATAACAGTTTCAAAACTAAAATATTTAAACCACGGCAACTCCATGTCATTGTCATGTTCAAAACTTTTAAGTGTTCTATGAATATATTGGGTCAGTGCTTGTGAGGATCTAAGGATTTTATAACCTTCTTATTATCCGATTCTAACTTTTATGAACTTGAAATTTGTTTCATACAAATTTAAAACTTCTTTCCAATGTTCCAGACCTCTAAGTAATACTTGAAAAGTGTTTACAAATTATAAATATAAAACATTATATATTGTACTAGAAAGAAGAATATTCTCAAATTGTACTAGAAAGAAGAATATTTTCCTGGTAAAAGTGCAAACATCGGATCATGAAAAGCCACCCAGAATCAGTCCAATATGCCAGTTTCAGCAGAACATCTATATTGATTGATATTGTCTTGAAGCAATTCGTGGTTAATTATTGTCATTGCAAGATTTACATACCGCGAGACGCACTCTCCTCTTCATGTGCCAAAAATTCTTCATATGAAGCCTTAACAGTAGACAAAGAAACAGATTGAGCTTTTTGGCACAGAAAATAACGAACGTGAAAACATTTTTACAATTTGGATTTTCGTTGAGGCACCTTCATTGCTTCCTGACTATCATAAATTCTTTTAGACATCTTCTTGTACTCCTTCTCCGCTTCATCCATCATGTTCTGGCATGCTTGACTTTGAATCTGTTAAATTAATTGACACACATGACAATCCAATATCATTTTCTTATTATCTAATAAAGATCCATAAATCAATCAAGAAAATGTTTGTATCTAAGATCAAATTTCAGCAGTAGCGACGTGTACTTTATCGTATATCCTACCTTGTCCATTCAAAGTCAATCAGTATACATAGAAGCATAAATTATGTTGGTTAGAGATTAATTGAAAATCTGTATGTCGAGCTACTTTAAATCGCTAATTTAACCCTCAAGTGCTCCATGGTGCGTTCTAAATTTCAGTAAAATCATAGAATTATCAGTTCAATTGACATATCTCTGAAGCCGAAATTCACAAGTACATGCCTGTAGTTCCATTTAACTTCGAGTTTTCGACTAAAATCATGTATATAGAGTTCAAGAGATCGTGGTTTTTAACTGCAGTATCACGTGTTTAAGCAAAACAAGAAAACGTAGAATTATAGTTCTTTCTCCTGCCTAAAATTTTCACAACTATCCGATGAATCTTCGGTATCGGAACAATGTATGCAAATTTCCAGTAAGTTTTGAACTAATTTCAAAAGGATTGAACTAAATAACTGCCTATGATCTAGCTCAAGTTCTTTGAACTCGTCGAAAGCTACATTTATGGATTTTAATCAGCGGAATGCGCAAAGAAAAACAGGAAAACAGAGAATTATAGTGCTCTCTCCGGCCTAAAATTTTCACAAATGTCCGATGGATCTTCTAAATCGGAACAATGTATGCAAATTTCCAGTGAGTTTTAACTAATTTCAAAAGGATTTAGCTAAACTAACTGCCTATGATCCAGCACAAGTTCTTTGAACACGGCGAAAGCTTGAGTTAAGGATTTTAATCAGCGGAAAGCGCAAAGAAAAATGAAAGCGAGAAAAAAAAAAAAGATGCAGCAGCTTGCAGTTATCGTAAAAATCATAAAACAGATAGACAGATACCTTGAATCTCTTTTGGAGGCGCGAGTTTGAAGATTCACGGTCTTTAACGATTTGTGAGTGAGAGTGATCAACGAGGCGCTTGAGATCGTGAATTTGTGAAGACGCAAGATCTTTGAGATCAGATATAGTGCTCAAACTCGGAGTATTTCGAGAAGGTGACTTGAACAGACCAACGGTGACTCTGTTCTTCGCGATTTTGGCGTTCTCCTGTGAAGAAAACTTGCTTCCGTTGTTGTTCTCTTTTCTGTTGAAGATTGTTGACTTTGGAGAAACGGTGGGTGGCGGTGGTGTTAACGGCGGCGTTTCCAGAATCTCCGCCGCTGATGACCGGCGAGTTCGAACCCCTTTCTTCCCCATTTTTCTTCCTCTTCTCCTGCTCAATTTCACTGCGTGCGCTCCAAGACAGATAACTTGGAATATTTATGCCCAAATGCGTTTCCCTCGCTTTTCTTAATTTACTTTTTCTTTTTAAATTGTTGCAAATTTTTTTTTTTCCCTTTTAATTTGAGGAAAATTGGGAGAATGGATCACAAATTCTACTTAGGCAAACATCTATTTTCCAGATTAGATGGCCACCAATTAAAATAAACAACTGTCACTAATCTATTTGGTAAATTGCTGCAAATCCTTAAACTATAATTGAAATTGAAATGCACTATTCTTGCATAGAGTTTTTAATTAAAACAAATAATGTTAATTCATAATAATAACTTATTACTACAACTTACATTGAGTATGTATAATGAACGAATAGATATAATATTAGTACACTATATACTAAAATGTAAAATCAAATTCTAAGCATGTTTTTCCTCCTCCAAGTAGTTTCTCTGTTTGGTTATCACTTAATGCAGATCATTTTAGTATCAAGATTAGTGTGTTTGTTAGTTATCGATTGACGTACGTGGGACATTTCATTAGTATCTTAATTGGTGGTCTCGAAAACGTGCAATGCACATCAATGGTATCTACTATCAAACTTATCTCTATTGTTGTTACTTTTTTCTACGAAACTTGCAACTTTTCATAACGTTCCTTTTACTTTGTTTCCGACATTTCTTATTAGATATCTTAGGTACCATTATTATTTTCTTGTTCAAACTCACACACTTTCCAATTTTTTTTATAATCATTACTTCTTTCTCATCCAATACAAGACGTAATTGAGATCTAATTTTAGTGTATTAAATAATCATGCAAGTTATAGGCCATTCTAACTCAATACACTTTTCTACCTTTCTTTTAAATCTTTTTATTTGTCCTCGTCCAAATACGAATCATAGTTAAGATCTATAATTGAGTGTATTAATTTTTATGCAAGCTATATTCATATACATTCACTATGACTTCAAATTAAAGAGGAAGACCACAAATTTTATTTTCAAGATCGAATCTATAGAACAACAAATCCATCAATACAACACGTTTACAATCTTATGTATATAAAATCAAGTTAAATGACATGTATATAAATTTTGGATGTTGTTACTGAATTATTTGTAAACTTTAGGGTCCTTCATTTTAGAAAAAGGTTCATAGTCAAAATAAATGTGAAAATTCATACGCTAAACCTAAAAATTAACCCGAAAAAATGAAAAAAAAAATGTCGAAAATGTTTATAAAAAAGGGAGAAAAAACTAAAAATGAAATTTAACGCCCTTTCGCTTTCGGGCTCATCGCTTTATCTATTTGGAGCCAGCTCGCGCCATTCACAAGGCAAATTTTGCAGCGGTGAAGAAGAATCACAGCAACTTCGTATAGAAAGATTACACTTCTTGAAACAGATTTTTATGGTGTGCGAAATTCTTCTACAAACTCGTCATTACACTTAGTTTTTGTTTCATCTGATTGAATTTTATCTATTGGTTTAAGTTCTTAGTTAGATTGGCTTTTTTTGCTCGATTTTGCTGTGCCATAGATTTATTGTGTTTACCTTTTTACTTATTTGATCGAAGATTTGGTGTTTGTTTCATAAAAAATGGAGGAAGGAAGGGAGAAATGGAGATTTTAAAAGAGTAGAATGTTTTATTTCAGGAGAACGGATTTCTTATATAGTTTTACAAGATCTCCTGCTGGGTTCAAATATTTTGCAACTTGATGAAGCTGAACATTTGAATTAGATGCATAATTTAGCTCTTGCCCATTGTTGAAAATCCCGATTTAATTGTTGACTATGAATGGGCGGCCTCATTGGTTGAGATTTGGAGTCTATAAGGTATGTTCTTGGGAGAAATATATGAATAAGTTTAATTGTAAAATCTTTTATTGTCTTTTGAATCTTCGATTATTAAAAAAAAAATGTTGACTGCGAAGCACCAAATTGAAATCATAGTAGTGAGTAGTGACCGTCTAAAGTATCAGGGAAGAAGCATTATAGGCATTAGTCCATTCCAGTTGAGATATCAGATATGCATAATTTTTTACCCCATTGTTGGTGAATTTATTTCTTTTGGTGTCATTGGGGTTGAAATGCGGTTGTGCAAAACCTTATTGGAAATTTAATGAGGACGAACAAATCAATGCAGCCAGCTTCAATTATCGGGTGTTGCTGACCTAGGGACGGGCGTAGTTACCTTTTTTCAAAAAAAATTATTGGCTGTTGCAATTTTTGTGCGTGGAGAAATTGTTAGTTTCTGTTGTTGTCCCCAACAGGCTGCCTCGTTGGTAGAGGCTTGTAGTCTCCAAAGAATGTTTATTAGAAATTCTAGGTTCGAAATTCGCGAGTGAACTTAATTCTAAAATTTATTATTGTCTCTCGAGTTTGAGTCTTGAGACGGATGCAAAACTCTGATTCCTGATTATAAAAAAAAAGTTAGTTTCTGTTGATTTATACATGCATCTTCATAGTTCTTCACAGTTTGACATTCGAACTGGTTTTCCAAGTCAAGCTTTATTTATTCACAAATTTCATTTTCCCCTTTGGTTTTATTTAAAACATACCGCATATGTACTCTCTTGGACGTCATACATAGTTGTTGAAACTCCTACTGTATTCTTGTGAATAGATTGAATAGTAGTGATATTTTGTTCAAGTTGAAACTGATTTTTGTAACCTATAGGAGTTTGGTTGTGTTTAGTAGTTCTAATTTAGAGACCATCCGGTGCATTTATTGAAGACTTGGGCTTTGAAGTATGCTCCCTTCAAGGTCTCAGGTTCGAGACTCACCTGTGAGATTAATTTGTAGACACCTCCCGTATCTCCATTCTTTCGATGTCTCCCGGTGCCTGGCTTAGGGACGGGCGTGGTTACTTTGTTTAAAAAAAAAGTAGTTCTGATAAAAAAATTGTAGGTTCAATTCATGGTGACCACATACCTAAGAATTAATTTCTTACGAAGAATGTCCTATGAGAATAATCGATGTGTGTGTAAGCTGGTTCAGAAATTCACAAACACACACATATATATAAATAAAAAGTATGGAGGAAGCTAGAATTCTTCATGTTATTTGATGTTATAACAAATATTCTGATTGGATCTCTTCAAGAACATTTGATGAAACTTTGACTTCTTTAATATCTTCGACTAGGTATACATGATCATAAAAGGCATATTTAGAAGGTATGAAAGATGGAATCCTGTACATCCAACTCTTGGGGCCTTTTGGGGGATGGGAATAGGGATGGGTTGTGGTGTTGGTTGGGGTCCTGGTTTTGGCCCTGAAGTAGTTGGTTATGTTGGTTCGGGATGCGGTATCGGATTTTGTGTGGGATTCACTGTTGCAGGTCTTGGCATTGGTCTTCCAGCAAATGCTCTCTATCATGTTCCTTACAGTGGTACACCATCCTTGGCATCTTTGTTGTTATATTTCATTATTCTTTAGACATCATTGATACTAAAATCGTATTTAAGAAATACTTGTGACGGTGCTGCTTGTGTTAGGGAGAAGGATGATGAGAATATTCTCTTATCCACATTTTGGCTATTGAAAATCATTTCCTCCATAATCTCATTTCCCCATAGCCACTTTCTATTTATTCCAATAACTACTTTTTATTATTTTCATAACCATTTTTCATTACACTGTACTTGAACAAGATTTGTTCTATAAGTTGTACTACTGTCTTTGAGTTTATAACCAATTTCGTTCTCTCTATAACCACTTTTTATTCTCCTCAAATTTACTAGTTTATTCTCTCCATAGTTATTCTCTTACTCCAAACATAAGTAATGATTCTTCTCATAATGATTCTTTTCACTCCAAACACAAATAATTATTCACCCTGACAACCATTCTTCCTCATATTCTCCTCTTAATTTTCATCCTCTCCGTAATCATTTTCATTCTCTTTGTCCCAAACACCTTTAAGAGAACTTTTGATTATATAAGTAACTTTTCAATTGTAGTATTTACTAAACAATTGATGGGCATACTAATTTACTTACAGCTATCCTGGCCACAAGAAGTGGAGCAGAAGAATTAATCCAATCCAACAACAGTCTTAGATCCACAAAATTTTCTGTTACGACTGGATGGAATGACTTTACACAGCACATATATGGGCTGCAAAGAGATGCAAGTAGAAAATTAACAAACATCAAGCTGGAGTGCTTGGACAAAAAGATTAATTTTCCAGATATGAAGATCTTACCAGCCATACCTACTAGCTCTATTTGTGAAACTTTAGGAGCATTAGGTCATCGCCTCTCTCAAGGTCACAAAGGTAATCTAGTATTCTCTCTTGCCATCTTCAACAGGTACGAGAAATTATTAACATGTTATGATGTTAGGAGTTTTAATTTCTTGTTTTTTGATTGGAATGGAACGATGTTTTACTAGAATTCTTACGGTTATTTTTTTTATGCCGTGGTTGTCTGAGCCAGTCTCGCACACCTCGACTATTGCTAGAGGACATACCACCTAACCCTACAACACTTGTATGTCAAGAAAATTCGTAGGAAATTAATTTTTAAGTAGTTGGTTACCATAGATTTAACACATCACCTTGTTAGTTACTTTAAGCCCTCTTGACCAACTAGGTCACTCCATGATGGTTAGTTCTCACCGTCAATTACCAAACGGAAAATAGTAAAAAGATGCTCTTACCTCTCGCGACATCACATTACTATTTTCTCAGCCTAGTGTAGCTAACACCAATTCCTTAACCATCATCCTTGGTTGACTTAGTAGTTAAGAGGGTTTTTGGGAACTAAAAAGTTAGAAGTTCAATCTATGGTGGTCACTTATTTATAAGTTCAATCTATGGTGGTCACTTACCCAAAAATTAATTTCTTATCGACTCTTTTGACAACTAAATATTGTAGACGTGAATATTGTCGTAGTGCGCGTAAGTTGACCCAAAGACTCGCTGATATAAAAATATGCTAATTCCTTATCCCCACACGTACGTACAAAAACCTCTCACACAGACTACCTTTTCTTCAAGCACTAATGGATATCCTTATTTATAGTCTTTGTATGATTGCGCAATACTGTAATCAACACTTCCCATCAACATATATTTCCTTAAATATATTAAATTGCAATTTCTTCATTTTATTATGAAGTTCTTTGTTTTTTTCATTGTACCTTAATGCAGCAGAATAGTTGTAACTTGTGAAAGCTTTCTCTTGCAGGTTCAAAAGGTTAGCATATTGAGCACCAATCTATTGCTGTACTATTTGTTGTACATATTGAGCTTCAGCTACCTATAGTAAGAGTGAGTAAATACTCATTTTATTTTATTTTTTTACCCATTGGCATTGGCTGGTAACTGTTTGGGAATATTTCTTTGTATTCTTTCTTGGCTATTAGTAAAATATTTTAGGGCCTCCTTTCAGTCAGGTTTACGGTGTAAGCAGCATTTTATAAGCCAATAAGAGCAGTAGTTCAACAATATCTATGTACATCTTACCAAGAGGTCTTAGGTTCAAGTCCCCTACTCCTAATTGTTGTAATCTAAAAAAAAAATAAACATTTTATAAAATATAAAAAATAAAAATAAAAATTTAGGCAGCACAATTCAACTTTTTATTTGGCCGAAATTGATGTTAATCCAACATTTGGTTTTTATTTATTTATTATTATTATTATTTTTACAACAATTAAAGGTGAGAGATTCGAATCGATAACATCTTGATCATTGGATATACACGGTTGCGCTGAGTCATAGCTCTTGTTGGCTTGTACTATCTTTTTTCGTTTTGGCTCGAGCCTAAAAATCACATTTAGCTACTATATATAGTCGAGAAAATGATTTTACACCATCATGTATCGATCTTAATGGTTAAGAGGATCTAGAACTAAAAGTTTATGCTTCAATCTATGGCGATCATCTCTTTAGAAATTTTAATTTCCTACAAAAAAATTTTACAACCAAATATTATGGGTCTTTCAACAGTTTATCTCTGGACAAGAGTAAAAAGTAGCATGAGGATCCAAAACTCTCTCATTATATAAAATCATATTATATATATATATATATATTATATATAAAACTCAAGTTGATCAATTTAACTACTTAAAACATATACCTTCATCAAGATCTTAGAGGTTTAAATCTTCTGCCCTATGTTAAATCATAAAAAAAATAATATAAATACCATTTTGGTCAATATGTTTCTAATATCCAATTTTAATATTGTATGTTTTAAAAAGTAAAACTCAATTTTTTTTTTCCATTTTGTATCAAAATTATTATTATTGTATTAATTTCAAACTTATTCTAGACCGATTTTGAGTTTTTGACAGTACATAATAAAAAATTCACTAAAATGGAATAAATATGAAAGATAATAGTATTTTAACAAAAGAAATATTTTTATTTATTTTGAAATTTTATTAGACATCTCATGTGAAGAAAATCTTTCACGTTTCAAAGTGAATAAAAATTCTGACGTGCTTGAATTTCGTGCATCATTTTATTCTGCTTCAAACGAACGCTGCCTACGAATAAAACCGACCTTCCAAATTGGCTCAGATATGCCAGATCAGGAACATAATAATTAAACAAACATTTTGGCCTATCTGTTTTGTCTCGCTCCGCAATTTATATGAAATATGTGGGCGCTTTTACAATTTAAGGAGTTGCCGGTCCCTTTGTGATAGTGCTGGTATTTTATTTGATTTTAATATAAATCTGATTAAAAAAAATTAAAACATAAAAAATAAATAAATCAAAGTGTTAAAAAGTCAAAAAGAAAATTGAAAAATGACATAGACTAAATGTATATTTCTGTCCTTCAATCCCGGTCAATTGACAGTATCTTTTCAAAACAAAGTCAATTTTCAATTTGATTTATATTTAATTATCCAACCATTAGTAAGGAAGGATAAATAACTACTTTTTAAGTTTTATTAAGAAAATTGATGATAGTTATTTTAATTACAACTACTTTTAAAAAATATTTAATACATAATAAAATATTGTAACTTTCATCATTAAAATCAATTTCACTTAATTGTTTTCACTTGAAAGTTATCAATTTTACTTGATTGAAGTCATAATTAATGTGTTTGATTAAAACCATCAATTTAACTTGATTGAATTTTATTGTACTCTATTTGATTTTTTAATTTTTATTTTTATTCTAACATTCATATAATTATTTTTATTATTCACGAAAAAATCTTCTTTTATTAAATTGTATAGACTAATTTTAAATTTCTAAAACCATATACATTAAATAAAAATGTTCATGTTTCAAAAAAAAAAGAAAAGAAATCTTTAAATCTTCAGGACTAAAATAACGTTTTAAAACTATATAAACTAAATTATAGAATTAGAAGACTCCAAATTTTTTTTTAGTATAAATTAGAAGACTCTAACTATACATTGGGATTTCTGATACACCCTGGAACTAGATTCATTTTGGCTCAACTTCTTTTAAAGTGGATTTTGCATCTATAATAAAAAAATGTAAAATATTTCCATAAAAATTCAAAACTAATTCATTTGTAGTACAAAATTTAAATTGAATTCCATCACCCATAGAATTCAATAGGTAATTGAATTCTATCACTAGTGATAGAAAATCATGTACTATAGATGAATTATTTTAGAAATTGTGTTATAAATATAATATAAGAGGTAGAATGTGCTGTTGAAAGTAAATTATATTTTTTAAATTATATGCCTAAATTAATTCTTTACAAAAAAAAAAAAAAAAAAAAAAAAAAAAAAAAAAAAAAACTTCAACCTGAAGACCGAAGAGAGAAAACAAAAACAATTACGGGGGCATGTTTTAGATTCCCCGAAATTAGAGGGGAAATAATGCAAAAAGAGAAAAGTTAGCGCCTTATTTTTCTTCATCTGACCCAACGAAACAACGCGAAGACCAGAATTCCAGCTATCTCTCGCGCGCTCGTTCTTCATTCTCTCAAGCAATGAGTCTGTTCGGTCTAGGCAGGTAAATTGAAAATCACTGACGATTTTGTACGAAAATTTCCTCAACGAATTAATCAATTTCATTCTCTTTCTTGTTCCAAATCGATTCGCGTTTGTTTTACCACTTTCTGGTGAATTGAAATTCAGCTGGTTTCTTGATTTTGATTGTTTGAATAGGATCGTGGGATGTTATATCGTTTCAGCTACATCAGATCTGCTGTAATGTTTATCTGATTTTGAGTGTGAAATTAATTCTTCTGATGCGATTTCTGCATCTTGATTTTTAGTTAATGTGTTGATTCCCCATGCATGTACAGATGGATCTTGTTTGTGAGTTGATTTCAATTTATATATGCTCGATTTGTATAAGATAGTAATGATTTTTTTTTTGTCCTATGAAATTAGGTTCATATCTTACTGTAAGATGCTCCTTTTGTTTTTTCCTTTTCTTTTTATGGATGGATTAGTCTGCCGATTCCGTTTGAACGATTCACTCGGTGATTTGTTCATCTTCCTTGCTAATTACCCCGGGTTCATTTGTGAGTGTGTGAAAAGAAGTGTGATTGACAATTTGCCTCTTGAATGTTCGTTTTATTGTTTATGTATTTTATTGGGTGGATGTTGATTTTATTTGGGTATAAGACGAAACACCGTTTGATAACCGTTTTTAGTTTTTTCGCTTTTGCAATTAAGCCTACAACAACTACTCTACCATATGGATTTTTCTTACTTTGATATCTACATTTTCCCTATATTTTGAAGAACCAAACCAAAATTTGGAGGGAAAAAAAGTAGCTTCCAAAAGCTTGTTTTAGTTTTTGAAATTTAGTTAACATTCACGTACGTTGTAGGATATTTGAAAAAAAATAAGCTTAAATTTCATAAACCTAAAACTAAAAACCAAATGTTATCAAACGGGACC
>JBBMKA010000018.1:8424456-8463328 GCA_037833695.1 Sechiopsis laciniata
AACACCGTTTATCATAACCCCTCTTATAATAACCTGCACCTCAAACACTGTTTATTATAACCCACCGTTTATCATAACTCTCCGTTTATCATAACCATTCGTCTACAATTACATAATCGGTGCCCCAAACGCACCCTAAGTGATCTTGGAGATTCAAGATGTTATGAGGTAGGAAATAAATTCCTACAAATTTACTTAACATTCAAATATTGTAAGATTAGGCGGCACGTCTTGTGAATAAAGCTATGCATAAGCTAATCTTGATACTCACGGATAAAAAAAAAATACAAACCATCTTGGACACTTCAATTAGCATTCAAGCTTTAAAAAACAATCCATGGAAGGTGGTTGGATTTTTGGTTAGGTGGGGCCAATCTAACCTGCTCATAACTGTAAGTTAGACCAGTGAAGCCATAAGGTGATAGGATGGCGGCCAAGATAAGACAGAGAGAAAGCTGGAAGAAGAGAAATGTAATAGAATCCACATGGGTAATAAACGTAAAACTTTGCCCCATTATTCCCCATTATTAGCAAGGTTACCAAATCATGTGACCAATGTCCCACGACAACTCAGTCGTTTTCAACTGTTTCGGAAGTATACAAGCAAATGAAATCTCAACAGCTAGAGAGGGATTGTGTTTTTGGATGAAATGAAATTAGAAGGTAAGAATATCTGAAGAATACCAAAAAAACAAAAAATCTAATTTCAACTAATGACAGGAATAACAGAGGACGATTTATTCAAATGTCAAAAATCAAGGATATATCTACCCAATGTTCAATTCAAGCATTTAAAAAACTGAAAATTAATATGCTTTCATTAGTTTTATCAATATTTAATCCGCATTAGTGAGTTCACGAGTCATTTAAGCGATTTAAAACTTTTATTTTTTGAAAGTAGGGATAGTAAGATTTGTACATGATAACATTTGATAGGTTAAAATGTACGAGTATTCCTTGTAAAAATGAATATTGCAAGAAATTTGAATTGAACATTACATCTGGTTTAGAGTATAGTAAACTTACTTGAGTAACGATATGCTCAAGAACCAGATGATGTACTGCACAGTTATTGCTCTGAAAAATTAAAAGTAACAACAAATTAAAAGGTTAGTTTAATTACCAAGAGAAGACATCGTTTATTTGACTAAAAACTTAACATACAATAAATAGAATTCTTGGAACTAAGAAGACATCGTCGAATCACTTGGCTAATTCAACAAAGACCCCAGTTACAATAAATGAGCATCCAAGATAAATACAATTTCTAGAGCTTCTGGTCAACTACACGGAATCGAGAATTGCATGAAGAAAATGCAGAAGTTTTTACAAGGAAATAATCCACTTTACCATATATGAATTATGGACAGACACACAGAAGAGAATGACTAAAGAAATTTCAAGAAATATATATTTACTTCCTTAAAAAAAGTACCTAAGATACTAGTGCCATGAACTTTAATTAATTAAATTGTTATGAAAATGACAATCAACAATCAATAAAAAATACAAGAAAGCGTAAAAGAGAATAACACAAAAATTTACGTGATTCACTAACGGTGTATTAGCTACTCCACGGGTAAAAAGGGAGAACGTTTTTATTAAGGAGGGGTTGAAAATACAGAATGGGAGCTAGGGTTTAATTCGAGTTTATATAGTACACTCTCATTAAACCTTATTACAGA
Organism: Sechiopsis laciniata; assembly: GCA_037833695.1. Classification (NCBI taxonomy): domain Eukaryota; kingdom Viridiplantae; phylum Streptophyta; class Magnoliopsida; order Cucurbitales; family Cucurbitaceae; genus Sechiopsis; species Sechiopsis laciniata. The sequence continues at coordinate 8,426,142 of JBBMKA010000018.1, forward strand.
TAAGATCCAAATACATAAAAGCTCATATACGAAAATAGAAACACCATTACGTATTTTGGGCTTGCTGACCCGGCAGCAGAACCCCTAACTAAGTAATCGTAGGGCATTAAACAGTTCAAGGCATATTTCAATATAAATTTTACAAAGAACAACATGTTTTGCCCAATGAATAGCTAGGAAATGAGAAAATGAGCCATCATTTGTCATCTAGTGCATGTTCTTACTTTGTGATGCAGATCTAAGCATCTTGTACTTATGTTAGATTAATAGACTTACCAAGTCACGTGAAGCTGCTATCAATTGATAGCAAGGTCAGTAGACGGGATCTTAAAACGGCTACGAATAGCATCAATTGATCTCTCAAAAGACTGCGAGAGTTCAGTTATGGATGTTTTGCAAGCTGCCAATGCAAAAGGGAAAAGATAGTTTCATAATTCAAATAACAGTTACTGAAATAATGAAAATATACTTTTCTTTCTCGAACAAAAAAACAGAACATCTATATTGTTTGATAGAATCTTGGAGCAATTCAAAGTTAATTATTGTCATTGTAAGATTGACATACCGCGAGATGCACTTTCCGGTTCATGAGCCAAGAACTCTCCATACGAAGCCTAATAGTAGACAATGAAACTGAGTGAGCTTTTTTTGGCAAGAAAACAATAATCATGGAAGTATTTGTGCAAGTTAAATTTGTCATTGAGGCACCTTCATTGCTTCCTGATTTTCATAAATTCTTTGAGACATCGTCTTGTACTCCTTCTCTGCTTCATCCATCATTTTCTGGCATGCTTGATTTTGAATCTGTTAAATTTATTGGCATGAAAATCCAAGATTATTTTCTTATTTATCATTGCCGCAACAAATAAAGATCCATAAAGAAAAAGAAAAAGAAAAAAAACCTATATCAAAGAAAATTTTCAGTAATAGCGAAGAGTACTTATTCGTGTATCCTAGCTTGTTCATACAAAGCCGAATTACACAAAGAAACCTGTGATGTGTTTATTAAAGATCAATTGAAACTGCATGTCGAACTACTCTATATCGATGATTTAAGCCTTAATTGCTCCGCGCTTGTTCTAAATTTCAATAAGGTCATATAAATTATCAGTTCAATTGATATACCTTCAAAGCCAAAATTCACTAGTACAGACCTCTAGTTTCATTTAACTTTGAGTTTTCCACTAAAATCATGTATATAGAGCTCAAAAACACGGTTATAAAAGCACGAAAAAGATTGCGGTTCATACAACTGCAGTATTACGTGTTTAAGCACAAAACGAAAACAGAACAGTATAGTGCTCTCTCCTGCCTAATATTTTCACCACTGCAAATTGCAAATTTCCAGTGAATGCAAATTGCCAGTGATTCTTGAACTGATTTCAATGGATTGAACTAGAATAACTGTCCATGACCTAATTCGTGTTCTTTGAAGTTTGAACACAGCGAAATATCGAGTTATAGATTCTAATCATCGAAAATGGCAAATGAAAACGAACAAGAGAAAAAAGAAGATGCAATAGCTCGCATTCATCGGAAAAATCATCAAACCTAGAGATAGATACCTTGAATCGCTTTTGGAGGCGTGATTTTGAGGATTCAAGGTCTTCAACAATTTGTGAGTGAGTATGGTCGATCAGGCGCTTAAGACCGATGAGTTTTGAAGACGCTAGATCCTTGAGTTCAGATATAGTGCTCAAACTTGAAGAATTTCGAGAAGGCGACTTGAAGAGATCAGCGGCGACTCTGTTCTGCGCAATGTTGGTGTTCTCCGGTGAAGATAACTCCCTTCCATTGCGGTTAATTTGTCTATTGAAGATCGCTGAGTTTGGAGAATCGGTGGCTGGTGGAGGCGTTAACGGCGGCGTTTCCAAAAGATCCGCCGCTGAGAACCGGCGAGTTCGAACCCTTTTCTTCCCCATCTTCTTCGCTTAATATCACTGAGCGCGCTCCAACCCGTTAATAGCTAATTTTGCGGGAATATTTATACGGAAATTTATTTCCCTCGCTTTTCCTTATTTACTTATTCAAATTGTTGCAAATCCTAATCAATCAATCAATAATAATAATAATCCATTTAAAAAAAAAATCAAGTCGAAGAGAGGACCACAAAACCATGATGTCAAATAAGATAAAAGGTAAATACTTATTTTTATGGTCGTATTTGTGATTTTGAACTTAGATGACAACTAAGTTAATATGCCACGAATTTTTTTATAAAAATATTAAAAATACTAATTCAAGTTGAAATGCATAACTTTTGTACACGAGAATCTTTCCATTGTTTTAGAAAAATAGTATTCCATTAAAACATGGAAAAAAAAAATACAATTGGGTTGTAACATGAAACCAAAAGATTGGAATGAAATTATTAGAAAAATAACTAAGTTTAGATTAACGTATTTGGAGAGATTCTTAACATAATTCAAAGTGAACATCAAAATGTGATGCGTGCTTGAATCTCGTTATCATTTTATCGTGCTTCAAACGAACGTTGTCTAAGAAATAAGAATAAAATCGATCCTCAAAATTGGCTTTGATCTATCTAGTTCGGGGCCATTATAGTAATTAAACAAACGTTTCGGACTATCTGGTATGTTTTGTTTCGCAATTTATATGAAATATGTGCAAGTTAAAGATATTTTTAGCATAAAAAGGAAATTGAAAATTGATAGTTCTCATCAATTGTCGATTAATTTTTTTATAAAAGGACACTTTCCAAATTTGATTTATATTCTTTTGTATTGGAATTTCAACTAGCTCATACTGGCACTGAACAATAAAATTAATTGAGAAAAAAATGGTGCAAGGTAAAAAATAATAAAGTTGAAAGTGCTCTATATTTGATCTAAAAAAAAGAAAGAAAAGGAAAGTCCTCTATAGTTTATAACTTATTTCATTTAATGTAATCTCCAATTTTGAGGTCAATACAATACCATTACCCTCAAACAATTTGATTGATTTAAAATTGCTTTCTTGTTTTCTTTTCTTTTTTTAAAGTTATTTAAAATTGCTTCTTACTACCAATAAAAGCAATAACTTTTAAGTGGTTTTCGAGTGTATAAAACAAGAAATCAAACTTTAGAAATAAGCAACTTCATAAAATTTCTAGCAATTAAAGATATTGATTATATCAACAGCAACATAACTTAATAACATACTTAATCCATGCCATAATAATTAAAAAGTCATAATTCAAATTTCTTGGACGTCAAATATTGGTGAATTAAATAGATACATATTTATCAAGCAATTTTATCATTACTCTTAATAATTAAAAATAGTATCCAAATATCAAAGTTCAATTAACATTATAAATTTGGTTAATAATAGATATGTAGTTAGGGCTCCCATTTCTATTGTATTGAAAAAACTAAAGGAAAATTGTTTTTTTAGTCTATAGGTTTGTAATTTAGTTTTAATTTGGTGTTTGCGTATTAAAATTGAACATTTTATCATTACATTTCAATATTGCTCACTTTTAGTTTTGCATCTTTTTTCAGTTTACTTTTTATATTTATTTCTTTCAAAAAAATATAATTTTATAAAAATTAAAAAAATCAATTCATAATATATTAAAATTTAAAATTAATCTATTCATTATTTTAATCAATAGTACTTTATATAATTAACGATTTCGTAATCCTAAAAATGAATATTATTAATATGTCAAAAGATAAAATATTAATTTTGATAACTCCAAGCGAATTCAGATTTTTTTCTTTTTTTTTTTTTTTTAAGGCTTCAATCCAAAAAGGGAAAAAAACCAAAGAAAACCCACTGGACTAGTGGGCCATGTTTTATATTCACCAAAATTAAAGGAGAAATCATGCAAAAACACAAAAGTTAGCGCCCATTTTTTCCCTTCCTCCAGCTCAACGAAACAACGCGAAGACCAGAATCCCAGCTCTCTCTCTCTCTCTCGCGCGCGCGCTTGTTCTTCCCTCTGAAGCGATGAGTCTCTTCGGTCTAGGCAGGTAATTTGAAAACATTGTCGATTTTGTATGGAAATTCCTTCAACGAATCAATCAATTTCATTCTCTTTCGATTCATTTTCATTCGCGTTCGTTTTTCTTCATTCTGGCGATTTGGAATTCATCTGGTTTCTGGATTTTGATGGTTTGATTACGTTCGTAGGATTTTATCTATTCAGCTTCATCGGATCTTCTGTCTTGTTTATCCATTTTGAGTGTAGGATTGATTTTGCTGGTGCGATTTTGAGCCATGTTGATTTTTTGGTTAACGTGTTCATTCCACATGCATGTGTAGATGCGTATTGTGTGTGAGTTTATTTCAATTTATGTAGGTTTGATTTGTATCAGATTGTCGTGTCGTTCATGTTTGTTATTGTCCTGTGAAATTGGGCCGATGTTGGTTTTAGTTGGGGTATATGAGGCAGCAAATTAGGCCCGTTTGATAACTTTTTTTTTTTTTTTTTGAAATTTAAGCTACAAAAACTACCTGATCATATATTTTTTCTTACTTAGATATCTACATCTTACCTATAGTTTTAGATATCAAACCAAAATTTGGAAACAAAAAAAATAGCTTCCAAAAGTTTGTTTTTGTTTTTGAAATTTGGTTAGCATTCACATTCTTTCTTAAGGAAAGATGAATACATCATAGGAAAAATCGAACACATCATAGGAAATTTGAATAAAAATAAGCTTAAATTTAAAAAATAAAAAACCAAATGGTTATCAAACGGGGCCTTAGTAATTAATTCATGAGTGCCAATGCTGATTGTTTAAGTGGGGAGTTTGGTGGCTACATAGTTGAGCGTTTTGCTGGAAGTTTTTCTTCAGGGTAGAGTTAAATAATTGTTTTAGAATAAAAGATTAATAACTGTGAAGGAAAAAACACTTGTGCCAATGAAGAATATCAGATTAGCAGTGAGAATATGGCTAGAAAAACAATTCAATGCAATTGAAAACTGTGAATTTCACAATTCACTATGTTTCTGTTCTGTGAATGGGTTCCAGCAAATTTTAGTGGTTTTGGTATGTATAGTTCATAAGAATTAAGATCAGCATGCTAAACATTTTGAGGAAGTATAGCTTGTTTGACTGCTGTTTACGTTTACGACACATAGACACCACAGATAATTTGCTAACAATTTTAGGTTTTTAGGTTTTGAGGCTTTCGTTGTGGCTTGAAGTTCCTATCTAAAATGGTTAAGGGAATATCAAATAACTTGGAAATTATGCCAGAAAAAATAGAATTATGAAGGGATGGAGGACCTTTAATTTAGAACGATAGTTTAAGTGGGTTAGAAATTGGACTGAATAGAATTTATTTCACATAGTTTATTGACCTTACATGTGTTAGATTGCTAGTAGATAGATTTTGGGTATAAAAATTGGGTTTGCGAAGAAAATGGGAGACTATTAAATTTTTGGGCTCTTATTGGGGCAATAACTCCAAGTTATTTCATAATTACTACTATTTCTTGGTTAGTTTCTGTTCGAGTAGCTTTTTATAAACTTCTATAGCCTTGATTTGGTTAATGTTTTATCTGCTCTCCAATTTAGTATTTTTCCTTGTCAATAATAAGCTTGACCAAGAGGTCATTAGTTCGAATCATAAAAAAAAGGGCCGGAAAAACTTAGCTTAGATAACGGTTCTTTATTCTACTTCTTAAAAAGAGTTCCAGATAACAAGAATAGTGTGAAGTATAGATAGTGGCCCAGCATTACATGGAATGCTAAAATCACTTAAAAGGTAACATGGTACAGTCAAAGTCAAACCTATGGTACCATTATTACTTATATCTTTTCTTGCTATCACTTCTCTATCAATGTTATGGCATCTCTCTATTATGTGGTTCAGTGAAAGGTTGTCGTTGGTGTTTGCCCGTGTTATTTATTCCTTGATCATATATGCTGTCTATAATACATCCCACAAAATTGTCTTGTAGCAGAAATCAAAGAACTTTTCGCCCCAAGAAGAGTGCACCATCAGGGAGTAAGGTTTGGCTTCCTTATTACTTCTAGATACATACATTGAGTTTACTGTACTTCATTGGTTGTTCGAATGTAAGTGATATTAAATTAACATTTTTTATTTGTTAACAACTTCCGGTGTTTTTATTCTCACTTTAATCCAAATCTTCAATTGTGGGTCACTGAAAATTGTTTGGTTTTCTTCTGTGAAAGTCCTCTGTTGTAAATATAATAGCTTCCCGTGATGTGTGTTTCATTGATGTTCTATCATATTGCAGGGGGCTCAACTCAGAAAGCATATTGATGCCACACTTGGTAGTGGAAATTTGAGGGAAGCAGTTAGACTTCCAACTGGGGAAGATTTGAATGAATGGCTGGCTGTTAATAGTAAGTAGATTCTATCTTCTTATGTTCTTTTTCCTTCAGCTCTTCTCCTCTTTTCTTCCTCTTCTTCTTCTATTTTTTCTTTGTGATAAATCCTTTTCTAATATTTTGAGAAGGGAAACGATTCCCCAAAAGACCTAAAATCCTTTCTATGGATTTCTCAATGGTTCTTAAATTTCTGTAGTTTTTTCTACAGTTCCCATGTATTATCATACCGTCTATTTATTGTATCTCACATAAACGTTTTTTTTTCTCCATGTACCTACTGAAGATAGTTACATTCTTTCTCTAGTAGACAGATTATGTTAAGAATTTTATTCATCATTTCTATTCAGCCAGGATCTCTTATGTAAATTTAATATCTAAAATGTCGTTGAATTTTTATTACAGCTGTGGATTTCTTCAACCAGGTGAATTTGCTATATGGTACCCTCACAGAGTTCTGCACTCCTGAGAATTGTCCTACAATGACTGCAGGACCCAAGTACAAGATATTGGACTAATAGTCTTAGTTTTTTTCTGATGTTTAACACAAATTAGTTTAGCTTCTACTTCAGAATTTCCTCCATATAATGCTCAACTTTTTTGCGGGGAATGGGGACTTGTGTGCGTGACTACATTTATCTATAGTGACTATCAAGCTTTCTAAATATAGGAATTTTTCAATTCGTTAGGGTACCGTTTACTGTTTTCTACGATCCTTGATGAAATTGTATATTTGTAAAATTGTAGGGCGATTCTCTTGTTTGTTGATTCTACTGCTATCGCGTTTAACCTTTGAGTGAGTTAAAGAGGGTTGTATCTGCACGTTGATAATATGGATATCTTTGCATTTGCATGAGACTTCTCTTTGTTTTGAAATGATTTTTTTCTGAACTCCTATATATGGTTTTCATCTTTTAAAACCCTGTCCATATCAAGAAATTATGCCTATTTTGATGTATGAACGTGGGACTTAGTTATCTAGCTTCCTTTAACGCATCTTTCTTGTGAAAAAATATAGTTTATTGATATCAAAATATCAAGGTTATGGCTTACCAATAATTTACTTGATATTTAGATCTGTAGTTTGTATGTGAAAATCTTCTTACTTTTTTCGACCTCTGCTCTTCTAAAAAGATTTAAATTTAAATTATACAGGTACGAGTATAGATGGGCTGATGGTATTCTAATCAAAAAGCCTATTGAGGTCTCTGCTCCAAAATATGTTGAATATTTAATGGATTGGATTGAATCTCAACTTGACGACGAATCAATATTTCCGCAAAAGCTTGGTAATCATCGATCATGTTTGCTAAACATATTCCAGTTTCCAGTAGCATTCTTATTTATTGTTTAATGTACTTTTTTAGGTACACCATTCCCTTCCAACTTCAAGGAGGTTGTGAAGACGATATTAAAAAGGTTGTTTCGTGTATATGCCCACATTTATCACTCTCACTTCCAGAAAATTGTGAGCCTTAAGGAGGAGGCACATTTAAATACATGCTTCAAACATTTCATACTTTTCACCCATGTAAGTCAATTATTCAAATTAGCTTGTTCTTACCATTCATTTTTGCTACTAGTATTATCTTTTCTTTTCTTTTTTTGATAAAACATTCTCTTGATTACTTTGACGGTGAATCAGTTTACAAATTAAGCCACCAACAAGAGCAATAGCTCGAATGATATGATGTATAACTTAGTAATCAAGAGGTTACGGGTTCGAATCTCCCTAAATGTTGTTGAATAAAATAAGTTTACAAATTAAGAAACATTGCCTTAGCTGTCTTCCTGCACGTTTTTTAGCAATTAGTATTTTTTTTAATAGAAACAAAACTTTTATTGATAAATCATAAATGAATAGGTTTCATTGATTTTTAACAAGGATTTTTCTTTATTATGTTGTTTGCCTGTTTTTACGGTTATTTGTAGTTTCCTTTAGCTCATCAACAATTAAGGTGGGGGATTTGAACCATGAACTCTTGGTCATGGGAACACACTTATGTCGTTTGTAGTTCGTTGATTGGTGTTTTTCTTTTGCACGAAATGAAGTTGATTACATGACTGTTTCTGAGTTAGAGTCTAGGCAGGCACTTCAATTGCATCTAAAAAGCACACAAATTATATGGCTATGATTGGTTCTTGAATATATTAACTCAACGATAACAGAACTTTGGCAATAACATATACATAGAAGTTTTGTTAGGAAGAAGAAGATTTATTGCTCACTCTTCTCATATTGCAATTATGATTTTTGGTTAGAACACTTGTGTCCGGTAAGAATCTCACTCATTTATAATAAACTGTCTGGCTGAAAAAAAATCTAAATCTATTTTATCGTGCCATTTCTCCAGGAATTTGGTTTAATTGACAAAAAGGAGCTGGCTCCACTTCAGGAGCTGATTGAATCCATTATTGTTCCATACTGAATAGGGTTTTGGATAACTGGATAAAGATCCTATTCTAGGGACCACTAGATAAATAATCATTTGCTTTCTGCATTTTTACCATAATGTTTGTATGTGGTCATGTTCTGTGTACATGTTCTGTATTTTGATGTTTTAAGGTCGTGAATGCTCCGCCAACCAAAGCAATTGCTCAATCGGTATAAGTGTATGCCCATTACCAAGAAGTCATGGATCCGAATCTCCATTCCTCAAGTGTTGTTGAATTAAAAAAAAAAAAAAAAAAAAAAAAAAAAATTGTGGATGCTTCTGCTCTTCCCATGGACCAAGCTGAGCTGTTTGAAGAAATCAGCCTCTTGATTCAAAGGGAATGAAGTTGAAGGCTTGCTAGTTTAATGTATCTCTCATTTTTCTCACATGATCTTAAGCCTCTATATCCACAAATTTATTTATGTATTCATATATATATATATATATATATAAAATTTAATTTCTCTCTTGTTCGCAATGCCATACAACATTTTCATACACTGGGAGGTTATATGGATACGAGGGACGAGTTCTTGTGCTTAGATATCATTTTATTTACTCATCCACATAAGTTTTGAGTTCTTGTGATTAGCCTCTTACTGCTTATTTAGATATCTTTTTTTATTTACTCATCCATATAGGTTTTGAGTTGTGACTTTTGTGGGTTTTATTTGTCGGTCTACATTAGCATGGTCATAAATTTGAGAGCATGACCCACATATATGTTAAAACGAGCTTAGTTCGACAGATAAATTCAACCAAAAAAGTCGAAGGTTTGAATTATTTGATTCTCAAATATAAATATATATTTTCGATTAAGAGGTTAGATCTTTGAATTCTTTATCTCCGAACTTAAAAATTGGTTAGGGAGTTTGACAAATTTGTCAATATCAGTATCAATGTAATACTTCAACACTTAATTAGTTCAAACATACTCGTAAATTTGAGTTTTGGACATTGAACATAAGACTTTGGAATGATGATCCCGAGTTTAGAGGAGCGAAGTTTTAAGTTCCTGGGTCATTAAAAAAAAAGATTACACACAAAGACAAAGGAGATCCAAATGGTTTAAACGTAGCGTTTCATATATTCCTCCACGGTTGTGTAGTTGACTTCTGGATAAAGATTGCAAGCTTCTTCAGCATCCTTCCCTATTTCAAAATTTGCAAGACAGCCCTCGTAACATACGTGATAATAGTGAGTCAACCCCACTTGCTCTTCATAAACTTGATCTTAAAAAAAAAAAAAAAAAAAAAAAAAAAAAAAGTTACCAAAAAATGAAGAAATGAAAAAAGAAAAGGCAAAGTCAATACAATACCAAATGGAGCCCTCAGCCCTTTGTGTGATTTTTTCCAATAAATTTCATGAGAACATAATTAGATAAGATGGCCAAAAAGAAAATAAAAGAAATATGAGGTAAGAAAATCAATAATCATGGGAATATAATTAGATGAGCTAACCTTTCATATTGGCTAGGAACTCTTGATCAGAAATGGAGCTCTTTGTGAGATTTTTTCCAATTAATTTCTCCCAAACCTCAACAACTTCTCTTTGGGATAATATGTTCTTGGGTGGCCGAATATACACCGTTTTGTTTAGAGTTCGAGGGTCATCAATGGTCTTCATGGTGTACATTGCAATGTCATCTTCGTCCACATATATTGCTGTAAAATATCAACTTATGAGCTTAAGTATGGATGAAAGAAAAAATTTGTATGACCGAAATCGATCATTTTGCGTTCGAAAATGACGAAAATTTCTATAGGGTAACGTCCTTACCGTGCCAAGAGTGGTGATTGGAACTAAGAATGGTTAGAGATGATAGAAGTAATGATCTAGTATAAATTATTTATGATAGGTTTTGGGAATGGGAATCAAGTAGAACTATAGGGTAGAAAATAGTATTTTGAGAACTATGTGGTGTAAGGTTAAATGACCACCCATCTAGAAAATTAATTTTTTATGGTTAATATGTTCACTTTAGCCTAATTTTAGTTCAATTGATTACATTTATTTTAGAAAAAAAAAAGTTCGGAAAAAATATTTGAATATGAAACATCATTGAAATTAGAAGTTTATAAAATTTTGACTCTTCTTTTGAGTCAACATAATTCAATAAGTCAAAACGTCAATATTATTTTAGCATAAAAATATCGAAGAAAAAATAATCCGACGATCTTCTTATTTATAAATACGTAAAAAAACCAATGTATGTACGTATTTAGATGCGTATGTGTGTGAAGAACCTTTCTGATTGCCATCTCCAAGAAGAACAACATGGTGTTTGGAAGGAAGGATTGAACCAGGTTGACACAAACCACCAAGAAAATAACCAGCAAAACAGTTTGCTGAGATGTAAGTGAAGGGAATTTTAGCCTCTTCTATGGCTTTTCTCACCACCATTTTATCATCAAATGTCACCCTTCCTGGTTCCATTGCATTCTCCATTCTCGCTGGATCGGTCCCGAACTCCGACGGTAAAAATCTCTGAAAAAAAAAATTATAAATTCATTTTGGTGTTCTCATCAAATTTAGATATGTCCTCAACTAAATATAGTAGAGTCAGATGCTATGTATGTAAGAATAGTCAAAGTGCGTCTAAGCTTGCTCGAAGACTCATAGACAAAAAAATTATTATTCTTCTCCCCCCAACGACTTCACAAGTTACCTAAATTTCAATACACTTCAAATAAACCAACAATTAAAATCTCGTTTGATACTCATTCAGTTCGTAAAAATTCTAGACTCTTGTTTCGTTATTAATTCTCTATCATAAACTCAACTATTCTTAACATAACATTTAAATTCTTAACTAAATTCCTAAAATAAAAAACAAGTTCTTGAAAACTACTTTATTTATTAATTTGTTGAATTTTCAAAATTTGGCTTGATTTTAAAAAATATAAATAAATAATTGGTTACAAAGCAAGGAAACCTATAGATTATAGTAATATATATATAAAAAAATCAAATGGTTATCGAAAAGAGTCTTAGGAATAGATCATTGATTTATTGTAGAGATTCGAATCTTTCACGCATCACATGTTGTTGAACTAAAACAAGAAAAAGGCATAAAACAATATTCCGAATAACTAACAAGTAAAGAAAGGTAAGTGTGAGATGTTTACAAAGAGATTAAAATGTATGTAACCTTGAGATTTCCAGCCTCTTTGATGGCAAGAATCAGCTTAAGTTGGAGAAGAATATGATGGGATCTAATATGAACACCAGAAATGGCAGAAATAACAACATCCACAAGCTTAACAGCATGAATAAGGCTATTATGGTCATTAAAAGAAGCACAAACCAAATGAGCTCCTTGTTTCTTGAATGACAAAAGAAGTTCAACTTTCTCAATATCCACTCCCATTTCTTGCCTTTGTAAAACATAAGTTTCATGCCCTAATTCCAAACTTGCCCTCACCATTCTCTTCCCCAAGTAACCTGTTCCTCCAACTATTAGCACTTTGCTCTTATTTGCCATCTTTAATTAGTTTTTTTTTTCTCTCTCAATAATATTGGAAGTGAAAATTTTTTGTGGTGGAACAAAGATATATTGAGCCATGTGGATTGTGGGGTTTAAATCATTTTTTGTTTTGAAATGTTCAACTCCTCACCTACAACATTTTTGCTTTTTCTTTGAAGTGAAGTGAAGAGAAGGACCCATTTTTTCCTCTGATCTTCTAAGTTATAATTTGTTTTTTAAATTAATCTTAGTTTTATCATGAAGTTTCCAAAAAAAATTCATTTTGGTGTTTGTGATTTTTAATTTTTTTAATTTAATTTTATTTATTTTAACTTATGTATTATGAAAGTTGTTGCAGCTAATAAATTCTAGTCTTCATATTTAAAAATATTTCAAATTTCGTTATTTTCCATTAATTTCACTAGAGTATTTTCAATCCTTTTAATTTGAATGAAGCCATCAATTTAACTTGATTGAGTATATTTTATTTAAGGTAACCAAATGATTTATCAAATTTTTAATATCACAATTTACTATTTTTCAATTTTTTTTTAGTTCAAATTGAGAAGAGACATACCAAATTCTATATAGAGGATATCACTACTCTCCAATAACTTGGACGTTAAATACTAATTTTTATAATCGAACCTATAATCGTAGAGTTGAATTTAATTACAATCAATCAAGTCAATAATCTACCAATCATTTCGGTCAAAACTATTTGAAATAGGAAAAAAAAAAAAGAATGGTGAAAATAAAATTTAATTGTTATATATAAAATATAAATATATTGATGCCTTTTCATTGGTGACCTAACTTCTTAACTAATAGCATAATGCACAAACTATAAGTATATAATTAATATACCTTAGATTTTGATATATTTTATTTCAACCATTGAAATTTAAATTGTAAAAAATTATAAAACATTGGAAAAATTATTTTCGTTAAATGATGGACGAAAATTGACATTTTAGCTCATCTAAAAATTGAAATGTATATGTGATATCATTTCAATTCAAAAGATAGCCATGATTATTATATGTGACATCATTTCAATTTTATAGAAGATTATGATAATTGTTGAGATATGCTTTGAACGACTGAATACTCTGCGATTAGTTAGTCAAAAGTCTCGCTGCCCGATCAGTGAGTGGGGGTGTGGAGACAACGCCCCCGATTCGTAAACGCATTTTTGCATGTCTAAACGCATGTTTGCATGCGTGAACACATTCTGCATTCAATTTTTTGTTTTTGCATTTGTAAAAGCACTTGCATTTTGACATTTTATCTGTAATAGGATTTAATGAGAGTGCATATATAAATTACATAACTCCTAGCCGATTATGATGTTCAATCTGTAATTCGCCTCTCCTAATAAAATTTGCCCTCTCTCTATTCGTAAACTAGCTAACACAATGTTAGTGAACCACGTAAATTGTTGTGTTCCTTCTCTTTACGTTTTCCTTACTGTTTTCGATTGGTTGGTTGATTGTTGTTTCATAACAATAATAATAATTATTCATTTTTGTTGATGTCAAAATTTGGTTCTATAGGATGAATGAGAAATTTGTTCTTTTCTAGGAACGAAGTGCCTGCAAAACAGAGAACTCAGTATTGGTATTGGTGTGAGCTACGTGATTTCCGATTCTTAAGTTAGATTAAGAAGAAGTTGTGAGAGTAGTGTAGTCTAGAAATTAGAATATCTTACCCATCACTTCTTCCTCTGGCCATTTTTATCTGCAACTACACGTAATTGCTTTTACCACTACACCTCCACTAAAGTTAGACCTATGTGGGACTAGAGGTTGGTCCTGTATCATCGACCCCAATGGGTCGGGTTCAACCTTATGGGTCGGGTCGGTCCTCACCCAGTTTGGGCCTCTAAGTCGTCACCTGGGCTTGGGCTGGTGTTTTCGATATTGGGCCCTTCTCTTAACTTCCAAATTTTATTGGGCCTTTCTCTTGGTCTTTAGGTGTTACTAAGCCTTGACTGATTTCAATTTTAAAAACTTACCTTCAAAAAATTAAAAACAAAAAATAAAGATAACTTGACATTAGTACATCTTTTAAGAGATATTCAAATTTTACACATTTATTTATTATATGTTAATTTTCTTTTAATTTAACAATATTTTACAGTAAGATATAAATTCAGGATCTGTTGATCATATATAATCATACAATTGCGATATACTTTTGTTGACATCGTCTCCATATTAATTATGATCTCTTGATCATAGTGATACCTGCACTTGAGTTAAACTAAAATTTGAAATAGTTTTAAATAGTTCCCTTACTTCAAATTGATCTATAATTAACCGTGAGAAAGATAACATGACATTAAATGTTCATGATACTTGGAAAATTACATTAATAGTAATCATTGTTGACTTGTACTTATCCTTATTTTCTATTCTAATGAACTTGATTGCATCCTCAATTAGATGACAAAAAAAGAAAGAAAAAAATTGCATCCTCAAATTTGTCATTGCGACTTTTCTTTTTACATCTATAGGTTTAGTTTACGTGCACCTTGATCCAAATTAATGGAATGAAATACCTATTTAGACTTACTTTTTTATTTTTGAGTACCCTGCTTAGACGTACTTGCTCATTTCAATTGGATCTAATTTTTTTGGGATCAAATACGCGTATGATACCATATTAAATAATGTACAATTCCACTTCAAAACTAAACATAATAAGAAGAATAGTGTCTCATATATCTTATAAAGGTGTTTAAAATTTCTCACATTTCTCATATAGAACCAATCGTATATTTCCAACAAGTAGATGACATCAAAGGTCCAAAAATGTTTAACCTTTTTTAAAGAAAATTGTAATGGATAAACTATTCTCGCAAAATAATTACAAATGTACGTAAATTTTAAAATATTTGTATCTATGATTACCAATACATTTTAGTGAGACCATTATTAAACTAAAATGGACAATTGTTTTAGTCTGTGGAGATAATATAAAATAGAATTTACTATAATTTAGTATTTGAATTTTGCAAAAAGAAAATAAACAATAGACATTGGCCAAACATTAATTGGTCAATAGTTAATCTTCTAGAAGTTTATAGTTTAAAGGTACTCTGTCCTTTAAAGTCTAAACGTGGAAAATAATAATTAAAAAAAAAAAAAAAAACAATTAACTTTACTTACAAAGAAAAAAAGAAAAAAAAAGAAGTCTTATGAAAACCACTAACTTTTACCAATCTCAACCTCTTTTTGAGAAGACAAATTATAAAATGTTTAAATAACTTATTTTTAAAAGTAGTAGTTACCAACGTATTGGTGTGTATCTTAAACATACTTATTAATATATATGAAGATAATATTGTGCCACCTTAGTAATGTATTATGAAACAAATCATCCTTTATATATAATGCATTTTTTTATATATCTATATGAAACAATACTATTCTCATATGTATTCGTAAGTATGTTAAAGATATACATTAGGGCAAATTGGCAAGTATTATTCTATTTTTAAAGTTTGTTATCGACTAAATTTTGTAAGTTTTAAAGTGTTTTTTAACCTTTAGAATTCGTTAAAACATGCGGTCTTTTATACCAGTCAATTATATTCTTAGTGTGGCTTATTTACTTATTTTACTTGACATTAATTTATTTTTTTATGCTATTAATTATTATTATTATAGTATTAAAACTTAATTATATGTCATTTGAAGCCTCCAATCATTTTTAGGATATATATTTCATTGAATAGATGAAAATAGAAGGAAACAAAAATAAATAAATATAAATGTTAGATCATATGTAGTTGTTGGGATGACTGGTTAAGAAAAAGCTAAACCTCAAGTGCAAGTCTTGTATAGATTTCCATTGTTTTCTAAGCTTTTTTTTTTTAAAGTCACTTTTGGTTCTTATTTGTAGGAGTTGTTCTTTGTTTGTTTTTTCTTAAAAATAATTTCTAGAAGTTGTTAGGTGACCAAACATATTACAACCTAATGTTACATAAATAATGATGATCTGGTAATATTAGTTGTGATAAGTGTTTTTGGTCAAAAGAACTTTGGTCTTTTGCAAGGTATTCAAAAGTATTTATTAATAAGGTAAAATTTCCTAACTATTGACAAAAACATGATGTGATTTTTAATTAAGGTAATAGATTTTTAATTTATCAACGATTTTAGATATTCATTTATCCCTTTGGTTATAGGTCTGAATTTTCAAAATTAAAAACAACACAAAATTCGAGTTTACGTAAAATTTTCAAATTATACAAATTACTTGATGACTTGTGATCTAAAATGTATACTAAAATTGTAGGGAAACTTATGAGATTATTCAAATTCAAAAAATAATTATAAATATAGTTTTTAAAAAAAAAATTAACAATCATAATTATAAATATTAATAATAATATTGTATTAGAAATGATGTATTAATAATACATAACATTGTATTAATAAATATTAATAATATAGTATTGAAACATATTAATAATTATATGTATAAATATTTTAAAATTTATCTCCTATTATAATTATTACAATTTCCCAAAATTGTAAGGTTCCAAGCCCAATTTCAAAACTAATGATAATATTTCTTCTAGGCACCACAAGAAAATGTTATCTCTCTTTTTCTTTTTTCTTTTTTTGAGAAACACAAGAAAATGTTATCTAACTCAATAGATTGAAAACTAAATTACCCAACAATTAAACACTATTAGAGCTCAAAAATTGAAATTACTATCATATATTTGTAATTGTATATTCTAAAAAATAAATTATTATTATATAATATATATTTTTTATTATTTAAAAATCTGTTGGGTGAACATTTGAACTAATATCAGTGTCAAAATCAAAGGTGAGTTTCCACACCTAACTTCATGCATGTGGCAGTTGGGGGTTGAAAATCCACCATTTAGTCAGCTTTCTTTCTTGTATAGTTAAATAAAATGTAGAAAAAGTAATATTTTATTTATGTCCTTTTTTCTTTTTCTTTTTTTATAAAAAGAAAAAAATAATATTGATTTGTTCTCACTTCTTTTGGCTCTATTTAATTCACATGGTAGAACAACCCATTCAGTCTGGCCGGCTTTAATTAATGTGGGTTGAACATATTATGGGTATTTATCTTTATGTTTTAGTAATATATCGGCCATACCCAGTTAAGGTATACATATTTAGAAATTAAATTTAACTTGAATAGAACTCACCTATTCCAAACTGATTATATTAATTTTAAACCTATCTTTTTTCTTCTTCTTCTTTTACTTCTATAATAAATGGGGAAAAGTGAAATCTTTAAACACTTGATTAAAATTTGATAGTCGTTTGATAACAATTTTAATTTTAGTACAATAGTTATTTATCGTATGTTTTTTTTTTTTAATTTGGGTATCTAAATTTTATCTATATTTTTAGAAATCAATCCTTTTTTTTTAAGTTTTCAAAAATTTGTCTTAGTTTTTGAAATTTGGTTAACATCCACATATTTTTTTTAAGAAAGAATGTTGATATACTATAAAAAATATAGAACACATTGTAGCAAATTTGAGTAATAATTAGCTTAAATTTCAAAAATAAAAAATAAAAAAATTAAATGATTATCAAATGGGACATAAATTATTTTTACTATAACTGTAGTTTAACGGAGACAAGCTTCCTTCTACCTTTGAACTCGCGGGTTATTGATTTATATTAATTATCAACAACCCTAGATAATTTGATATTTTGTTATAAATAAGTGTTTGCCCTCAAACTATCTCTAATAACAATTCCTCTAAAATAGCCAAATTAATATTCACAATGCAAAAAGCTTTTGACATATAACAGGTCTCAATACATATAATTTAACCCATTACGCTAATTATTTGGTTTTTAATTTTTTATTTTTAAAAAATAAACTTATTTTTCTCAATTTATCTACCATACATAATTTTTTGTCTTGGGACGTGATGTAATTTGAATTTCTATTCAACTTTTATAAACAAAAAGTGTTTTTTGAAAGCTGTTTTTTCTTCGAAATATGACTTCATTTTTATAAAATATATGTACTAAATAAATAATATAATAAGAAAATTCATATATGCAAGCTGTATTTCTAGATTTATTTAATTTTTAAAATTAAAAAATCAAATAATTATCTAAGAGAGGTTAAATTAAAGAAAGCCGTATTCATAGATTTATTCTAGTATCAACTCTTTGAGATTCAAACTATACCTTTTTTAATATAAATAATTCTTCAATGTTGCTAGACCTCAATTATTTTTTAAAAAGGAGAAATGAAGTCAAAATTTTCAAAATAGAAATTATTATAAAAGAAAAAAAAACTATTTAGGTAAAAAACCAAATGGTGTCACAAGTGTAGGTAGATTTCCCCACACACAATAATGCAAAACGTGGAGTTTTCTCGGCTTATGTCATTCACGGGCTCAAAGGAGAACAAAAAAGTTTGATAAAGAAAATAAATAAACCTTGTTTCAAAATGAAGAAAAAAAGATAAAGTAAATAAACCTATAATTTAAAATGGAAGCCATTTTTAATTAGATTGCAAGCAAAGCAAAGGAAAAGCAAGAGAGAGCTGTGAAAGTTGTTTTCATTAAAAAAAGAAAAGAAAAAAAGAGAGAGCTGTTAAAGTTGAAGGCTATAAATAAAAGGAAAAAATGGTATAGAAAAGGAAGAAAAAACAAACAATATAGGGTTTCAAAATGAGAGTTTTGGTGGTTGGAGGAACTGGCTATTTGGGTAAGAGGATTGTCAAGGCCTGCCTTTTGGAGGGCCATGAAACATTTGTGGTTCAAAGGCCTGAAATTGGCCTTGACATTGAGAAGCTTCAATTGCTGCTTTCCTTTAAGAAACAAGGCGCCGTGCTCGTTCCAGCCTCCTTCGACGACTTTCAGAGCCTCGTCGACGCTGTCAAACAAGTGGATGTCGTGATTTCGGCCATGTCGGGTGTCCATTTCAGAAGCCATAACCTTCTGCTGCAGCTTAAGCTCGTTCAGGCCATTCAAGTTGCAGGGAATAACATCAAGGTTTTTTTTAGTCACTCTATTCAAATTCTTTTTGTTTTAATTCATTTTATTATTCTTTTTTATGGATATTTAGAAGTTGTTTTATGATTTTTCGTTAGTTTTCCTTTTCTTGCATTGCTCAATTTATGAAAATATTGAATAAGATTGTCATAATATAAGTGTCAAGATCACCTGCAAAAAATTTCCCAACGTTTATAAAATAGATGAATTACTTCCTTCAAATTTTTTTGAGATAAATACAATTACTATCTAAAGGATATCATACATCATTAAATCCAAACAATATTTGATCAAATAAGACTTTTCACCGTTTATAAAATAGGTTTGGATTTACAAGTTACAAAAAAAATATATTTTTTAGTTACTATTTAATTTCATAGAAACTTATGACCTAATACATTTGAATGTAAAAAAAAAACTCTTAAAGAAATTAAATTCTTTAATGGATGACTATTATGAATTAAACTTAGCATCTTTTAGATCTTCAAGACTCTCTTTTAATTACTAGACTACTTCATAATAGTTAACATTTTTTAAATTCTAAACTTGAAGTCACGAGTTTAGTAATACTGGAGCACTCTCGATTAATTTGCTTTTTTTTTTTTTTTTGTTTGAATAAATATTGTAGAGATTCATGCCATCAGAGTATGGGATGGATCCAGCAAGAATGGGGAATGCACTTGAACCAGGAAGAGAAACATTTGATCAAAAAATGAGCATAAGAAAAGCAATAGAAGAAGCCAATATTCCTTTTACATATCTCTCTGCTAACTGCTTTGCCGGTTACTTTGCCGGTAACCTCTCTCAAATGTCCACTCTTGTCCCTCCACCTCATCAGGTTACTCTTTATGGAGACGCCAACGTTAAGGGTATGTTTGTTTTTTGGACATGAGGAGTGGTTAATAACCACTCCTAAACGATTCAGTAAATATATCCACTCTTAACCTCTCTTGAATCACTCTTTAACCACTTTTTGAATTTCTATATATATATATATATATATATATATATTTTTTTTTTTTTTAAAAAAACTTTTTTTTTTTACCAAATCTCACATTAAATCTTATCAAACTTATCTTTTAATCTCGGCCAATATCGATATTAAAATATTTATTTCTAAAAACAATTTTAACTTTATTAAAAAAGTCAATAGCGTGCTAACTTGGTTGTAATCCAATTTAACTCTATGTTTGAGAATTTGATTTTGAAATGAATTATTTCATAAAAAATTATCAATTAGTAATAATTTTAATTCATAAAAAACTTCATTTTTTTTAATAAAAAATTTCATGTAAACATATTTTTAAAATTATGAAAAATTAATAAGAACAAATTTACAAATGAAATATAGTAATAAATTAATAATAAATACTAAATTTTAGTTGTATTATTGTTATAAAGATTAAAATTTGATATTTAAAAGTAAAAGAATCAAAATAAAACAAATTTAAAAGTACATAGACTAAATTGACATTTTAGTTATTTTATTTTTTTAGTAGTTAATATTTTAAAAAATAATAAAAATAAGAAACAAAATTTAATAAAGTTAGGTAAGAAAAAAAAAATATTTTGAAGTTAGACATTTTTTCTTCTTCTATTTATGTGTTAGGAAACAAATATTTTAACTATTATATAATATATTTTGTTTACTTTTGCTTAATAAAACCATTATATCCTACTACTTTCTATTTCTTTATTTTCTAGAAGAATATATTTTTACAAGTTTCTGGTAAATATATTTGTACTATTCCCTAATTTACATTTTAACCGTCTATTCAATGGTAAATTTAGTTCAAATTTTTAAAATTTATTATGGTTTGTTTAATTCATGTTAATAATATGTTTAGTAATACGATATAAAACTAAAAATTGATTAATAATTCAATATGATAGTTTTAATTATCTTTAAGGTGTATATGTGTGTCAATAAACTAAAATGTCACGAATTTGAATTCTTCAATTTGAATTATTATTAAATTAAAAAATATAAAAATATTTTTTAAGATCAGTCAAGAACAATTGAGGTGAATAATTAAAACTCATAAATTTTTTTATTATAAATACATAACTGTTATTATTTACTTCAACCACATTTTCAAAAAATATATATATATATATATATATATATCAACTACTCTTAACCTCAATTTTCAAACAAGTAGTTAGATTACTTCACTACTATTAACCTCAATTTTCAAACGAGTAGTTAACCACTTCATACTACTATTAACCACTTCATTCTTTTCGACTCGACTCGACTCCACTTTATTCTCTTTACAGTGGTGTACATGGATGAAGATGACATAGCAACATACATTGTGAAAGCAGCAACAGATCCTCGTACTCTGAACAAAACAGTGTACGTTAGGCCTCCAGACAACATTCTCACCCAATCAGAATTAATTCAAAAATGGGAATTACTTTCTGGAAAACAATTACAAAAGAACTCTGTTTCAGCTCAACAATTCCTCGCCAGCATGAAAGGTGAACTAATTTAGCTTTAAATGACATTTTTAAAAAATAAAAATGAGCTGACTTCAAATTAGCTTACGCACATCTTAACAATTTTAAAGGAATAGCTTAACTGATTTGCCAACATTTTGATAGTCAAGAAATTATTTTATAGATTGATAGCCATACACTATGTATTGAAATTATAACATTTTGGTTTTCAAAAAATCTCTTAACCACTAAATCAACTTATGATGATTGAGTTTAGATATTATTTTGGTCAATATACTTTTGAACTTTATTTTATTTTAGTCAAATTTTACATGTACAATTAAAAAAAAAAAAAAAAGTTTTATATATGTCAAAATTTTAGAAAAACTTCAAATATAGCAAAATTTGATTTAATCATATTAAATTAATCCGAAATACTTCAATCAACTGAACTTGAAATTGATAGATTTTGAACAAGTTATATATTTCAGAGAATTTTTCTATGCATGAAGTAATTTTAAAAAGTTATAAAATTAAAATAGAGAGACTAAAATCTAGATTTCGACACCCTCTTTGTTTTTTTGTTTTTGCCTTTTTTTTCAGAAAAAAATAGAGTATTAAATTATAAATTAATTGATGCAGATCTGGACACAGCACAGCAGGCTGGAATTGGACATTTTTATCACATATTCTTTGAAGGTTGCACCACCAATTTCGAAATTGGTGAAGGAGAAGAAGAAGCTTCCAAGCTTTATCCAGAAGTTAATTACACTCGCATGGATGATTACCTCAAAATATTTTTATGAACACACAAAAAAAAAAAAAAAAAACAGTCATTTTGTTAAATTGATCTCTTGTTTTGTTCATTGTGATTCCAACTATATTTGAACTCTCTTTTTTAACTTCATTTATCTTTTTCCAATAAATATATACTTTGATGTGCCTTTTAAAATTACATGATTACTTCATTTCTCTAAGTACTAGATACATTAGAACTATACTTTTTTTTTTTATGGATCTCATTAGACAAAATTAGAATTTAAGTTTCTATGATTTATAAGCTAGCTAGAATTTAGTAGGGGTGTACACGGTTCGAGCTGAGTTGGGTTAAAAAAATATTTTGGACCAACCTAAATTTGTAAGTTGGGTCAAATCCACAAATCCATCCGACCCTATATATTAGATGAGCCCAAACCCATATGTTTTCGAGTTGGAGTACTATTCAGACATACCGTCTGATCTTATAACATTTAGATGTTAAGTAAATTCAAAAAAATTTAATTCATATGTAGATTACTGCGATGGATTAAACCCATCACCTATTACCCTTTACCTCTTCAAAATTCTTTTGACCACTATGTCATTTATGATAGTTTTGGTAACATGATTTTAGAGAAATATTTTGGACCAACCTAAATTTTTAAGTTGGATCAAATCCACAAACCCATTCAACCTTATTGAGTTCTTGAATTGTGTTAATCTCTCATTTCTTATTTAAGGCTCTATGCTACATTGAGACATATCTGATATTACAATATTTAGATATTAAATAAATTTATAAAAAATTAATTCATAAGTAAGTAGCTACCATCGATTACCAAACCTCTTCAAAATCCTTTTGACCACTACGCCATTCTATAATGATTTTGGTAACACGATTTTACTTTTTTTTTTTTTTTTTTTTGAAAACAACACAATTTTACTTTACATTCAATACATCAAATCCTAAAATTAATCAAATTAATATTAAATAATATACAATTATGATTTATCCAATAAAAAAATGATCGAAAAGGAAAATGTTAGATTTGAAAAAAGTAACTTAGTTAATCTCAGAAATCTTCAAAACGGCGGGAAAATGAAAATGACAGCCTCTGAAAATGATATGGTAGATTCTAAGGAAAATTAGCAAATTATCGTTAAGGTATGGTGTTTGTTTTTAAAATAGTTATCATGATCATAATTATTGTAAAATATATCTTAAAGATTTTCTCAAAAAAAAAAAAAAACTTAAAACATTCCATATATACAAAATTTTTGACTTTACGATTTGAATCCTTACATAAAAATTGATGTACATATAAGATCAGCATATTTTAAGTACAGCATGATAAAATTAAAGATTTAGAAAAAGAAATATAATATAATAGATTCTAGGGTAATTATAATTCTGGTCTTATGATTCGATAAAATCAGAATTTAAACTCTATGTTTAGAAAAAAAAAAAAAAAAATTTAGCCCATATATGTGGCCCCTATAAAAATTAAATTCTAAACATTTAAACCACTAAATTCTATCTTTTATCAAATTATAGAGGGACCACATTTGTTAACTTACCTAGATTTCTATTACCATAATCTAATCTAATATATTTTATTATATCATGATCTTTTATCAAATCACAGAGGAGCCACATTTATAATTTACCCTAGATTTCTATTATCGTAATCTAATCAAATATATTATATCATATTATCATCTTCACATAAAATATATGAAAGATACTCGTAGAACTTAAGTCATTATTGCAAGAAAAAGAACTTTCTAGGTTAAATCTTTATTACATTATAAGTATTGCATTTCAATCTCAGTTCATTTATTACTCCACAATAGCATCAACAATTAAAAAAAAAAAAACGAAAAAAAAAAGAATCAAATTTCGGCAATGAAGAACGCATCGGCCAAAATTTCAACTTCTTTCAATAGAGAGGTTTGGTCTCACAATCTTCGCGAAGAGATAGAACTTATTAAAGAGTATTTGCCAGAGTTTCCAATAGTCGCCATTGATACTGAATTTCCAGGTATTTATATATATATAGAAGATTAGGTTAAATAAAAAATATTCTTGAAGTGCAGAAAGGGTTGGTGGCTTCGTTGTTTGGTGGTAATGATTTCATCGTTTGATGATAATTGGGTTGGTGGCTTCATTGTTTGGTGGTAATGATTTCATTGTTTGATGGTAATTGAGTTCAACGCTACTATCACGGATTCGATTCTGAAAATCAGTATTTAGATCTCAAGTACTTGAGAACAATAGTACCCTTCATGTAGGGTTTGTGGTCCCCCTCCCCCAATTTATCTTGAAGTTTGATTGCGAGGTTCATATTTTCGGATTGGATACCCAGGTTTTCTTCGGTATACTCCAAAAGGTGTTTCGGACGAAGAGTTTTACGAGTGTCTTCGATTCAACGTCAACCGGTTGAGCATACTTCAGCTTGGTCTTACACTCACCGACGACAAAGGAAGAATTGGGCCAACATGGGAGTTCAACTTCAGAGACTTCGATCTGATTTCTGATATGCATGGTGTTTCGTCATTGGATTCGTTTCTCAAGAACAAGGGTTTTGACTTTCAAAAGTTAAGAAAAGATGGAATTGCACCCGAGGAATTCTCAACATTGTTTCTACCAATATGTCGCAGTGGCCGAGTTGACCGATGGGTCACATTTCACGGATTTTACGATATTGCTTACCTAATGAAGCTTTTGAAGATCAGATTCATGGCGACATCGATGGCGATGTTCGCAACCACTGCTCAACGATTGTTGGGAACAATCGTCGATCTCAAGCACATGGCTCGATATTGTCACGGCTTGCTTAATGGCGACTTAGGGCTAAAAAAACTAGCCAAATTGGTCAACGTTAAGCGAATTGGTATTGCACACTTTGCTGGTTCTGATAGTTTGCTCACTGCTTCTGTTTATGCCAAGATGAAATTGATGTTTAAGCTCAACCCAGAGCAATGTGAAGGGTTTTTGTATGGACTGCCGCATTCGGTTCGATCTACCCGACGTACAGTGACGATTGTCGATCCATCTGCCGTTGCTCTATCACCGATGTTGAAATACCCGTCTATGCCACAATGCTCGTCGGCATCAGCTTTTAGATCATCGCCTATATTTGTGGGCGACTTTTTAATTTTTGGCTAAACTTGATAGTTTCTATTTTCTTGTAACTTACATTGGATATACACATTATTATTTTTGTAAATTATTGGTACGAGGTCAGATGATGAGGGTGCTAAGGCCGTGTCGACATAGTCGGGATGTTCGGGTGCACCTACTGATCCCTCGTCACCAATAATATAAGTTTGGTAGTACAGACATTGCATATTTAGTTTGAATGAAATCGTACAGTTTCATGTAGTGAATGTTCATATTTATTGATAAAATTGTAAAATTTTCATGTAGTAAATGTTCATATTTGTTAATAAAATTATACTGATATCAATAGAATGTTCTTACACGCCTCTATTTGAAATCTATTAGTGAGAGAAAATTACATGCATATTAAGAAATTTAAAAATTAGTTTGTCTTAAGGAATATTCTAATTAATTCTTTAGCAGGTTGGGTATTTGACCTGGACGGCTATTGCAGCCCCCTGATGCATGACTTGGCGAAAAATATTAACCTTTTAGGGCTTAGAAAATTTGTTTGTAGAAATTTGAATTTAATTTTATTGTTTTTTTTTTTTTTTTAATTCTAACATCTCTTAGTCACGTAAATACACTTTTTTTAAAATTCAACAACAGACAACTATTGCTTTAATTGACGAATTTATTTCTATTTAAATGACATATAAGATGTTGCAAATATATATATAGAGAGAGATTAAATAACGAGGTATAAATATTCTTTGACATATAATAAGAGTTGAACATTGTTTTATAAAAAGTAATTTAATGAAGATTTAAACCCTTTTTAAAAATCATTTTGTTTTTAATTTTTTATTTTTGAAATTACATCTACAACAATGATCTTATTATATATATATATATATATTTATTTATTTATTTTGATATCCGTGTGTTATCTATATTTTTAGAAATCAAACCAAATTTTAGAAACAAAAAAAAGTAAACTTTCAAAAACTTAATTTTGTTTTTGAAATTTTGTTAACATTTATCTATTTTTTAAGGAAAGATGAATATATTGTAAGAAAGATGGAACATATTGTATGAGATTTGAATAAAAATAAGCTTAAATGTCAAAAATCAAAAACAAAAAATCATTTTGTTTTTAGTATTTTATTTTTGAAATTTAAACCTACAACAATGATTTTATTGTATGTTTTTTTTTCTTATTTTGATATCTGCATCTTATGTATATTTTTAGAAATCAAACTAATAAGAAAAAAAAAAAAAAAGAAGTAAACTTCCAAAAAATTAATTTTGTTAGCATTTACTCTTTTTTTTTTTTTTAAGAAAGATGGAACATATTGTATGAGATTTGAATAAAAATAAGCTTAAATGTCAAAAACCAAAAACAAAAAATCATTTTGTTTTTAGTTTTTTATTTTGAAATTTAAACCTACAACAATGATTTTATTGTATGTTTTTTTTTTCTTATTTTGATATCTGCATCTTATCTATATTTTTAGAAATAAAAAAAAAACGGTAAACTTCCAAAAACTTAATTTTTTTAACATTTACTTATTTTTTTTAAAGAAATATGAATATATTATAAAAAAAAAAATGGAACATATTGTATGAGATTTAAATAAAAATAAGCTTAAATGTCAAAAACCAAAAATAAAAAATTATTTTGTTTTTAGTTTTTTATTTTTGAAATTTAAACCTATAACAATGATTTTATTGTATATTTTTTTTCTTATTTTGATATCTGTATCTTATCTATATTTTTAGAAATTAAAAAAAAAAAAAAAAAAAGTGAACTTCCAAAAACTTAATTTCGTTAGCATTTACCTATTTTTTAAAGAAAGTTGAATATATTATAAGAAAGATGGAACATATTGTATGAAATTTGAATAAAAATAAACTTAAATGTCAAAAATTAAAAACAAAAAAACCTTTGTTTTAGGTTTTTTTTTTTTTTTTTTGGAAATTTAAACCTACAACAATGATCTCGTTGTATGTTTTTTCTTATTATAATATCTACATCTTATGTATATTTTTAGAAATCAAACCAAATTTTAAAAACAAAAAAAGTAAACTTCCAAAAACTTAATTTTATTAGCATTTACCTATTTTTAAAAAAAAGATGAATATATGTAAGAAAGATAGAACATTTTATATGAGATTTGAATAAAAATAAATTTAAATATAAAAAACCAAAACCAAAAAATCAAAAGAACTTTAATAGTTTAATTAGTTTTTCCAAGTGGAGCAATAGATCAACAGAATCGATGTACACATATGAAGCATTAGATCATATGTTTCATCCTCCTCCCGTTGTTGAACTAAAAAAAAAAATTTTAAAAAGTAATTAATTTTTATACAAATATAAGCAATGTATACTTTTTTATTGAAGATATAACCTCCCCTAATCAGGTTTTCCAACTTTCATGAAACTAATTGAAAAAAATTGTGAGAGAGAAAATGAAATGGATATAAGTTAGGTAAAACATGTAGAAACTTTAGTCAATCGCAACAAAAGTAACTTTCTAGATTAATCTTATTCCATTAATATTGGATTTCAATGTCAGTTCGTTTACAACCGCAGAAAAGCATCAAAAGCAAATAACCAAAAAATAGGCAAAATCCAAATTTCCTAACTTCTCTATTGCAAGTCTAAGATCATCAAAATGCAGCAGCCATCTGCATAATGCACCAGAAATTTCCTCCTAAAAATGAGCTTTTCTTACTTACAAGAACATTTCTTCAAAGTCTTGAAAAAAATAAAATCCTGCAAGATGTAGTTAGGAAATAAGGTTCAGACAATTGCATAATGGGCATGTAATGATCGAGAATGATCAATGTCCTCACATAGATATGCTACCTACTTTGTTTTTTTTCCACAATTTTGAATCCACCAAAAACTAAGTTCCCTCCCCTTCATATCTTTTATATATACATATCCTTGAGTGTTTGAGCTAGCTAACACACACTTCAACAATTCTCAATTTGATCCTACAACATTAGGATGTCAAGAAAACCCGAAAGAAATTAATTTTTGGGTAAGTGCTACCATGGATTAAACTCACCCCCTCTTAAATCTTCAAGACTCTTTGTGGGGCTACTTTATGATAGTTCCCTTTTTGACCACTAGACTAATTCATGATGGTTTCATTTTTTACCACTAGGTCACTCCATGATAGTTCACTCTTCTTAGTTCTTCCTATCATCCTAGGAATATGGTGATTTATATTCTTATCATTCCCTAATAAGAAACTGTGTTGAAGAAATAGAATTTAGTAATTTACAGGTTACATGAGGACTATCTGTCCAATAAAGAGACAAAGACAAAAGAGAAAGATGATACATTAATAGGAACTCTTTTCTTTTTTAATTGAAATTGAGCTTTGATTTTCATTAGAAAAAATAAATGAATACAGAAAGACCATATAAAAACAGAGATATTAAAAAAAAAAAAAAAAAAACAGAGATATGAAGGCTTTATTTCATATAATAAACCTCCATTTTATATACAAAACCAATTTTCTGAATTAACACACACACACAAATATATATATATATATATATATATATATATATAAGTGTCTAGAGAAGTTTACGTACACCTTGAAAATTCTCACACGATATACCATTTAACTCTGCAGCATTTAACAATCAAGAAAAATCGTAGGAAATTAATTTCTAAGTAGGTAGTCATCATGAATTGAACTCATCACTTCTTTGTTACCAAATTCCTTCACAGCCCTAGGGCTCCTCTAAATTACCCACTGTATTCAAATGTTTCTTTTAATCAATAACACCAATTCCCTTACAATTGAACAGCAGGCCTAAACCAAAAATGCATCTCACTCAACCATAGAGAATCGACTATTTATGAAAGAAATCTCATGAACCAAAATGCATATTGAAAATAAGTGGCACATATGCAAGTTTTTTGAACCATGAGAAAAAAAGAATAAAGGACCAAGAAATTAAGGAACTTACGTATAAGCCGCTTCACAGCAAGCTTGTCCCGGGAAGGTATACTCGAATGAGTTCTTTGGCAGTTACTTTTTTCCTACAGGTTGGGCACTTGCTCTGGACGGCTATTGCAGCCTTGATGCATGCCTTGCAGAAAATATGACCACACTTCGTTGATGTTTCTTCCACGAACGGACACATGCATATTGGACAACTGAATTTGGGCTCCGGTGGAGCGGGCTTCTGTTTCTGCCAATAACTTAGAAATCACATGTTGGCTAAAAGATTAAGCACTAGAGACCTAATAATCCCATTTTCAACACTTACTCATTATCATTTTTAAAAAAATATTCAAGAAACACTGTATTGTAAACAAAAGAAATAAGAAAGACAAACATAAATTTGAATATTGTAAGCCATGTTTTAAAAGGCTAAAGGCGACCTCGAAGCATAAGCCTCGAGGTGGTATGAGGGGTAAGTCTCAATTTTAATTAAAAATATTATAAAAATTCTAAATTTTTGTAAATATGTATGACAAAACATAATACTTATGTAAAATGCATAAAACATCACACCAATACTAATAGGATTGATTTTTCTTTTTTTTGGAATAAGAAACAATTTCCCTGATGAATGAAACATTAGTGAATTCTTCAAGCCAATTAGTGAATACAAAACAGAACTCCAAAAAAAGATGTAAGAGGAAAATGCGTCAACAAATTATCAAAATCAAATTGACGATTCTGAAACGATTAAAACACGTATCTAATAAAGAATTGAAAAAAAATCAATACTATTGTTCTTGCAATTCTATGAGGCATAGGAACTTTCAGCCTCAATGTGTTATCATAGAGGCGTAAGCCTCTTATGATCTAACAAAGACGTAAGACTCGAGACTAAAAGTTAGAGCCTTGCCTTGAAGCGAACCTCAAGCATAAATCTCAATAGCCTTTTAAAACATTGATCGTAAGAGGGCCAAAACTCTCAAGGATATTAAAAAAAAACAACTAAAAAACCAAAGATGTATCTAAATATCTCTAAATCTGCCTGCCATATTACTTTTTACCTCTATATAATCCCACTTGTTTGAACTGCTGAAAATGTGCAAGTAATTGATGAAAAATATTTCAAATACAATGGCAAGTTCACCCAACCATTTTTTCTCACAACTTTTTCGGATATGATTAATCATATAATAATAATGATGTATATGCAAGAAATAGCCATCAGGATTACTGCCGTAGAAAGATACATGCATAGGTTATGGGAGAACAAGCCAAAACTACCGCATTTAAAAAATACAATTATATAATCTACACTACACCCAATGGCACGAGAAAAATCTTGCACAAAAATAAAAGGAACAAGATATAAATTGTCCCAATACCGTAGATCTGTTGCTGGCTTCCAAATTGATAAATAAATTGGAGTTTACAGTTCGCTGATTTGACACTTGTCTCCTACGCTTGCTCCGGTTATTATTTGACACCCTGCTGCTCTGATCTTCTGCAACTATTAGAAAATGAGAGAATGTGAGATGCAAGTATCACAATAGGAGATTTGGTTAACAGGCACATCAATTGGGCGACAAATTCTTGAGAGCCAACAGTCCATAGATGATTCAACCAAAAATATAAATACTAAGCATCTACGGTTACCCACAACGTCTATGTCAGTTGTAACATTGGAAGCAGAAAGGATTTTTACTGCTAAGACTTTTATGCTGTAACCCTCAGTCCTAAAAGCTCCCAACAAGTTAATTATGCTTCAGCCTGAATTTTATGATCCTCCAAGAAACAAAAACTTGCAAATAAGAGATTGATGATATATCAACTATTAGGGGTTGGTCTAGTCCTAGTAGTCAAAGAAGACCCTTAGAATTCTACAAGTAGTAGGTTCAATCCATGGTAGTCACCTACCTAGGAATTTATTTCTTATGGATTTCCTTGATAACCAAATGTAGTAAGGTCGGTTATCCCGTAAGAATAGTCAAGATGCATTAAGTCGAACACTCACGGATATAAAAAAACTATGGCACTCAATAAATTGGTTGAGACACTTGATTCTTGTTTTTTTTTTCAAGTTGAACAACAATTGTGGGTGGAAGATTCAAACTCATGACAAAGGTCATAAATTAACACTTTAGGCTAGTTGAGCTATGCACTTGTTGGCCACACTTGATTCTCGAATTTCTTTGTGGGGTATCATTGTTATGTGGTCCAATTCTTCCTATGGAATTAAAGATATCTGTTTATCAATGAAGAAGAATCTTGGAGAGTCAAAAGGCCTTTGCTCAGTATGACAAGGTTTAACTCTATTCATGAACTATGAATATGATTGCTAGACAATCTGAGCATTGATCGATGGAAGGTGCACGTCTGCAAGATTGAAGTGTAGACTAGGCACATATTGCCTCCACTCCACTCACTTCCCACATCTTGTTGAGCACAATAATTTCATCTGGGGCCTTTCCTTCCGAGCACGAAAACATGTCACTGTTATGGACGGTTTGGTTGTCTTGTTGATGAATTGAAAGATCCAACAGAGAAGCTAGCTAAACACAACAACAATTTCTTAACTAACTGGATATGAAGGTACACCATTGAAAGTGATTTCATGTTGCATACAAGAGTATGAAAAGAGTATGCATTGGCGGAGTTATGGTGGATCTAGACAAGCAATTGTATTTGTAGACCGTGGTTATAAATCACCAAGCAACAACTATCATAACCATTAGCTGAGCCTGAGCATTTGTAATTTGGAATAAAGGTGTATTTTGGGAAGGATGTGTGGACCAAATATAAAAATTTCTTATATTCATTTATGTTGCTTGCCTGCTCTGGCCAGGAGTACTAGGTATTACAAAAATCAGTGCTAGGATGGGCTCAACTAGACTACTAGTAATGTTACTGTATGCATGCTCAGCTGTAGAAGAAATCTCAATAAAGATCAGGTAGGAAAACAAATACATTTTGTGTGCTTCACATATTCTTATTTGATATTTCAAAGCATTTAATGCTTCAAGATGTGTAACTCCTTGAATAACCTAAAATCAAGGTTAAAGATCATAATTTGAGAAGTTCTGAGACCACAAATCCAAATGAGCTACTTTCCTAATTATTATACCAATTAATATTCTAATATATCGAATTCCTAAGTTTCCTTTCATAATGAATAAGAATAAAACTGTACACCTATAGAATTCATAAAAACTAATAAAAAAAAAAAAATTTTGAAAAAATTAAATATGTATCGTAAGGGAGAAAACATTGAAATAGGTAGACCAACATGCTGCCATTTTCTCCCCCAAGGTGGAAAGTAAAGCAATAAACTATTTAACTATAGTCCACCATCTGAAATAAGCATACCTGCATCCACATCAACAATATTATTCCTAGGATTCCGTCTGGATTTATTTTTAGCCTGCAGATAATCAATGGAGTTCATGAAATACATATCAGAATCAACCAATGGTTGTGAAACAATCAAATAATATGGATAGAAGAATAATAAGTAATACAACAATAAAGTGAAGCCAGAGGAAGCATACTTCAGCAAAAGCTGTGGCGGTTGATTCAATAACATCATCGTCAATGACCTCAACGTCAATCAGTGTAAGTTGTAAAGACTGTTGTTGATTATCTTGTGCTTCTTGAACCACCAATTGAGATTCCTCCACTAGATCTTGGTTCTCAATTGGTGGTATGCTGTTTAGGTCCAAGTTTAATGATTTCCTACAACGATCTCTGGCGGTATGTCCTCTCATTGCGTGAGTACTCATTTATTTTTGAGATCCTCAAAAGCCTGCTAAACGTGGTCTCAATATACTCAAATTGTTTATGCAAATAAGGGACTAATTGATGTCAGATAAAGTGAAAAAAGGAAAATTTGAGAAAGAATTTGATAGCTTCTAACAAAGCCAAAACAACAACCACCTCCCTTCAAAGACAAGCTCAGAAGTTAAGATAAGAAACCACAAACAAAACACTTGGGTTATAATTCACTAACATATCACTTATTTTCTTTGACACAACAATTTTCATTGATGAACTGACAAAAACAAAAACAAAAACAAAAGAAAAGCAATTCAGCAAAAATACAAGAAAAACCAGAAAATGTCAGAACAACATGGCACTTATTCCCAACAACCACTCCATTAGAGTCAAGTCTAGTCATGCAGTAAATACAAGGAGATTCACAAAGGGCAAAATACACAAGAAACAAATTATGGCAACTCAGAAACTAAGACAACAATAAAATCTCCCCAAATAAACAAACTCGTTGTTCCCAATCACACTCACAGATTTACAATTAAAAAGAAAAACCCCATTATCACCAAACCCCACTCTAATGATCGGCCAAAAATCACATTCTTCAATGTAGCAGCAAACCTCCAAATCAATTACAACACCCGATTCAAATACATCCAAATCCTCGTATTAATCACAAAACATGAAATAAACCACAAAAAATCATAACCGATCATCAAAAATACTCCATACCTAACCAAAACATCAAGTCTTCAAAAACCCAAATCGGTCAAGGCATTCACGATCACAAAATGAGAAAAGACAGACACGCAGAGATAAAAACAAAGATTAAGCAAGATAAATCAAATGATTCGGTAAAAGAATTACAAAATCCGGCCAATCTGAAGATAATGTACCTAAAATAAGCGGTTGATGAAGAAAGAAAAGGAGGGATTAGAAAATACCTTGAAATTTGTGGTGTTTGATATACAGATTTATATATTGGATGGATGTGATTGGAGCGTTGGAGTTTTGGTTTTAGGGTTTGTGATTATATGCAGTTGGGGGTTCTAAAATGCTGAGAAATTGAAGGGATTTGAGACCAAAATCGAATTGCGGCAAAGGAAACTATGCGAAAGAGAAAGTCTCCACGCTTCTTCTCCATACCAACCATTGTGTGACACGTGTTGCTTTATGAGAAATTATGAACTTGTTTTTGATAATTTGAAGCGTATCAAAAACTGGGGTAAAATATAACTTTAGTAAGTTTAGTCCTCATATTTTTTAAACTGTTTAGTCTAAAGAAATATATAATTTAGTTATTATGATTTTAAAAAATATAATTTAGTCTAAATACTTTAATAAAATTTAAAAAATAATCATTGTCGCTTTTAATTTTTAGCGAATTAAATACTCTAAAATTAATTATTCATGTGTCAATGATAAAATTATGAGTTAAGTGGCTGATATAATAAAAAAAATCATATCATTTTTATATGAATAGTGAGTTTTCATGTATTTAATATGTCAACGATTACGTACCCTAAAAACTATATTTTATGTTTTATAAAACTATAAAGACTAAATTCCAAACAAAAATTTAAAAAATATATGATAAAATAGTTGTTATAACCTTAAATTTAAAAAACAAAATAGTTATCACATGACACCTAATATTTTCATTTAACAATCTTAAAACTAATTTAAAACTTTTCAAAGTTTATGAAGGCCTTGGATCTTTTTGGGCCTCCATTTAAGAGTGGATAACGAATCTACGTTTGGGCCACCACATGTAATACACGTGTGAGTTAGTTCATAATGCTCATTTCAATTATAATAACCATTAAATCATATTATTTTATTATAAAGTGTTGTGTTTTTAAAATCCATAGTAATGATACCCTACATCCAAATACGTTATGATTTAGGTAACTTTCACTATAGTAACAATTGTTATGATTCCTTCTTGAAAATAGTATAAACATCATAACAATATTTAAGAAAGGTAGATTACTCATTTCAACACCAATTAATTTTGAGATGAATATTTATATTATCTAATAAATGTAAAACCAAAAAAGAAAACTATTTCCGTTAAATAATATATGAATAATATTTAAAAATAAATAAAGTGGTTTGAAATAATAATGGAAAATATTATATTGAAACAATAATTTGTATAT
Source organism: Sechiopsis laciniata (assembly GCA_037833695.1). NCBI lineage: Eukaryota > Viridiplantae > Streptophyta > Magnoliopsida > Cucurbitales > Cucurbitaceae > Sechiopsis > Sechiopsis laciniata. The sequence continues at coordinate 8,461,580 of JBBMKA010000018.1, forward strand.
AAGTAGATTTTCTTATATAAATGTTTGATGTATGGTTTGAATCTCTTCATTTTCATTATGTAACATCAACTCACTTTTTCCAAATGTTAACTGAAAGGGACGGTAGTTTAATGGTTTCATTGTTTGGTGGAAATCTAGTTCAACATCATGATCACGAATTTGATCCCAAGAATTGATATTTAGCTCTCATTTACTTGAGAGTAGTAGCACCCTAAATTTTGCAGTTTTGTGCCATTTTCATCTCTATGATTTATGGTTGTAAGCTTACTTACTAATTTACTTTCCATTACTTTTGGGTTTTTGAAGGGAGGAAGATCTTGTTCAGGTGGAATTAGATAGCAAAAATGGCTAATGGGTTTTCAAAAGATTGCCATTATGTGCTCATTTTCATATTCTATTATATAGGATCGAAATCGAACATCCTTTGATGGATCTAGGGATTTGTTTAATACTATTGGAAGAAGCGGTGGATTTCTGATTTGCCGGTGGTAAAGATTGGACTAATTAGAGAATGTTGAGATGTGATTTAAACTATTTGATGACCCACGATTATTTAGTCGGGAATCTCGCTGACCGATCATTAAGTGGGGATCCTAGACGAAATAGGTATTTGCAATAGAATTTTCTAAGAGTTCAATATATACACTCTTCAACATTTTGTATTTTTATCTTTAAATTGATAAATTTGTTATGTCCTCGGTTGATAAACGTAAATAACACAATCATTAGTCAACCACGTAAATTGTGTGTACTTCTTTCATATTTTGACAGTTTTCTCTTTAATTGTTGTTCGGTTTTTCACAATAGAGAGTTTGTCATAGAGAGTTTAGATCAGCTAAAGATGGGGAAGATTGGGGTCCAGCAACTGTTAAAACAATTGCTATTCTCTTATGAACATTGTTAAGATCCAGAACAATGTCATGCTTAACTCATTGGTATGTTCCATTTCATTGCCTGTTTACATTTGTTTGTGTTTTTCTTTAATTTCTGCTATGTTTTGTCTATGCATTCTACTTATAAGTCAGTTTTTAATTTTTCTGTCCTGCAATATTCTACTGGTTTGTGGTTCCAAGATGAACAATTGGTTTCTCTGTTAAGTGAAAACAAAACATTTCTAATACTTTATGTAGCTAGTTCTAGTGTTCATTACCTAATTTGGAAACTACATATTTAGTGGATGTGTGTCCTGCAAATTGACGTGTTGACTCAAAATCTAAAGGCTCTAACTGAAAATTGTTTGTTAATTCATTGAGAAGATGTCCGGGATGGCAAAGTTTGAGTTTCAATCTAAAAGCTTTAGTGGGTATGAACAATTCTATAGCTAACAATGGTCCCCAAGGGTGGCGCGGGGGTCAAAGCCCTTGACTTTGAAGTTGTGCTCCCCGGCCTCTCCTAAAGATTCTAGGTTCAAGACTTACACGTGACATTCATTTTTGTAGACACCTCCAATATCTCTATTCCTTCGATATTTCCCAGTGCCTTGTCTAGGGAGTTGCATGATTACTCTTGATATAGTGAAGCGAAGCTTAGATTTCTTGATTTCTAAAAAAAATTATATAGCTATTAATGGTGTCCATTGAGTGGTCTTGTTGGTAGAGGCTTGTGGTATCCAAAGTATACTACATTGGAAATTTTATGTTTGGAACCTATGAGTGACCTTAATTGTTAAAATTATTTGTTGTCTCTTAGGTCCCGGCCTTGAGAAAGGCTTGAGTGGTGGGGGGGGGGGGGGGGGGGGGGGGGGGGGGG
>JBBMKA010000018.1:8487280-8500315 GCA_037833695.1 Sechiopsis laciniata
TTCCATGCCTCCTGGTAAAACTGGCGAACTTTGGTTACGCGGACCTGGTTCGATGAAAGGTATGAAAGATCATTTCTGAAACTATGAATGTATCTTCTGAACTTGATCATGCATTGCCTTGAGATCTTGTTAAACTCGTGATAGATTACAATATATATTATCTTTTATTTATAAACTTAGCACTCTTGTCACCAGAGACAAGTGATAGTCGATATTAATTCAAGAAATGAGATTGTTGAGTTTGAACATTGGACTCCCATGCTCCATGCTCTAATTTCATTTTTTATATATATGGGAATCGGAGCTTCACTGCACTACATATCCAAGGTTACCCATGCCCGTCCCAAGGTTCATACCTGAACTTGAAAGACAACAATGAATTTTATAATTAAGCTGACTCGTGAGTTTCAAACTTGGGACCTCTAAGGAAGCATATCTTGGAGATCTCAAGTCTCTGCCAATGAAGCTGTCCCTGGAGACGTGTGATATCATATTAAACCACCACTAAGCATAAAAGTTTAATTTGATAGTTCACAGCATCGTTATTATTTATTTACATTCTACCACTATTCTTACGAATTTTCTGTCATTTTTATCAGTCTGGAGTTCAAAGCATTTGAAGGCTAATAGTAAATTTCACACTAGTTTTATGCATTTTTTCTGTCATTTTCTTCGGTCTAGAATCTAGAGTCCAAAACTGTCTCCATTTCTGTTTTAAATCCCCAATTTTTCTTCAAACATCAAACTCAGCCTATGAAGTTGTTTTCATAATTATTTGCAACTATAGTTTTTTTCTATTTGGCAGTAGCTTATAGCTCCCTCACCATGATTACAAAGTTGTTACTAACTACATTTTTTTTTTTTTTTTTTGGATCTTTACAGGGTACTTGAATAATCCAGAAGCAACAATGTCCATAATAGACCAAGAAGATTGGCTACATACCGGAGACATCGTCTACTTTGACCAAGAAGGATACTTGTTTGTTGTTGATCGTTTGAAGGAGGTTATAAAATATAAAGGCTTTCAGGTAAAGAATAATTAATGATTGTGTTGTGTCAACAATTTGAATTAACTTCTTGAGTAATTAATGTCAAATAAAGTCAGTAATTAAATTTGCTTATCTTTTATTTTGTAGATTGCTCCTACTGATTTAGAAGCTGTAGTGATCACACATCCAGAAGTTCTCGAGGTTGCGGTAGCAGCGTAAGTGTTCTTCTAACCACACGTTTGGGTAGAGATTAAACATTTTTTTGTGAGTTTACTTTGTCATTTTAATCAAGCCAATACACTTCAAAATCTTGTTAGTTTCTTAATATTCATTAATACATCCTTGGCCCAGTGCATACACGGTATTGGAGAGCTAAGAAATAATGAGTTCGATCCATGTTGATCAACCATCTTGAATTATTTTTCCTATGAGTTTATTTGACACCCAAGTGTTGTAGAGTTAGCCGGTGTGACCCATGAGAATAGTCAAGATGCATGTAAGTTGATTCGGATAACTCACGGATAGAATTGTTTTTTAGTTTTTGATTTGTGATTATAAGCTAATCCCTGAATTCCAAATGGTGCAATAAGAAAATAAAAAGAATCTTCTTTGTGGGGTTGATTTGCATATCTATCAAAATTTCTAACAAAGTTTTCTATTCTGTAAAAAAAAAAAAAAAAAAATTAATGATGTAAGCCAATTGAACATTTTAAAGAAATTCCAGTCAAGTTATACTATCATTCTTTGACTTTTGTTTTATCCCTTGCTACAAATTAAGAAAGAACTAGACCATTCTCTACATTAAAAAGTACTGACCCATAATAAAATGAAGATGAGAAAATCCACTTTAAAGATGAGTCTAAGATTTCAGATTATATTCATAGAATGTTTTTTGTGCTTCACATGTCTATATTAATATTAACACTCACTTTCTTGTTTTTTTCTTTTTTTTTCAGGGCTACTGATGAAGACTGTGGGGAGATTCCAGTGGCATTTGTCATTAAGAAGCCAGGAAGCACACTATCACAAAAAGATGTTATAGAGTTTGTTGCTCAACAGGTTTGCTATGTTTAAAGTCTACATTTTTACTCTAAACCTATGATTTTTGTTTTGTTATGAACTCTTTTATCAATATTTTCAAAATCTAAGTTAAGTTCTGAAAACTAATAAAAACACTTTACAGCAATTTTATTTTTTGTTCTGGAATTTGGTTAAGAATTCGAATAGTTGCTTAAAAATATTTAAATAGCTGTAAAGGAATTATGAAAAAAAAGAATAATTTTTTTTTAGTTCACCTACTAGTTGGAATAGAAATTCATAACCTTTTAGTTATGAGAATACATTGATGGTGCGGAGTTATTGTTTTGTTTTAAAAAATAAAACAAGCATAATTTTAAAAAACTAATGAGGTGTTTGGATGAATAATTGCACGAGTAATTATTTTGAATGATTAGAATGAATAGTTATTTTGAACGATTAAAAATTGACATTGTAGTAATAATTCGTTTGGATGTAGATTTTTGTAGATGAGTTGCAACTTACAACAATAACTCGTTTTGATGTGAATTTTGGTAGTTGAGTTATAGAAATGAGTGGTTTTAAAATGAGAAGTTATTTTTTATTGGTTAGAAATGGACGATCAGAAATGAGTAGTTATTTTGAGTGATTACAATAACTCGTTTAGATGAATTGTAAAAACTCATTTTTTAATAGCTCGTTATGTACTCAAAACAAACACTGAATTTTTAACTTTTGCAGACCTAAAGCTAAATCCAGAAAGTAATGAGTTTGTGGTGTTCAATTTTGAGTAACAGGTTGCGCCATATAAAAAAGTAAGAAAAGTGGTATTTACAGAAGCGATACCGAAGTCGGCGGCTGGCAAAGTACTGCGCAGGGAGCTGGTGAAGCATTTGGCCTCTAGACTATGAGATCTCAAGTGGGATTTTGAGATGAAAAGCCATCCTTCTAGTTCCTTTTTTTTTTTTTTTTTTTTGGCAAAGTTCTAGTTCTAACTTTTAGTTCTAGTTGTTATAAGTCAATTTTGTAAGAAACCAATTTGCAACTATTCCTTATTGCAATCAATCTTTATACTCTCAAAGAGGGCTCGAGTTAAATTACAAAGTTTACTTAAAGTCTTGTTTGATAATCCCCCTTTTTTTTTTTTTAATGAGTCAATAAATATCATTTTCATGAGTTTTTCTTTTCTGTTTTTTCTAAAACCAAACCAATTTTATTCATTTTTTAAATTTGATTAAGGATTCAAATTTTTCTGAAGATAATAATAATTTTCAAAAACCAAAAATTAAAGGATATTCAAACAATTTGTGTATAATAAGTTTAAGAATTTGTTTGAACTTTCAATTTTGTGTCAAATACATCTTAACTTCTTTTTTTCTAAAAAATACTATATTGTTTTTAACCATAAATTTACTTGTCTATTACACGTCTTATTTGACACTTTAAATCAGTACTAATTATTAAACATTAAAAGTTAAAATTTAAGTGGAACTAAAAAGACAATTAAAAAAACATACTAGTCTGTTTTTAAAGTTTAGAGATTAAATTTAAGGTAATAGTATAAAAATTAATTAATAGTGAGATTACTTTTAAAAATATTGAGTTTTTGCCAACAAGAGGGTAGTTCGACGATATCAATATATACTCAATGATTAAAATGTCATGTTTCAAATTCTCCGTTTCAAAATTGTTGTAATTTCAAAAAAAAAAAAAAAAATATTGATTTTTATTTTTTTTAAAGTAAAATAAGATAAGTATCTCCGTAATCAAATTAAAAAAAATGGAACAGTGATAAGACTCAAATAATTGATCTTAAGAATAATAAAGGTGTTGTAAGAAATAATAATAATAATAATAATAATTTCAAAGTGATTTATTGATCCAGAAGAAACCCTAATTTTGGCGCCAAGTGTTTCCTTTTAAGATAACGACATTTCCCTTTGCGTTATACTGCACCGAGTGAAGAAAACACGTGTCAAGATTCAAACAACCCGAATACGTTGCATCCTCATCATCAACGGCCACTGAAAAACTTCGACATCTCTACAAAAGTTCCCTCCAACTTCTCCTGTTTCCATGGCGGCCTCCTCATTTTCGCCTCTTTCTCTTTCCAAGTACCTCCATCCAATCGGTCCCAATTCCTTTCCGTGGTCCCATTTTCGTCATTCCCGTTCCAACAAATATTCCTCCATTGATTTCAATGAAAGCTCTCGAGCCATTCACAAACCCCACTCTGCCCCAAAGTTGAACAAACCCTTCTTCAAATTCCCTTCTTATAGTCGGAGATTCTTGCCAATGGATTCGTCTGAAACGTCGCCCTCGTGTAGAGAATCTCTTCTTCCGAAATCGGCCGCCGCTTCCGATGGTGCTACGACTTCTCCAACATTCTATCGAAGTGTGAGCAATAGAATCTGAATTGGGGTTTTGGGTTTTGTGCTTTGGGGTTTTGTGTTTTTGGGTTTTTATGTTTTGGGATTTTGGATTACGATTATCGCTGTGGTGCTACTACCACTTCTCCCACACTCTGTCAAAGTTTGAGCAATAGAATCTTAATTGGGGTTTGGTTATTTTGTGTTTTGGGGTTTTGGATTATGATTATTTCTGTGGTGCTACCATTTCTCCGACACTCTACTGAAGTGTGAGCAATAGAATCTGAATTGGTGTTTTGGGGTTTAGGGTTATGATTATTTCTGTGGTGCTACCACTTCTCCCACACTCTATCAAAGTGTGAGCAATAGAATTTGAATTGGGGTTTTGTGTTCTTGGGTTTTTGTGTTTTTTGGGGTTTTGGATTATGTTTATTTCTGTGGTGCTACCACTTTTCCCACACTATAAAGTTTGAGCAATTGAATCTGAATTGGGGTGTTGTGTTTTTGGGTTTTGGATTATGATTATTTCCTTGGTGCTACCACTTCTCCCACACTCAGTCAAAGTTTGAGCAATAGAATCTCAATTGGGGTTTTGTGTTTTTGAGGATTTGTGTTTTGGGCTTCGTGTGTCGAAGTTGTGTGTTTGTGTGTTTTGGGGTTTTGGATTATGATTAATTTTTGTTGTGTTGTTTGATTTTTCGTTTATGTACTTCAGGTGTTTGGTGTAATTCATTTGATTGTTTCTCTTGGAATTATTCTTGGGACGGATAAGCTCTTGCAAAAGGCTTTTGTGGCTGCTTCGATTAAGTTCCCCAGTGCCTTGTTTGGCATGTTTTGTATCTTCTCTGTTTTGTTGGTTCTTGATTCTACTGTTCCATCGGCTGCTACTGGCGTTATGAACTTCTTTGAACCAGCTCTCGTGTTTATTCAACGCTGGCTTCCGCTTTTCTATGTTCCTTCGTTGGTTATTTTACCTTTGTCTGTGAAGGACATCCCTGCAGCAGCTGGGATCAAAATTTTCTTCATAATAGGTACATTATTTTTGTAATCATCAGTGGTATATTAAGTGTGAGAATTTGATGAAGCAAATGTCAAAATCTGGCTTACATATCATTTGGGGTGGTTTAGTTACTTCTTTTTAGTTAACGTTTCGTGATTTTGGCTCCATTTGCTAAGGCCTGCAGTCTCTAAGAAAACTTACCTAGTAAGGAAAACCATTGATGTCTTCAAAATTTTGGATTTGGGTGGGCGTGTGGGACTTTATAATAGACAATGTGGGACTTTATAATAGACAATGTTTCGTGATTTCTATCAAGAAAGATAAATATACTGATACATAATAGAAAGAAAAGGTGTAAATATTATTTAGTTGACCATTATGAATTGGCCTCCTAACAGGAAAGAGGTCATTGGGGATCTCAGAGGTTATGTGTTCAATTCATAGTAGTCACCTCCTCGGAAATAATTTCCTATAGATTTCCTCAATGTCCAAATGTTGTAGGGTATAGTCGAGGTGCGAAGCTACTCTGGACACTCACGAAATTTAAAAAAAAAAAAAAACATTTAGTTTCCCCTGCCAACTGCCATTAATATCTTAAAGGGAAGGACTTATCTCTCCCTCTCTTGCACATGAAACATGTTTCCGTTTGAGCTTGCATTGACTTGTTTCTGTTCCACTTTTAATGGCTTGCCCACTTCTCTACACTGGCTCTTTTCAGTTGTAGGTTGGCTAGCTTCTCTGTGTGTTGCAGGATATACGGCTATAGCTGTTAGGAATATTGCAAAAACCGAAATGACTGATGCTGAGCCTATGAACAAACCATCTCCCTTTTCTTCAGTTGAGGTGTGGAGTTGGACTGGAATTTTTCTGGTGTCTTTTGTTGCTGCTTTATTTTATCCAACAGCACTAGGGACAAGTGCTCGAACATCCCTTCCGTTCCTACTCGCATCAACTGTGTTAGGCTACATTCTTGGTTCTAAGTAAAGTTCTATTACCTGAACTTTAGAATGCTCAAAAGGACCATTCTTTTGGGAAATTTAGTTAATTCAGACAATTCTTACATGAGTTTTACCTCTTATAAATGTATAGTTTATTGATATGTGATTGCCAGATTACCAGGCAGCGTGAAGACAGTTTTCCACCCAATCATCTGTTGTACAGCCGCTGCCGATCTAGCTGCACTGGCTTTTGGATACTTCTCACGTTCTGGGCTCGATCCAATTCTTGGTATAGTCTACGTCCAAGATATTTTTCCTCGCGCTTTGATCTATCCTTTGATGGCAAGAAAACCAAAAATATATTAAAATATACAGGTTAAAAAACAGTTTTAGTCCCTAAACTTTCATAGGGATAACAATTTAGTCCGTGAACTTTATATGTAACAGTTTCTTAGCTATGTAGATCGATAAACTGATTAGAGACCAAATGTGTACATGAACTACAAGGCTAAGTTGTTACCTGCAAAAATTACACTTAATTTTTTATGGGATTTTTCAGGGTAGTTGTAAACTTATAAGTTACAAATTTTAAGGTATCCTAGATTGTTTTATATTGAAGTTGGGAAACGAAATTGTCACAAAATTGAGGGTAAATGGGTCTAAGAACTGAATTGTTACTTTCATGAATGTTCAAGACCGTAAGTGTTTTTTTAACCAAATATGTAATACGTTAGGTTCAATATCATACTATATTTAGTTTAATGCGTGAATAAGAAAGAAAAAAACATATTTTGTATGCACACTATACTTAGATTAATGCTTTCTATGGCTTATGCTTTACATGGTTGCTTGAGCTCTCTCTTCCTTCATATGCATTATGAATCATATCTTACAATTTCGCAAGTATGTCTTCCCATTCTGTTTGTATGACTGGTAATCCTTGTACAATTCCAGCTTCATATTTGACAAAAGTATCATCTAACCCTGGTGCTGGTGATATTTTAACGGCATTTTTGGGATCTGTTATCCTCTCTTTTGCTTTCTCAATGTTCAAACAGAGAAAGGTAACTTTCTTTCTTATTTGTCACATTCGATGTGCTGAACTTCCTTTTGTGATGAACAAGTTTAGATTTTTAGAAAGCCTAAAACTGTGCTATGAAGTTAAGCATTAAACTTGTATCTGGCTGCTAGTGACAATACTCTCATGGCTGTTTACACATTAATGAGCACCCACCCTACAATGATGAATGAAAATATGGATTTTGTCCTGGAATGATCTTTCAAGTCCCAAAATTATTATGATTCTACTCGATTTTTATTTTTTTCATTTGAGACTTCGTTTTTATTTTGAGTTCAATTTGGAGTTGAACATCTTCCCTCTTAGTCAAATGATATATGCCTTAACTAGTTTAGTTACGCTTGCATCGGTCGAATTTGAGCTTCTATGAAGATTATGGTTGAATTTGAATTAATCTCATTTGAGCTTTTATAAAGAACATTGAAAATGGTAAAATTAGGGATGAAGAACCCTTAGATTAGTTTTTCCTCTTAATACGCTACCTAACAAACCAACCTATAACCGGGTAACTATATTGATATTTCTCTCTTTGAAGTCTGTGTCTTGTATTTTGAAGCTTGTTAAAAGGCATGCGGCGGAGATCTTTACCTCTGTCATTATCTCAACTATATTCTCATTGTACTCTACCGCTCTTGTTGGACGTTTTATCGGACTAGAACCGAACTTGACTGTATCAATCCTACCAAGATGTATAACTGTGGCATTGGCTCTTAGCATTGTCTCTTTTTTTGAAGGTACAACCATACAATTACAATAATCTTGTAATTTTAGGTCCACATACAATTCTGCATATCTCAAAATTGTGATTTACAAGCAATATTTAGCAGAACGGTTATTTGCTCTTCAATGTTATCTGAAGTTGTTCCTTCTGTATCCTAACTTTCTGACATTTTTGTTCTTTCCTGGTTGTAGGCACCAATTCATCTGTCACAGCCGCTGTAGTCGTCGTAACTGGTCTGGTTGGGGCGAACTTTGTCCAAGCAATCCTTGATTATCTGAAGTTTCGAGATCCTATCGCTCGGGGAATTGCAACTGCTTCTAGGTATGAACTATGCATCAATTGAATCAACAGTAGCAAGTTGGTTTTATGCATAGAGAGTGCATGTCATATGATATATGACATGGATTCAGACTTGCAGTTATATGGTATGGTATTGGTTTGAATTCTCCTCGATCCCATTTCCTGTTTTCTTTTTTCACAACAGAGAGGGGGAATTGGATTTTTTTTTTTTTTTGTGATTATAAATCTTGGTTACCCGAATTCGACCGCTCTTATGATATTTGCTTGTTTCCAGTGATTTTTGATTTGTTAATGTAAACTGGAAAATCATTGATGTTCATGGTTATGTTAATTGATAGGCATTGTTGTCAAGGACAGTGATTCTACATTTTCCTTTTTTAATGTGTGATTCTACTTGTGAGTTTTTATGTGTTTAACATCGAGTTTGATCCATAATTTGTTCGTGTTTCAGTGCCCACGGGCTTGGAACGGCAGCGTTATCAGCCAAGGAACCCGAGGCTCTCCCGTTCTGCGCCATTGCCTATGCTTTGAATGGAATTTTTGGTTCATTGCTTTGCTCACTTCCATTAGTTAGGCAAAGCCTTATTGCCATTGCTGGCTGATATATAAGCCAGTTTTTCTCAGTCACTTGTTAGCAGTCTGGCAAAAAGAAAATCCAGGGAAGCAAGAACTTTGTACAGGAAGGCTATGCTGAGTTTAATTTAATGCAGTTCCAATTTAGTCTCTAGGTTTTAAAAATTGAATATTTTAGTGTACTTTTATATTTATTTGTGTAAATTAAAATGATCATTTTATGGATCTATTTAAAATTAAAATTAGTATAGTTTTTTAGTTAATATTAAGTTATAACTAATAATTTTGTTATCTAAAAGATTGAAATTTCAGGGTTAGTTTTGAAATTACTTTAGAAAAAAAAAATTAAGGGAAAATTACTTTAGTCCCAAGTTTAATTTCAAAACTTTCTTCAACGTATTCCTTATTTATAACTAAAAAGACCCTATGCCCATACACACACACACATATATATATATAATTTATTTATTTATTGAAATAAGCGTATGTTCTTGTTTATTGTTGGCAATTGAATGGAATTATGAGAGTAAGAACATTTTATTATGTACTCAGAATGTAATATAATCATAGCAACTATGTTTAAAAAAAGGTACTACGTAACTAATTCAATTTTAAGTTCAACATGATCATAGCAAACATACGTCCATAATTTAGAGATTAGAAAAAAAAAAAAAAAAAAATTATGCTTTAGTACATTTAGGTAAGTTTTTATTTTAAGTTGTGATTGAAATTTTTAATGTATATCATATTGGTCAATTAATTATATTTACTTACCAAACTAGTCCACGACGTTGAGTGAAGGCGGGAAATATGAGTGAGGAATTAAAACGAGCACAGTATTAATTCATTTCCACTCTATAATCACGAGTTCGATCCTTAGAATTAGTAATTGCAATTCTCCATCTCCTAACTTGTATTCTAAAAAAAAAAAAAAAAGCACAGTGTTTACCAAACCAAATTCTGCAAATACTTAAAATTCGCATTTTGATTTATGCTTTCATTCTCTCGGTTTTTTTTTTTACATTACAAATCCTCCACCGATGAGGAAATTGAAGAACAACAACAACAAAGACGACGAACAATTCATTATATAAAAAACAGCCTAAAGAAAACGCTCATACTACAACCACCAATACACACAAAACGCTTGAATTTGAAAAAGGCTAAATCCAGAGCGGAGATAAACTCTCGACGCCAACGCCCTAAGTTCAAGCTTTTGCCGCCACCGCCGCCGCCGCCTTGGCCCTGGTGGTGGTGATCTGCTCGAACAGATCTCTGATCTTCAATCCGACGATGGTTTGGAAGAAGCCTGTCCCGTTGTTGCTTCCGGGGAAGTCCGAGTGCTTCAGCATCTGTTGCGTCACTTCGCCGTAGAATTTTGTCGACAAGTTACTGAGATGACTTTCGACGTAGATGAGCTCGTCGAGTCTGTCGAATTGCCCGTCCATTTCCAGCACGGATACCTGCGAATCGCCATTCGGACATTTCATCGAACAGTTGGTGTGCATTTGCAATTGTGAGTTCTCTTCTTCTTTTTTTATTTTTTATTTTTTTTTGGTGTTTTGTGATTTTGAGATCAAGATCTTTGGTAGCTTTTACGTTTTCTCATTTAAAAGATAAAATTGTAACCAGCCTAAACTATAGAAAACAAATTGTAATCAAGCCTAAATCATTAAAAAAAAAAAAAAAACTACCTGAAATTTTTTAAATGGTCACCATTAAAATGATGACTATAAAATGAACTCATTCCTTGAACTTTTTATTTTGCTGATTTTTTTTTTTTTTTTTTGAGCTCTTATTGATGTATACCTTAGTTATAGCTAAACTTACTTATATTTCTTAGTGTTTATTTATTTTTATTTTTTTGACATGGAATTTCTTAGTGTTTATTGATCATTATACTAATCCCTGATTAATCAAAACTATGCTAAAAACAATAAAAACAAAACAATCATCCTTTGATTCCTTTTTAGATTTACATTATAATTTTCGAAAGATTTTCAAGAATAGTTAACTTTAAATAACCAAAAAAATGCAATATTTTTTCAAATGAAAGGTAAAAATAAAAAATAAATAAATAATTCACCATGTGGGTTTCACAAAAACTAAAAAAATGATAAACAAAGAAACAAAAAGTGGAAACAACATCGAAACCAAAAACTAAGTCCATGTTTGATAACTATTTAGTTTTTTGTTTTCTATTTTTGTTTTTAACTTTATAAAAACATGTTTGTTTGATAACCAATTTTGATTTTTGTTTTTAAAATTCTAAAAACGTTTTTTAAATATTAAAGGAATTCTAACAGCTCAAAAATAAAAAGCTTTTAAAAATCAACTTTTGTTTTTTTTCTAAAAAAATGCTAGAAACATGATAAAGTACACTACAAATAAAGACCGAACTAACAAATTTGAAGTTTATTAGATCAATAATATTCTTAAATAGTTTTATTTTATTTGATTAAATATTAAAAATAGTAATTTTTTATTTTTAAAAAAAATAAAAAAAACCGTTATCAAACGTATTTTTAGTTTTTAGAAAATTAAAAATAATTGTCAAGCATGTATGATTTTTATTTTTTAGAATAAAAAACTAAAATCAAAAACGAAAAATAAAAAACAAAATAGTTACCAAACGGAGCGTAAGTTAGAGTTTTGATGAAATTTAAAAAGAATAGCAAGTAGTAGAGATTACCTCATTGCCATAGTAAGTTTCAGGGCCATAGGTGAATTTGATGCCAGGGTAAGAGCAAGTGAGCTTTCTTCCACATGGAATCCATGAAATGGTAGAGCCTTCATCAAACAAATAAACTGGGTTAAAAAACTTCACCCCTTCCTTCATTATCAGCCTCACTCTCAAAACTTTTCCTTCATTGTCATCTGGAATCAGATTTGTTGGCAACACTTCTATCACTGCATCTGCATATTGTTTCTGTGGGTCTGCAAATTCATGCACATCACACATTAGATATTAACCCCTTTCTTGTTTCCTGGACATAAAAAACACTTTGTAGTGTTGTAAGTTCTTTCAAATCTTACCGATATAGGCGTCAAAGTCGGGTTTTCGGGCTTCGATACTCGCTTTGATGCTTTCGAGACTGTGTCCTCTTTCAGCCATGTCCCTCTGTACATGGTGTTTGAAGTAGTTAGATTGTAGACAGGCAAATGAGTTGAGTTTAAAATTTGATTTGTGCTTTATTGAAAACAAAGAAATAAAATTAATTAAGACTAATTTGGAGGAACCTGAATTTTCCATGCAAATTTAACTTCATTGCTGATGTCCAAGTAGATACTGAAGTCCAAAAGGTCTCTTACTCTTGAATCATACCTATTAGGAAAAAAAAGGGAAATCCTCAGATGGGCATTATTCAAACAGAAAAAATAAGTTCAGTATAAAATGCATTGTTTTTAGCTTTCCCATTATACTCTGTTTCTAAAGGGTGCACAAACTGGTTTATGAGTAATTTCACAGGGCACAGTCCTTTATTTGTTATATAGTAAAGTGAAAATGGGGGCTGCATATTTGTTTAATACAGTCTCATAACACAACTTAAAACTAGAATTAATCAGTTGGTGGCTTGGTGCTTTGAAGTTTGAACAAGATAATTGGAATATGGTCTTGCAATTGAAGCAACAACTTATTGTCCGAGGAGAAAACACATTCAATAAACCACTCCAGACACTAAATTAAGAATATTTCTTAATTTAACCATTTCCCTTGATTAATTCTTGGAAGACACCAAATACATACACAAAAACAATTAATATTCCAAGATATAAACCAAAAAGGAAAAAGAAAACATCAGTAGTCATTTGTATTGTTAATCTAAACCTCCTAAATTACTGATGTCTAACATTTAGACCTCTTCTCTTTTTTAAAATTCATACTTTCTTTGTTTTGTTATCTACTTTCTAAAAATGTTTTCAAAATCCCAACTATGTTTAAAAACTATACAAAAAGTAGTTTTTAGAAATTGTTTTTGTTTTTTTGGAATTTGACTTAGAATTCAAATCTTTTATCAAGAAAGATGAATATATGATAAATAAATTTTG
>JBBMKA010000018.1:8504981-8518590 GCA_037833695.1 Sechiopsis laciniata
TCTTAGAATTTTAGAGCATGTTCTTTGCCTCTTTTCTAAGTTCCCCTTTGCAATTCTTGTGATAGATTGCATCCGAGTCATTCAATCCAGCCTTGATCAAGTTTGATTGTGGAGTGACTCAATTTAGAACAAGATCTTCCATATCTTGCTTTTAGATCTTTGATCTTAAGAGGTAATCAAATTCTAGCTTTTCTCTTAGTTGTTCCCAAATCAATAAGGAGGCGTTAATCTCTTAATTCAAGGGTTCTTGCTTCATTATAAGCTTGGATATTTGGGCTGAGAATTAGGGTTGCCTTACCTCGAAAATGGACCGATTTACTTCAACTGCTTTCCAAACCTTACTCTATCATTACCAGACCCAAATATTCTGTTTTCTTTAATGTTAGATGTAAATACCAAAAATTTGAATATTCAAACTGAAACTCACTCAGCTGTAGTGATTTTTCGCATTTGCTATAAGCTAATGCACACAAATGTAGCCCTAGGAGCTCTAAGAAAGTTTGTGAGCGGTTCTACCATGCACATAGAAGCCAATATGGGCAGAGCTTCGATAAATGTCCCAAAAACCCTTATTTGGGACCAAATTACCAGAAATTCCTCATGGGAATTAAAGGCTGTTTGCCCTCCAAAAACACGGAAGCAAGCACCCAGTCAAATCATCGAACATGATGATGAAAGCGTCGAAGTCAAATTTGAAGACGCTTAAGATTCATTCCCAAGAACAAGGGAATTCTTAAGAACTAGACCCAGCAGTTCCAGGACCCTGAGGCCACCGATCATATTCGATAGGTCAAACTATCTCCGAGTTAAGTCTGTTGACTATGATCAACCAATCGCCTCGATTCATTATGATAACAGACCAAGCTCCCCTACTCAGTCTGACATGGAAACATAGTCAGTCTCGGAAAGCCAAATCAACCTTATCATCAACGAATATTCAATTGACAAAGAATTTATTAAGAAAGACTTTCTTTATAAGAAGAACACTGTCAAAAGAAATGCTTTCTTCAAAGATTACACTGTAGAAGAATGCACAGAAATACGTGCTCAATAGTATTCCTATATGGAACACCTTCAAGCTGATATTCCATTCTTCATCTGGATGGAATTAGGAATTAATACTTTGACTTTTTCAAAGTGGACGACTACAAAAAGGGGAATTGTTTATTCCACCCACCCGCCCCTCGAAGAAGTTAAGGTAGAAACTGCATACGGTGGCGACGTTTATGCCTCTCCCTATAAATGGACAAAGAGAGCCGAACTCGACAAGCCATCTATCAAGGAGATCAGAACTCTCCAGGAATAAAATAATTATTCAAATACTATCCTCTCACCGATAGCTAGTCAGGTTGACAGAATCGAAGAGAAGATATCAAAAGAACCAAGGATTTTCTCAAGTTCAACTTTCTCAAGCTACGCTTCAACATTTACAGCGCGGTACCCGTCTATTGACGAGTCTAAGCTGCTATTCAGACCCACAATCTTGAGTGACGATATCAAATTAGACTCAGACAAAGAAGCCCTTGAAAGAATTCAAAAGATGCTTGGAGATTTGTCTATCTCCCCAAAAACATCATCGAGTAACATCAACGTCATCGACTAACCGACAATAGAAGAGATGTTAAAATTTCAAGAGGAGTTTGGAATTGGTCCGCTAATGTCAAAACATAAGAAAAAAATATTCGAGGACGAAACTACCATCCCCATGCGACGCTATTGGTATCATGACCCTCTTTTCCAGATATTATGTTCGAAGAAAAGAATCAAACAACCGCCGCTGCCTATGACGGTTGTCAAATTCATGAATGGAATATTGATGGCGTATCAGATTATCTGATTATGAATGTCATCAATGAAATGCTCATAGCTTGCAACGCCTACAAGCTAAAAAAGCAATCCGATCATAACATCTGCAAATTATTAGCAACTGGATTCACCGGAATTCTCAAAGACTGGTGGGACAAATGCCTTGACGAGTCCACCAGACAAAGCATAATGAATCATGTTACCATAACAAAGCAAGTTGTGGATGGTCATGAACAAGATGTGGCGGTTCAAGATGCCGTAAATACACTCTTGTATACCATGACAAAACACTTCATTGGAGACCCAGCATTGTATCAAGATAGATCTGCTGCTCTTCTCCTAAATCTCAAATGCCCAACTCTGGGCCACTTTCGTTGGTACAGAGACATGTTCATGGCAAAAGTCATGTTACGCACAAATTGTTGACCCTCATTTCTTCTTTGAGTTGCTGCACCTCTTTTTTGAGGATATTGACTTCAAGCTGAAGATCGGCCGTGGTAACCGCCTTTGGCTCATTGAATTTATTGACTATATCCATAAACTCAAAGAATGACATGCTAGATCATGTCAGCTTGAAGTCAATAACCTCATAAAATCGAGTATTACTCAAGTAAAAAATGACATGCTAGATCATGTCTCAAAACTGTGGGTTGAAGTAGTGACCCTCACCTTCAAATTCGCTGAAGTAACCAAAGACATAGACACTACCGAAATTTCGGATGATCAACAATCCTTCGTTGGCCAAATCACTTCGGTCAAATATAAAAAATGGTATACAATCGTTACCTTAAAAATTCAAGATTTCAAAATAACTCTAATCGCCCTGTTAGACTCAAGAGCAGATCAAAATTGTATTCTTGAAGGTATTGTCCCTTCAAAATACTTCGAAAAAATAAGTGTGAAACTACGAAGTGCCAATAATACGCAGCTTCGTATAAATCACAAATTATCGCAAGCGCATATCTGCAAAGATGGCATATGCTTTGTGAACACGTTCATACTGGTCAAATCCCTCAATATGGAAATCATATTGGGAACACCATTCTTTACTCAATTATACTCTTTTAAGATAACTGAAAAAGGACTAGAGACAAGAGTAATGAATTCAAATATTACATTTGAATTCATAAGGCCAATGTCTACACATGCTGTAGACATCATGAAAAGCAAGGAAAATCAAATCAATTTTCTCAAAGAAGAAATATCTTTTAAGAAAATTGAAAAATAGATTGATAGTCCAAAAATTAAATATCGGATTGATCAATTTCAAAAGAAATTAGAACAGGAGTTATGTTCGAATTTTCCATATGCATTTTGGGAAAAAAAACGACATGTCGTTTCTTTACCCTATACTAAAGATTTCAAGGAAGTTAACATTCCAACGAAATCCGCCCTATTCAAATGAATTCTAATCTTCTTGCTTTCTGCAAGAAAGAAATTGATGATTTATTGCAGAAAAAGCTTATCAGGCCCTCAAAAAGCCCATGGTCATGTGTGCAGCTTTTTACGTCAACAACCAGGCCGAAAAGGAGCGTGGCGTCCCGCTGCTGGTAATTAACTACAAACCCCTAAACAAAGTTTTTGAATGGATTAGGTATCCTATCCCAAACCGGGCAGATTTAATCAAACGTATTGCAAGAGCAATAGTATTTTCAAAATTTGATCTTAAATCTGGATTTTGGCAAATCCAAATTTTAGAAAAAGATCATTACAAAACCGCTTTCAATGTCCATTTTGGACAATACGAATGGAAAGTCATGCCTTTTGGCCTAAAAAAGGCTCCATCCGAATTTCAAAAAATCATGAACGATATTTTCAATGCATACCAAGACTTCTCAATAGTATATATTGACGACGTCCTAATATTCTCCGAAAACATCGACCAACATTTCAAACATCTTCAAACGTTTTAGAATATTGTCAAAAGAAACGACCTTGTTGTTTCAGCTAAGAAAATAAAACTTTTTCAAACCCAATTCTGTTTCCTCGGATTTGAAATTAATTTGGGCCTAATAAAGCCCATCCAAAGGTCCATTGACTTTGCATCAAATTTTTCAGACCAAATAAATGACAAAACCCAACTCCAAAGGTTTTTGGGTTGTCTAAATTACGTGTCTGATTTCCTCAAAGATATCAGGCTCATTTGCAAACCTCTTTTTGGGAGACTAAAAAAGAATCCAAAGCCATGGTCGGATGAGTATACCGCTACCGTCCAAAGAATAAAAGTAATTGTCAAATCAATCCCATGTTTGAGTCTTATCGACGAACGAGCATCGTTCATAGTGGAAACCGACGCATCTGATATCGGATATGGCGGAATCCTAAAACAGTGTGTTGATAACAAGGAATCTATTGTCAAATTCCACTCTGGCATCTGGAATGATGCACAAAAAAATTACTCCACGGTTAAAAAAGAAATCCTTGCAATTGTACTATGTCTACAGAAATTCCAAGGTGACCTGATTAACCAAAAGTTTTTAATAAAAAGGGATTCCAGGGCATCAAAATTTATCTTAGAAAAAGATGTTAAAAATCTGGTTTCCAAACAAATTTTTGCCCGCTGGCAAGCAATTCTTTCATGATACAACTTCGAGGTCCTGCCTATAAAAGGCACCGATAATTCTCTAGCAGATTATCTTTCAAGAGAGTTTCTCTCTAAACCTTTCTCTTCCAACTCTCTCCCTCAGAATGAGCGACCGTCGAAGCGTAAAGGGTAAATTACCTTTACAAAAGCAGCCTTTTGCTGCATCCAAGCAGCCTTCTACTACATCAAAGCAACCTTCTGTTGCAAAACTTATGACCCCCGATTCATATTCCATGGAACCTGAATTCACTATGGTGACCAGGTCCAAGGAAAAGAAAATTGTTCAAAGTGAGTCATCGACTCTCAAACCCCCGTCTCAAGTTCATCCAACCCGACGACATATGTAAATGCTGTCGTTCCCGACAAATTCATTCCAAAACCTGAAATAAAAGGTTATTTCAAAAAACCATTTCATTATGGCGATTTCGTGATCGAACCAGAATTTGACGATACGGAAATCGCAAAAATCGTAGCAAAAATTCATCCTTCTGGTTTCCTTTTCATGCCAAAAAATACTAAAAAAACGAGACGGTTCTATGAATTCATTTTGGTGGACACCAAGTCGGCCGAAATAGTTCATACACCCGACAAAACCGATCCATCCAGGATCGCATACTCCAAACTCAAAATATTCAAAGTTTTATCTCCTACGTGTTGAAATCAAAGAATCCACACGGAAAAATCCCTTTAAAAACCATTCATTCCTCAAACCTTCTCATACTATGATTATGTTCGAGCTTGGTATAATTTTCTATTCTACCAAAGCTTCAAACATTCATGGTTCATAAATTTTTTCCCAATGCACATCGAAAATCCTTTCCGTTGTGGTTCTCCCAATGGTGGAACCTGTTTGGTTTAACCCCAAACATCTTCCTAGTTCAAATTTAAGAATCATACTACTACTTTTCCAGAAACATATTCAAAAATAATTTTTCCACACCTATGAAATTTTCAATGTACTTCCAAGTTCCCTGGATTCTCTCATGGAACTTTGAAATTCAAACTATTTCAGGCCTAAAAAACCTGGTAAAAGTAATAAATATCAAATGGTGGGATAAAACAAACATTTCCTACATCGATCTGATCATTAATTCTGAAGAAGGCTTCAAAGTACGTCAAGATCTCGGTTCTCAACAACAACAAGAGTTCTTCAACAGGAAAATCCAGACTCCTGGCTGCTTTGGCTCAGACAACTTCTGAAGCAGACCTTGAGAAAAAACAGCAAGAACTCACGGATGAATCAATCGCATCTCTTCCCTCAGAAGAAGAAGAAGATGACATTAATTCTGAAGAAATACTCATAGACATAACTGAACCATAATTGTTCTAAAACTAAAGTATTCAAAGGTTCATATATTCATACGGACCGAAATTGTCATTAAACTACCACATGACCGAGTAGTCGTTAAACTATCAAAGACCGCAATTGTCATAAAACTATGACTATTCAAAGGTTACATCAATTCAAAGACCGTAATTGTCAATAAACTATTTGTAAAAAAAAAAAAAGTTTTTATTCCCAATGTGAATTATCGTTTTATATTATCATCTGTAATTTATCATCTGTAAATTTTTGTACAAACAAGTTTCGAGATGAAGACATGTCAGAAGAAGCGCAACTTCTTCAAAAACTAGCACACCCACACGCCTAAGTTTGGCGTATAAGAGGATTCACTTCTTCACCTCCCGATATTCCAGCTTACAAAATCGTTCGGTTCAAGACTACGGAAACTCATGGAAGTGCCAGGCTGTAAGTCGCCAAAAGAGAAAGAGCGCAGTGAGCCCATTGGCAGTGAGTGTAGAATACAACTGAATGATAATTGTAAACGTGGAACTATTCGATGGCTACTTTGAAATTGCCTTCAAAGTGGAAGGGGGTAGGCTAGAAGACGAAGAAAGGACGATTCCATCTATTGGCCACACATCTCAACTTTCAACTTTACTTTTGAATTTTGTAATTTTGTAATAATTAGATTCATTTACTATTTACTTTTGTTTGCATTTTTTACTATTTACTTTATTTAGTTTGTCAGTTTGTAATAATGTTAGCTTTTACTATTTAGTTTGTCAGTTTGTAATAATGTTACCTTTTACTGTTTACTTTTGTAAGTGGGCAATAATGTTGTCTCCCACTTCTTATCATAAATCTTCATTCAAAATTAATAGAAAATTTGATATGAAATTCAAATGTAAAATTTAGTGAAAAATTTGTGTATTGCAAAATTTTAATTTATTTCAAATGTATTATAAAATGTAAATTTTAAAATTCATGCCATGTAAAAAAGTTGCAAAATTAAAAATTAAAATAGTATATAAACATACAAATTAAACAAAATAAACGAATTAAAAGTAATAAAGAAATATAAATATAAATATAAAATAATATGTATTGCAAAATAATTATAAAGAAAAGAGTACACAAATATGATCGAACAAAAAGAAGCAAAAAACAATATAATAAACGCTGGCTTAAAAAATAAAAACAATAATTTTAAAAACGTTTCTTTAATTTTTGGGAACAAGAAACAAGAATCGTTATCAAACAAATCTGTTTCTCAAAAAACAAGAAACAAGAATGAAAAACAGAAAACGAGAATGTTATCAAACGAGCCCTAAATTGTCCGAGTCCCGATTTTATTTTCAATTTTCTGTTTATGAAAATTGTGTTTGAAAGTACTTGATTATTGTATTTATTAATTTTGAAAAAGAGTCGGCAGTAAAAATGTTCTAAATAAAACAGAAATCTCAAAAGTATTTCCAAATACACTTGCACTTCTCCGAGAAATGTAAAGGTGATACACAAATGTAATTTATCCCCCTATAAAATCATCGTCCTCCAGGAAACCAAGTCCATTTGGATCTCCAGAAATGTGGCTTGGGTTGAAGTAAACTCCACGAAAGCTTCTAGGGGAATGGTTATTTTATGGAATGAAGCCTTATTCTCAGTCTTGGAAATGGTGAAAGGTAATTTCTCCTAACCATACCTTTTGCATTAGCTGATGGTTTCTCTTATTGGTTAAGCGGGGTTTATGGACCTAATCACTCTAATGAGAGACCCTTTTTTTCTGGGAGGACTTAATGATCTCCATGAAAAATGCCAACCTAATTGGATTGTGGGGTGATTTTAACATTACTCAATGGGCTTGGGAAAAATCTACAATATCGAGAGCTACTAGAGCCTAAAGGGTGAGATCCTTAAACAATTTTATTTCATGGCTGAATTTGTGGACATCCTCCTGTCTAATGGAAACTTTTCATGGACCAACCTTCGCATCTCCCCTGTTATGTCTCATTCATCAAATCTTGGTTACCGAAAGAGTATTGTATCTAGGTAAGATTCTGTCAAAGCTAAAAGACTTGAACGGATTAGATCTGACGATTATTCCATATGTCTCACATTAGATAAGAAGAATTTTGGGGCCCAATTCCATTTCGATTCATTAATGCTTGGCTGTCTCACAACACTTAACTTTGTTTTCTAGAAAATTAGTGGATTGCACACCCTAGAAATGAATGGACTGATCATGGCTTCATAAAAAATTAAAGGTTAAAATATCATTTAGGTCCCTCGACTTTGGAGCTTGTTCTATTTTGCTCTCTCGACTTTCAAATATCTAATTTTGATCCCTCGACTTTATTGTTTGTCCAATTTTGATCCCCCAACTTTCAATGTCCAATTTTGGTCCCTCAATTTTGTTATTTGTCTAATTTTAGTCATTAGACTATCAAGAAAGTTAAAAAATGGTTCTTTTAGTGAAATAAAATTTTTCTCACTCCTAAATTATTTTCCCTCTCTTCCATCTTTAATTATTTCTCTCTAGAAGTTTTATCTCTCTTCAATCCACCCCACTTCCCCTCTTTGCTTTTTTCTTCTTCTTTCATTCTCTTTCTTTTTCTTCTTGGCTCCATGGTAGACTATGAATTTTGAAAACAAAAAGTGACAAATCAAAATAGGAAAATGATTATTTAGGAAAATTGTCTCATGCTAAACAATTTGATGAGATGGATTGAAGAGAAAATAAGAGAAAAAAAGAAGGAAAGAGGACTAGATAGGTGGATTTAAGAGAGATAAACATTTTAGAAAGATAAATGATGAAATATGGAAGAGAGAGAAAATAATTTAAGAGTGAAAAAAATTCATTTGACGAAAGACCATTTTTTAACTTTCTCAATAGTCTAGAGACCAAATTTAGACATTTAAAAGTCCAGGGACCAAAATTGGACAAACAGCAAAGTCGAGGAACTAAAATTGGACAAACAACAAAGTCGAGGAACTAAAATTGGACAAACAACAAAGTTGAGAGACCAAAATTGGACATTTGAAAGTTCAGGGACCAAAATAGAACAAATTCCAAAATCGAGGGATCAAAATGGTATTTTAACCAAAATTAAAAGAGTTGAAAAAAGATTTGAAGGAATGGAATCAGATCACTTTTGGGAACCACAAGAGATGAAATTCAACCTTCAATCTGAATTGAGCATTGATTTAAAGGAAGAATTGATTAGGCTCTCATCAGAATCTCACCAAAGAAGAATTGATATCGAAGTTGAGTTACTATCTCTGACCGGAAGAGAAGAAATTTTGTGGAGTCCATGAAGCAAGACTAAAAGATATCTTCATTGAGATGCAAATTTCGCTTTATTTTATAGAACAGCAGCCGCTAGTAGAAGAAAAAACTTGATCGTTGACATCAATTCGAGCTGTGGGAAAATCTTAGTTCATGATGTTGATATTAAAATGGAATTCATTTCCTTCTCTAATCTATTTAAGAAAGCCTAATTGAAAGCATCTATCCAAGATTGATGATTGGAAACCAATCTCCATGGAACAATGCACCTCCTTTAAGGCCTCTTTCATTGACGCTGAAATTTATGGAGCAGTTAAAAATCTCGATTATAATAAAACTCCTGAACCCGATGAATTCGCAACTGAATCTCTTACAAATCTTGGAACACCCTTAAGGAAGACATAAAAAGAGAGTTCGAACATTTATTTTAGAAATGGTATTATTGGAGTCTAAATGAAACATAATCTCTTCCACTATTTTATCCATCATTATAAATTGAAAACCAAGAGGGAAGATTCTTGCCTCTCGTGGTCTTCAACAAGGTGACCCTCTCTCACTTTTCATGTTCACGATTGTCATTGGTTGTCTCAGTAGAGTGCTTCTCCTTGCAGAATAGAATAGAGGGGTTAAATTGAAGGCTTTCATGAAGGACTACTCCTCTCTCACTTTTTCTCATCTACAAATAATATTTGTTTGCTAATCTCTGAACACTGTCCAATTGTTAAAGTAGCAATAACTTTAGGGAATCAATTACAATGAAAGTGGTGGATGCATGGAGTGAATCATGGGGTGGAATAAAGGAGTAGATGTGGCATAGGATTCGACATTTCAACCTCTACAAGATAAAGTGGCGAATTTGGTGAAAGAAATAAGGGTGGATATGAAGAAGATCAAGAAAGACGTGGCCAATTTTGATAAAGAAATCATTTTTCTACAAGAAATGGAGAGCGTGTCTTCAAGGAAAGCAAGTAAAAGAAAAGATAATTTGGAAACCTCAAAACATAGAAAGAAAGATATAAAGAAAACACGGATTCATTCAGGAAGGCAAGAAATGTGGTTGAGGAGAGGTAAAAACCAACGATGAAGTTATCAACAATCATTATCGAAGAGGTGTAAAAGAAGAAAGATTGTATGGAAGATTTGTTTTGAGTGCTTTCGAAGGGTGAGGAAACGAAAGCAACGACGTCATCTTGTGATTATGGAAAAGAAAAATTGGAAACGGTGACTGACAGCATGGTCGAAGAAGAGAAGAACTCCTCATACAAAAAAACGATATCGACAACCATTAAAAAAGAGATGACGCCACAATAGTTGCAAGATTGGAAGGAAAATAAAAAGAAACAATGGACAACAACCATGACTAAAGCTTGTAATTAACACCTCAGATGCCAATGGTTCACGGCCAGATTCTTGTAAATTGTAATAATGTGAAAGTTGTGAAGGAACAGAAAATAATTCAGTGGGTGCTTCTTGATTTGGTTGAGACTAATAGAACACTGGTATTTTATGAGAAGGGAGATAACTTGTCAAAACTGCGGGATATTCTTGTAGTTTATGCTTGGATAGATCAAGAAGCCAACTACTATCAAGGAATGAGTGATCTGTGATCCTCCATGATAATGCTTTTTTAGGATGATGGTGAAGCATACAAAAAAAATGTTGGGCTATAACCACTCAAGATTTGAGAAACCAGACCAACAAGAAGATTTTATTCATGGGGTTATGAATGAAGAAAGTAGTCTTATTCAATAAATTCAGTATTTTGTAACATCAAATGTGTGGAGTTTGGAAGTTCTCGATCTATAATACCTAGAGTCTTCTTCTTTTAAGACCTTTCCCCTGTTAAGTGCTCTAGAAATTGTAAATCCATTCATATATCACAGCCAAAGAAGAATGAAGAAGTAAAATTACAAAGATAGAATGTAATACCAATGGACGATGAAAAAGAAAAAGGTGACGACCCAAAAAATTCTGTCGAGGACCGCAGTTCACTACATGGTCATTGCCACGACACTCCAACGGACGATTCCAATCACTAACTACATCACAATAAATATTTTGGATGCCGAAGACCTCGACAAAGATAAAAAGTAGAATAAAGATGATGATGGGATTCTGTTCGTCAAGATCATGTGTGAAGAGAAAAAAAAAAAGACAGCAGGTTGATCATGGGGAGAGAAAGGTTGTTGTGAAGACGATAATGAGAGGAAAAAAAAAAAAAACTCTAATGCAAACACACGTGATTTGGAAAATTAACAAAGGGCTTGAATGCTGTCTGTCTTTTGGGTCGATTACAAAGAACGCTTAAGGAGTCTGCTTAAGGCTATAGAAAATTGACAAGAAATCTGAAAAAAAAAGGGATTTGTGGGATACTTCCTAATCTGCCTATGAAGACAAAAGTATGGGACAAGCCCAAGTTGTATTAAAAACAGGAAGGGTATTTTTTTATTGGATTGTCATTCCTCCATCAAAAGGTCTGCCACTGCCCGGCACTGTCGCTAGTGGCCGCCGCTGGATCACCTTCATAACAAGGTGTATTTTTAGGCCTTTATTCCATTAGTAGTTAGAAATTAGTTAACAGTATTTTTTCAAAGCGCAAGGCGACACTCACTTTGATCGCCTCAAGACGAGAGGCTACAAAAAGGCGACGCCCGAGTGAAGTAAGGCACAACGAATTAATACATAATTAAATATTATAGATAGATCGTAAATAAAATTAAAAAAATATTCTCATAAACATAAAATTTAAAATCTTACAAAATAATACTAAAAAGTAAAAATATAAAAATATATCAAATATTCGATATGAAAAAAATAAAGTTAGAATTCAAAATATAAAATCATCATCATCTCCATCTAAAACAAAACATAAATTGTCCAGAAAAATATAAAAATGCATTTTAAAAATATCAAAGTTTTACTTTTGAAGACATTAAATGCTATTCTTGAATGACCATTTCAAATAGTACAAAAAAAAAAAAAAAATCTGTAAATATCCAGGGATGTTGCTCTCTCTCTCTAAACGTGTTTGAGAGGCGCTCCATCCCACGACTCCGTGAAGACCTCCCTAGAGTTCTTTTGGTGAGCCATTGGGGGCACCACAGGGTGAAATATTGGGCTTCGGCTTGTCCTCCTCTGAGGCAAGGGTGTGGGTGTTTCTTGGGCTCTTTTGTGAGCGATTTAAAAGCTCTTTCAGAGCTGTTCGGGGGAATTAATGGAGCTGGGTTGGAGAGACTTGAAGGGAGGTTAGAAGTCAAATCCGATGAGGCGATTAAGTGGATTCGCTTCATCGGTGGGGTCCTACCCTTTAAGTTAGTGAGATCGACGTTAGATTATCCCCCAAAAATTATCTAAAAATTCTCGAGTTAGAGATAATGATAGAAAAAGTGTCTATCTGTTTGAAGCTCTTATTCTCCATTTCGGCTAAGACCATGGAGCGAAAGGTTGGTTTTACAATTTCATTGGGCCTTGTTTTCGGTTCTTATCTTCTAAGTGGTCACTCTCCAACTTGTGGAGACGGATCAAGTTGTGGTCCCATTGATTGGGAGTTTCGACTGTACTGGTTAATGTTTGTTTAATGAAGTTGGTTCTTTTTCAAAAAAAAAAAAATAATAAAAAAATATGTAAATGACCTTTCACTTCCCACAATGAATACACAGTACAATTTCAAATTTACTTTTTAAATTTTCTTTCTCAATTTAAAATAATTTTTAAGGATAGAAAAAATTATTTTATAAGATAAAGTCACAGTTTTCCTCTTCCAATTTATCTTCCCTCCTTCCTCTTTCTCCTCTATTCTTTCTTCTCCTCCCGATGATTTTTTGTTCCTTCTTTTTTCTTCTGTCATTTCTCAGTTTACAGTGAGGCGCTAGCCTTCGTCGTCGACATAGTCGACTCCTAGCGACGTTCAGGTGCAGAGAGATGAGCGCTTCATTGAAGTCACTCGCCCTAGAGGTGTGCAAGGCGAGCATGCCCCAGGTCGCATCGCCCCTTGCCATAGGCGAGCCGCTTGGGGTCGCCTTGAAATCACTGATAGTTAGTTGGTGTTGAAAGATGGAAATTCAAATCTCTAATTCTTCATTTAATAATGAACCCAATAGGTTTAAATAGAGTACAAGAGATACCTAATTATAAAAGGAAAATATAATATCTAATCATAAGGAAAAGATGGCCTACTCATAAAAGGAAAGGATAATACCGAATCATATAAAATAATATTTAATTTAATCTTAAAAGTAAAAAATAATTAAGAAAAAATAAAAATACTATTCTACTAAAATTAACATAAACCAACACTCCCCTCAAGTTGGATTGTATATGGAATATAAGCCAAGCTTGGAGTTAAATTAATCGGAGTTGGTCCTTGGATGATGATGCGCCAATTGAGATGATGATGAATGTTGTGGATGATGATGCGCCAATTGTGATAATGATGCGCCAATTGAGATGATGATGAATGCTGCTAGGACCAATCAGGAATGCTACTAAACCAATCGGGAATGCTGCTGGATAGG
The DNA here is from genome assembly GCA_037833695.1 of Sechiopsis laciniata. Taxonomy (NCBI): domain Eukaryota; kingdom Viridiplantae; phylum Streptophyta; class Magnoliopsida; order Cucurbitales; family Cucurbitaceae; genus Sechiopsis; species Sechiopsis laciniata. The sequence goes on from JBBMKA010000018.1 coordinate 8,518,454, forward strand.
ACCAATTGGGAATACTGGATAGGACCAATTGAGAATACTGGACAGGACCAATTTGGGAGTTGTAAGGACCTGACCCGAAAAGTGGTCCTAAACCTAGTCCTTACTCAGCATGCATGAAATTAAAACCGTTTAAATAG
>JBBMKA010000018.1:8535606-8565150 GCA_037833695.1 Sechiopsis laciniata
AGGGTTTAGGCATCCAATTATTGAGTGAATTATTGTAGGGCTCATAGAGAGTATTCTCTTGAGAGGGGAGGTTCCAAAACCTATCAAACCTTGGTTTATCTTGTATTATTTTACCTTTTTATATAATTTAGATCCTTGATCATATCACAGTGCTGATCGATGAGCTATGGAAAACTCCGATGGTAGTGGCTAGTGAACCATGGAGGACATGGAGTGGTAGTGGTGATGGTGATAGAGGAGGTAGGTGGACTACTTCTCTCATCATCAATTGGTTTAAAGATGGAACCCCACACTATCTAAACAAGTATTTCGTCCAATAAAAATGAAATTGAGATCCGATTCAAGATTGGTTATCCAAAAGAGACACCATCTTGAGAGGGCATGTTGAGGATCCCACATTGGAAAGGTAGAGAGACCTCTTAGCATTTATAAGATAGGTGGACTACTTCTCTTATAACAAATTGATTTGAGATGGATGCCCATACTATCGAATATAAATATTTTTAATCTTCCTTAGTTTTGAGAATGTTCAGTCCTCTTGACTGCCTACGTCATGCTTGTTGGTTGATATAATTAAATTTACTCCAATTAATTAGCTTAGGCTTTTGAATTGATTAGTGGTTTTACATAATTCAACATGGTATTAGAGCAGGAGGTCTTGAGTTCAAACCCCTGTCGAGTCATTTCATCCCCAATTAAAATTAAATTCCACTTGTAGGGCATTTCTCAAATTTCAAAACCCACAAGTGGGGGAGAATGTTGGTTGATATTATTAAATTTACTCAAATCCATCAGCTTAGGCTTTTGGATTGATTGGTGGTTTAACATAATTCAACAATGCTATATTCTAATTGAAACTAAAAGCTGTAATTCTGATTAAAGTAACTTGAAGTGGATAACCAGTTAATTTTTTCCGCAAAGTTGGAGAGAGAACTTGACTTAAATAATGTACTTTGTATTGACTATGTGAGGGATGGAGATATTGTGGATATTCTGAGCATGTGTTTTTTTCTTCTGAAATTCTGAACAAGTATTAGGTGTATTGTAGGGTGCGGCTGTTACCTCCGCTAAATTAGGTGAATATGCTCGAGCAGCCTCTTTGCTTGAAGACTTGATGAAGGTTGTTTATATTTAATGTGTAATGTGATTTTTTTTCTCATTGTACTGCTTTTAGATGATAAGTTATTTCTTTCTTTTTCTTTTTTCTTTATGTAGGAGAAGTCCTATGATTCTAACATTCTTCGCTTGCTTGGGGAAGTAAAATATAAATTTAAAGATTATGATGGGAGTATTGCTGCATACAAGAGCGCCACAATGGTTAGTCCTCTAACAATTAGGAGAAGAATTTGGTTTAGTCGAAAAAAATTGATGTGGCATTTAAAAATTTCAAAAACGGTATTCTTAAAAAAAATGTAGGACACTGCACAATTAGGACACATTAATTTTATTTTTTTTAATGTACGTGTGTGCATAATTTAATATATTGTGTTTACTCTATCTTAAATTATATTGTTTTATTAATAATTTTATTTTATTTATTTCTTTGGCTCTAATATCAACTTGAATTTGAGGGATGAGAACATAGTATTTTCATTATATTTTTCTACAATGCAATTGATAGAGGATGGTTTATTTTATAGAGAAAAAGTTAACAACAAATGAATGAGATCTCCCTAAAAATATGGAATATAAACTATATTGAGATATTTTAGGAAATAACCAACAGCTCACAACAAATCCTTCGTGATAGAACAAAACACATTGAAGTCGTCAAATACTTTATAATGGAGAAATGCAATATCTGAGTGATATAAATTCCTTAGCCACAACATATCAAATTGTTGATATTTTAATTAAAGGACTCCCAAAGTTACAATTTGATACATTGATTGACAAGCTGACAATGCACGATACTTTACACCAACTAGAAGGAAGTGTTGATGTATTTGATTGAATTTTTCTTTTCTTAGGACATCTTTCCTATTTTACACTTCCTTTTTGTGCATTTACCATATGCAAATCTTTTCCTTATTTAGTCTAAGTGTTCTCTTTCTATTTAAGAGAATCAATTGTAACATTGTTTCTATGTCGAGATATAGAATAACAATTTCTATTCATAACATTGACAATTCACTTGGGAGAGATGGGTGTTTCCTAAGTAGTAGAAACATTCATTTATGAATAATGAAAATTTACCATAAGATGCAAGGCAATAAATACAAGATATTAGTACGAAAAATGAGAAACAACCAACCATAAATATAAAACTACAAATATTATGAAATTTACTACCTTATAGAAAATAATAAAAATGACTTTTAAAAGTTTATATACATAAAAAAATTGGAAAATGCATAAACTTTTGGAAGAAACGGTCAACGATTCCAAGGTGTTGATATCAAGAAGTGTTTTATTTTGTCTAGTATTAACCATGTCTTTATCATTTGATAAATTCCTTAATCGTGTTTGATCATGGAATAGGTATCCGAAGATGTCAGTTTTGAGGTTCTGCGTGGCCTTACAAATGCATTAATTGCTGCTGGGAAACCAGATGAGGTTAGTTTCAGTTTCGTTATTACAAATTGTGAAAATGTAAACAAAATATATATTTATTTAGATAAAATTAGTCGTAAGCATAATAATACTTATTATTTTTTTATACAACGCAGCAAAAAAGCCTTACTTTTGGATATGTGTAAGACCCCTAATTCTATTAAAATTTTAGAAGAAGCAAATGTGAGAGTTCTTTTAGAATTAGCATTACAGACAATGATGGGATTAGGAGCACCAAAGACTTTGAATATCAGAGGGGAACTAAATTGTAGAGAAGTTGTAATCCTAATCGACAATGGAGCCATGCATAATTTCTTGTCAACGCGTTAGTAAAAGAACTTCAAATTTCGGTTGATCCACATTAGGCTATGGAATTATGTTGGGAACATGGACTTCAGTATGAGGTTCTCAAATTTGTATTAATGTCGCGTTAAATATGGATAAAATCACAATACTCCGAGATTTCCTACCCATGTCACTTGGGAGTGCTGATGTGATTCTCAGGGTCCATTGGTTAACCACCCTCGGAGATATAACTACAAACTATGAAATGTTGGAGATGAAGTTTAAGTTCGTAAAATCACACGTGACATTGAAGGCCTAACAAGATTTTTTCCCTTTTAATTTGTTGCTCGAGACCTGCTGACTCTTTTTCAGAATATGAAGAAAAAGAGGGAATAGAGAAGACAGACGCAAAACCTTATAAATCTGTGTTTACATTTCATACCACAAATTCTACATATAGACTATCATAGACCGAAGTTTGGTGAAGGCGTGTGTGATTTATGGATTGTGAGCATGGGATGTGAAGATTAATGAACTTACACTGGGAACAACTATACATGAACCCTTTGCACTGATTTTGACAACCATGGCAGAGTTAGAGCAGCTGAAACCTACTGTATGTAATGGCAGATAGCATCTGGAGCACACTCCATTAAATTTCCTCTCCTTTTGAAACAACAATGAAAACTGTGAGGGAAATGGTGTGAGTTTATCATACGGAGAAGAAAAGAGGAAATGTTTTCTCAAAGGGAGTCGCACGCAGAGGTAGAGGGAGGCGTAAGTTGGAATTTTGTTAAGGCATATTTATACTATTCGGTTCGGTTTTTTTATTGGTTCTTAAAACAAAAAAACAGAACCAAACCAACAAATTTTGGTGTTCCTTACATTAAAACCCACTTGTCCAATTTCTTGCTAAGAACGAACCAATCCTACTCTATTTCGTCATTAGCATTTGTGGGTGTGGTCTTTTTTTAATACAACTGGAGATTTTTTGCCATGTGGGAATGGACTAGTTTTGGTGAATTTGCCTTTTGTTTCATTTATTCATAAAACATAAATATATTCCTAGATGCAGCTTAACATAAATAAAAGAATATTAACCCTACTTTTTCCTTCATGTACTACTTTTAGTGGTAGTCCGAGTCTATCATCTGTTTACTTTATAGAATAATGGTTTTGCTCATTTTGATGCTCTTTTATGTAACAAAAATTAGAGATTTACCGATTGATGCTGGACCATAGTTTATTTTGATTTTGTGCGTCCTAAATCAATGGTTGGGTGGTTAATTAAGTTTGTGTTGAATCACATTAAATCATCCATCAATCCAAAAAATTAAGCTGATAGCTTGGGTTAATAACTTATTGAGGCTTTTACGTCTTAAGGATCTAAAGTTGTTTGCATTTATCGGTGCATTTAATTCCGTTGATTTTACTCATGCATCCTCCCACTGCAGGCTATTCAATTCCTTTTGGACATGCGTGAACGTCTTATAGGTACAAGATTTGGAAGTATGGCTGAGGGCAAGGAGATGGAAACGAAACTATCGATAGATCCTATTCAAGTGAGTTCAATCAACAGTATTCACCCTCCCACACACACACCCACCTCAAAAAAAAGCACATCCACACACTGAGAAGAAGATTCCTAAAATTACATCATGGATATGAATAGATTTTAAATCCTTATTTGTTTTAATTGTTCCTAGAAAATTTAGAGACTAAAATAGGATTTAAAGCTCACACGTATTCAGTTAGTTCTACTTTCAAATATTTTATTTTGTTGCTTGAATTTTCTGTAAAAATTAATTGTACTCAAAGGCGAATGTGAAGAAATTGTAATGTGATACTTTCTTCAAATGCAAAACCAGATAGTTGTGGATCAATGATGCTATAACCTTTATGTGGAATATGATAGGAATGCCTTTAGAATGATATAGCGATATTATAGGAGTGAGTAAACAAATAAAAGAGAGTTTGTTATGGTATTTTGTTATAAATAGAGATGTTGAGGAAGAAAGGAGGTAGGCAATTATATGATCAATTTTTTAGGTCTTAACAGATTATTTTAAAGAGAAGGAAGTTTAAGTTCTATCAAATATTTGGTTGGTTTGTATTTCTTTATATTTTCAAATAATACATCTCGAACTTATCAGAATATTTGGTTCAAAAGATTTTTTTTTTTTTTTTTTTTTTTTTTTTTTTTTTTTTTTTAATTTATTCAAAAGGTACTAAAAATGGTTTAACAGAGTTTCTAGAGATTGGGTTGAAGTGGTAGAATTCTGAAACTAGTTTTGCCAAGTTATGCATGTAATTCTAGTTGGAAATTTTTTTTTCTAGATTTTTTGTTTACCCGAGTGGATTATAATGTGGGGAGTTTTAGTAAAACGTGGGCGGTTTGAATAAAACTATTTCTTGTTTTTGCATAGTTTTGGAACATTGTACGTTTCAATCTATCATTGAAAAATTAAATATTTGTTTAAAACAATTATGGAAAAAACCTCTCGAAAGTAATTAGTAACATTTTAATTCAGTTAACAAGTAACCAGTAACTAAGAGATTATAGATTTGAATCCTCTCACTCTAAATACAAAAAAATATATTCTTCTCTTATATAGATTATACGATTTTATTGATTCTTTTCACTTATTTTTTCTATTGGAGATCTATGTTTAAGAGTCATGAACACATGTACAACATGAACACATACATGATACATCAATTTCTAAAATGTAGGACATGCCAGGGACATTTATTTTTTCTTTTTAATGTGTATGCAATGATATATTTTACCCTTCAAAATAAATCAGACATGTGAATTTAACAATAAGGTAACTTGAAGAAATCCTTCTTTCAATTAATTTTCTTCTAAACAATACAATCCAATAAATACTAGATGTACAGAATCTAAATACAAGATATCTTAACTAAATCAAATCTCTATAATCTAATCTTAGGAAATAAATATTATTACAAAAACACCCTTCCTAAATCTGCACACATAATTTCTTCTTGATCCAACAAGCCGCTGCCTCCACCCAACTTATTTGAACAATTAGTTGTCTTTCGTTTGGCATTAAATCTTTTGCAGGTTGAGTTACTACTCGGAAAATCCTACTCAGAATGGGGACATGTTGGTGATGCTATATCTGTCTATGATCAACTTATCGCCAGCCACCCTGATGATTTCCGTGGTTACTTAGCTAAGGTCTCTCTCTTTCACACACACGCGCAAACAATGTAACATAACATCCATGTCTTTCGATTCTACAATTTCATTGAAAAAGGAAGTTTTTTTTTCTTTTTTTTTATGAATAGTATATTCCTGTAAAAGAAACGTTACGATATTGCGATGTTATTGCCCTGTTGGTTTTTTGAAATCATTATTTTGAGCTTCTGTTAAAAAACTTCCAATGCTTATGTATTTTTAGGAACAGTGTACTGATAGTTGATCTTTTTCATTTACGTGGGAAATTTGAAGGGTAGAGAATCGGAGATAGGGATTTTCATTTTTCCATGAAGTAATTGGGATGTTGAATAGGCTTTAGAGTAAAACATTGGTGCAGCATGCATGGCAATGAAGTAATCATTAAAATACAATTACTAATTCAAAAAAAGAACAAAAATAGAATACATTTACTTGTACTTCAAGTTCATTTGCATCATAAAAGTAGCGAGTCTTGTATTATGAATTTATATCAAAGTGGGTTTATGAGCTTTCTTTGATGATTCTTCAACAGGGAATTATTCTAAAGGAAAATGGCAGAGCTGGAGATGCTGAGAGGATGTTCATCCAAGTAAGTATAAGAGTACCTATGCCTACACGCAATTACGCACGCCTATGTGGTTATTTTGTAACCGTACATGATAATATTCATCCAAAAAAATCTTGCATAGCTATTAGCTAAAGTAACATTATATCAATATGCACAGTAGTAATTGTCGTAGATGCTATTTTTCCGTAGTGCATCCATAAGTAGCTTGGTCCATCTTTATTGTGGTTACATCCATCAGTAGCTGACTAAGTTCTTTATTTCAGTTAATAAGTAGATATGTACTAATGGATTTTAGACCCTGAACTAAGCAATGTTTTAAAAGGCTGAAGACGATTATATTTCTTTAAAGATGTTATGTGGCCATATAAACCGTTGATGAATATGTCAACTGAGTCTGAGATAATATTTATGACAAAATACACTTTTGTTCTCCAAATTGGAGTTATTTGGTCTCTGAGATTTAAAAAATAACATTTGTAGTCCAAAGTTTGAGAAATATGTCTGAATGGTCTCTGAGCTTTTTCGACCATCAGAAGTGAAATAAGGTGACAGTAAATTGTTTACTACATCTGATGACACCCACGAAAAAAGCTGCCTCTAGCAATGGCTTTGATACAGATAGGGGCTTCTTTGGTATCAAAGCACCAGTCTTCTCGATTGTCCACGCTCTTCCAAGACCATAGAGTCAGGACAACACCTAAGAGGACTAAACCCAACTGATTTTGACCTGTTTGATAACTATTTTGTTTTTAAATTGAACCAAACAATACCAACTTCTTTTTTTTTTTTTTTTTTACTTTGATATCTACATTTCACCTATGTGTTTTGTTGTAGATACACCCAATTGTCTCACATTCGAAAAGTGAGGATTCTTTAACACCTTTATAAGAGATATGGGTTATTCTCCTCATTGCTAATTGGTTTTGAGGTGAAACCCTATATTATCTAATAGTTTTAAAAACAATACCAAAATTTGAAAACTAAAAAAATAAATAGCTTCCTAAAGCTTGTTTTGGAATTTAGTTAGGATTTAAATACTTCCTAACCAAAAATGAAGCTTTGAATAGAAATTTGGAGCGAAAACAAGTTTAAATTTCAAAAATAAAAAACGAAAGATCAAATACTTAGTTATCAAACATGACTTAAATTAATTATTATTTTTTATTAATACAACATTTGGAGTTGAGATTTGAACCTATGATATTTTGGTCACTTTTTTTTGGGATGTTCTCGAGGGGACTCATTTGGTCACTTTCTTATCACTAGGTCATACATTATGCCAATTAAACTGTGTTTGCCATGGGAGTGCGTTTTTTCTGTAATATTCATATTCATTTTCCAACCTTCATGGTAGCAATCTAGAGGACTCTAGGAATCGTTGAGTTCAATCTTTTGTGGTCACCTATCTAAGAATTAATTTTTTACTAGTTTTCTTGACGATCAAATATTGTAAGGTTTGGTAGTTTGTTTCGTGAGAATAGTCAAAGTGTGCATAAGCGGACTGGACACTTATAGATAAAAAAAAAAATTGATTTATATTGATTTTTCCTTTGAAGAGCTATTAGGTTTTCCAGAGAGCTAGGTTTATTTTTTGTTGTTGACCCTTCTTTGGATATGCAGGCCCGATTCTTTGCTCCAGAAAATGCCAAGGTGCTTGTAGACCGGTATTCTAGATGATCTTAGCAGCATCCCCTACATTCCATTTGCACACACAATTGACAACGACATTTTTGGTTCTACAAAGTATATGTTGTATTATTTGCAAAATGCTGAATCACATAATCGGAACAAATAAAAGAGTGTGTTTAGTTGGTGATCATATTGTATGGAAGTAGTGTTTTACGTTATTGTTTTTTCAATTTGGTTATAGATTCAGACACTGGTTATCTTTTCCAAGGGAACCAAAATTTTCTTCCCCAGGTCAATTTAACTTGGGAAATGGAAAGTTTGGGCAATTCCTCTCAGCTGTAATTCTTGGTGTTGGAAATTTAATATTGTAAATTAACTACTGGAATCACTCCCCGAGTTTAAAATTGATGTTACTATAGGTTATATGTAAATGTCGATAGAAATGTGAAGGTTTTATTTGTAGATAGAAATTTTTAAATCAATAAATAAACATTTTACCTTTGTTTATGTTTTTGGCTCTCATTTGTCCAAAGACAAAAATGAAATGGGAGTAACCAAATAGGTTAAATTGGGATTTCTCTATGACGTGTCTGGTATCAACATGCATGAAAAGTATTGAGGATAAAGAAAAAGTTGAGAATTCATGCACGCATGTTATTTATGGTAAGGTTCAAGAAAACAACCATGCAAGAACCAGACTTGTATTAACGGTAAGTACTCGAGTTTAGTACTAGAGAATGGAAAACTCCAATGCACCCTACCGTTGGTTGAAGAACGTAGAAGCTTCTCCTATTTGCAAGTTGGCCCAACTCTTGCAGTAGCCTTATATTTTTCTTCATGTTAACATGATATTATTGTAATACAGTTTTATAAAAACAATTGTTATGTTGCAGTCCAATGGTTGAGGCTACGGACTCTAAGATATACTTCCTTGAGATATTCCTAGTTCAAGGCTGCTCAGGAGCGCTTAAACTAGAATATCTTCTGAAATATTCTGGAGCTACAGTCTAAGATTTCCCGGTTTTCAAACAGAATTAAATAAAAACAATTGTTATAATATCAGAGATGAATAGTTATTATAGTTGTGATAGGGAATGTGGGCTAACAATGAACAACCCGAAAATTTTGGTTGGATTGAAACCTTCTTCAACCCAACCCAAGTTTTGAAATGCGGACAAATTGGTCACATGGAAGTAAATTATCCTAACAGAGCAAGTTTGTCAAAGGGCTTGGGTTCGAATGTCAATGTGGTTTCTTTTGCTAAAGGATCTGGTGACTTCCTCTAAATAAAAAAAGAAATCATCTTCATGGCATGTCTGTTTTGCCATGATAGAAGATGTGATGTCAACAATTAGTACGCGAGCATTGACTTGGCGGTTTTGCAAGGTATGTGGTGCAAGTAAGGATGATAATAAAAATCGAAAATCGACAAAACCGAACCGAACCAAACCAATACATTGGATTGGTTCAGATTTTTCACATAATATTGGACATATTGATTTTTATTTGGATTAAACCAAAAGTTATTGGATCGGATCGGTTTCTATTTGAAAAAATCAATAAAAAACTTAACCGAACCAATATTAATTTTATTTACATTCATTTTTCTTTTTTATACGTTAGCTTGATTCTTTATTGGTACATGACTAATTATTTGTGTTTAATTTAATTATAAATTTTGAGTATTTTTTAGGAAAACAACATTCAAATAGGGGTTGGAAAACAAGTAAAATAGTAAAAAAGAATTAAATCGTAGGGGAATCGAATCGAAAAAAATCGAGTCAATGATTTTGTCATTTATTGGACATTGGTTCGATTCCTCTTTTTGTCAAATCAATTGGATCGGATCGATTCTCTATTTGGCCTAAAAATTGAGAAAAACTGAACCAATGGTTTTGTTTTTTATTGGACATTGGTTCAGTTCCTCTTTTTTTCAAATTGATTGGATTGGTTTGATTCTCAATTTAACCTAAAACTGAAGAAAATCAAACCAATATCACCCTTAGGTGCAAGTTATGTCAATGGCTGAAGAACTTCAAAGTAAGTTAAGTAGGTGAAAGTTGCACCATAAATTTCAGCAAGGTGTATCGACATGTGACGAAGATGAAAAATTTTGAAATGTGAGATTTCAAGTGGTCTACTTTTATGGTGGAGTAAGATATAATTCTTAGAGTTGAGAACTATGATTGTCAAAGAAGATAAATAGAAGATGTTGATTCTTCAAATACCTCGCAAAGGTGAAATTTGTTAGAATTTTTTACAAAATATTAGAAGATTGTCTCACGTCATAAAGGTACAATGAATCAGAAAGATGCAAGGCAGTGTGTGCTTCAAGTATTATAAAAGAATAAAGTTGCTTTGTTTTCTAAGTATTTCAATTAAAAGTACTTTAACCTTGATATACTAACTCTAGTTAAATTCTTTTTATATTATGTTGTGAAAAAGTAGAGCAAATTGTGAATAGTATAAGATTTGAAGAAAATGTTTATGTAGTTAAGGTCGAGAGAAAAAATTCTTCATGATTGTAGTAATTTTTCACGCGAAAATTCTGTTTCTAGTTTTTTTTTCCTCAAGTTATGAAATTTTTCCACATAAATTCTTGTGTTGTATTTTATTATTTTTTATTTTAATTTCTCAACTATATTTCTACTTATTCCGACGGTAATTAGAGAAGATTTTTTTTTTCCAAAGAGTGTTGAGGAAAAGAGGATGAAAATGATTAAATTGAGAATGATCCGTTTGAATCACCAAAAATGATTCTCTACATAATCTTATTGTCCTATAACCACTTTTCATAATTATTCTATTCACCTCAAACACATATAATCATTCTCCTCTTAATTCATCTTTCCTATAATCATCTTCATTCATTCGTTCTTCCTTCAAACACCGGCTTATGTACACTCCCTCATTATGTTGACTTAAAAAAGTTGAGAGTAGTAAGAATAAGTAGGTGTAGGTGTAGGTGTCTCCAATGACTACCTAACTAAACTGGAATAATTTGAAGTACTCATAATATCATTTAGCTCATCTTGCTGCTTATCTAATAGCGTACTTACCGTTAATGCAAGGAGAGGAGAGGAGAGCTGGGTGTGGGAGTGAAATAATAGAATGGTTAATACAATAAAAACTCTATAAAGCAGCAACAACTTAAGTGATAGAGGTGAGCCCATGAAAGTTGAGCTTAATTGACATAATAAATGTGTGCTCATGATCATCTAAAAAACGACAGAGATGACGACAGGATACACGAGTGGTATACTATGTAAATTCGGTAGATGTCCCACGAAACATCCGAGTTGACACGTTCGTTCAACAACACTTGTTTAACAAATGAAGACTGCGTTGATTTCAAAACGCCACCCAGGCGAGGGTGGTTTAGCATTGGAGAGGTTGAGCTCTGGTAAACACAAAAACTCCGCCGCCGCCCACTGCTCGACCCAATAGCATATTTCCATCCAAATAAGAAAGATAATACAGACCACCCACTTCTCGCCTTCTGCAAGTCCAAACCCAACCATACAAAATTAGCTATCACGTCATCTCAGTCTTTCTTAACCATTCCACTGCACTCTCACTATCCATTATATAATTCACAACTTCTTATTAATTAGACTCCATTTCACAACTATTTCATTTTTTATTTTCTGTTTTTGTTTTTAAATTTTTAAAAACAGGTTTTTTTATAATCAGTTTAATTTTTTGTTTTTAAAATATTAAAGAAATTCTAAAAAATTTTTAAAAAAAAAAAAAAAAATTTCGAAAACCAATTTTTTTCTGAAAAATGCTGAAAAGAATAAAAACATGTCAGAAATAAAGTTCAAACCCGGAGGTTTATTAAATTAATAATATTCTAAAATTATTTTATTTTATTTTATTAAGTATTAAAAATAATATGTTTTTTTTTTTAAACTAAAAAATAGTTATAAAAGTATTTTTAGTTTTTAAAAAACAAAACACAAATTATCAAACATGTATGAATTTTAATTTTTTAAAACCAAAAACAAAAAACTAAAAATTAAAGCCTATAACAACTGCCTAAATGGGTTTTTGGTTTTTTAAATTATAGCCTACAACTACCTAAATGGGTTATCAAACTTGATTTTAAGAAACCAAACCAAAATTTTGGAAATAAAAAAAAATAGCTTCCAAAAATTTGTTTTGTTTTTGAAATTTGGTTAGCATTTTCCTACTTTTTTAAGAAAAGATGGATACATCGTAGGAAAGATGAAGCACATCGTAAAAAATTTGAGTAAAAATAAATTTAAATTTTAAAAAATCAAAAACTAAAAACCAAAATTTAAAAATAAAATGGTTAACAAACCGCCTTAGTTATTTTCATACATATATGGCATACCTCCCTGAATTTCTCACCGGAACTCCAGCTTCAAAACCCCGAAGAAATTGCAAGATCTGACCATAAAAAAAAAATTAATGTCATTTCATTTTCAGGCAACAATATAAAGCTCCAACCAACGCTATTTTTCTACGGCTCTCCTTTACCTCAAGACTTATAAATGACCGTGGTAGTATTGCTGGAGCAATTAAAGCCTGCAACCCTTCGCTTATCTTTAAATTTTGGACACTAATCTGCAAAAAACAGCTTTCAACATCCACATTTCTCACAACCACGACCCTTACAAAGTGTTTCCATAGCAATTAAAGATGCAGATAAGCCTCTCTACGTACCAGAGTAGTTACTCAACGACATTAATGTACACCCAATGACCAAGAGGTCTGGGTCGAACCTCCCACACCCCCAATTGTTGTAATCTAAAAAAAACATTATGAAATTCCTCTGATATTTCACAACTAAAATACTTTTTAGTGTTTGCAAAGAATTTCAAGATGCATTATGAAACCTATTGGACAGGATATGAGACTTATCAGATTCCAACAACAAAAAAGTCCCCATTCTAAATACCAAGATGCATTATTACCATCCATTCAATGTTTCTCCGACGTTCTAAATACCAATATTATCTTTCTAAAGGATCCAAAATAACCAGTCGTCCTTTATGTCTCATTTCGTTTCTTTTTATTTAATAAGTCTCATTTTAAGTAACCGGAAAATGAACCATTATTGTGCAAGCCACCTGAGTATACAAATAAATATATAGAAAGAAATACATTTTTGTTTGCAGGCAGGCCAGCAATTGTCACATATCTATATAACGAAAAGGAAAGGAAAGGAAAGCAAGGGCAGATGAAAGTGACCTTCTCAAATTGGAGGTAGATATTACGCAAAGAAACAACAGAAAATTTAGCAGAAACAAGCAGTGTTGCTCCTTCCTGTTCCTGAGAAGACAAAAATAAAGTATTGGTCTATAGAATACCATACCAAGAAGGCATCCACCAAATACCAAAGACCATCCTCCAGTCCAGTCCAGTCCATGTTAGTTATAACTGTAATTCACGATTGGCATACATAGTTGGTTTATGGTATACCTCTAGCAGTGATGGGATACTCCAGCGAACGACGTTTCGAACAATTCCTTGATTCGAACCTTCACGACATTCAAATTTCTGGAAGATTTGGCCAATCTACAGGTCCAGTCCAAATGAAAAAAATAGAAACAGAATAAAAATACAAGGATAGGAAATGTAGTAGTTCTTATCATGGGCGATTGAGAAGTAGAAATGGTAGAGAACCTGAAAGAAAGGAAGGGTGGATGCAGCTTGTAGAAGAATAAGAACATCAGGAGCAGAAGTATACTGTAGGCGCCATGTACCATCCAACTTCGTAAGGTCAATAGGGAAACCCATGTTATACATCTCTACATCCACCTACAACCATGGAATCAGAATGAAAGAATTATGATAAACCCCCAATATTAAACGTGTACTCTCATCGAAAGGCAAGTAAATGAGTACGGGGCATTTTGGGAATGTCTAGGTTGCTATTGCCAGGTGAGGACTACGTTGTGGTGTGGGCCCTCTGACAAGGTCGTTAGATGGAGAGAATGCTGCAGTACTATTTAGTTTTCCATCTTCATTGTTATTAGGTTATCTTTGATGTTGTAATTGTCTAGAATTCTCAGCTGAGAATTGGGGAGAAAGCTCTTTAGGGTTTCTTGACCTTCGTTTCTGGAATGGTTGGGAAGATGGACAGCAAGATAATGGAATGAAAAGAGAAGGTTGAGTTGATAATCAGAAGGGGAAAAATGCGACTTACAGCTAGCGGGAATGGAGGATAATCAGAAGACTGCCGCAGCTAGGACTGATGCCAGGTTTGATATCCTTCAGGAGCAGGTGACAAAAATCGGCGACAACTTAAAAAAACTCGGCCAACAACTTAATCAGCTTATAGCTTCTTCGGAACGGACCAAAACTGATAAAGGGAAGGGAATTATGGGTGATGAGTCCGCGTGAAATGAAACGAGTCAAGGAATTCGCAACCCAGAAAATTCGAGGCAAGAAGGAGAAAGCGAAAACAGAGAGTTCAGGAATTTCAGCCCCTAATACTCGTGAGTTACGAATTTACAATATGCGTTTGCATAAATTAGAGGTTCCCATTTTTAAGGGGGAAGAGGAGGAAGATCTCGATGGGTGGCCCCATAAGGTGCAACGTTACTTCGTAGTCAACCGATTAACGAAGAGGGATAAGTTGGAGGACGCAGTCCTTTGTCTCGAAGGGGAAGCCCTTGATTGGCACAAATATGAAGAGGACTGCTCACCTATATTGTCTTGGGAGGAATTTTAGAAGCTCTTCCTTGAGCGTTTCCGGCCAGCAACCGAAATGCTTGATGCGTCTACAGCAGGAGTCGACAGTTAGGGATTATCAACAAAAATTCGAGTGTTATTCAATTGGGATGCGCAATTTGAGTGACAAGGCTCTAGAAGGAAAGTTCGAAAGTGGGCTAAAGCCCGAAACCCAAAGTGAGCTGCGTAAGCTCGGGCCCGTGAGCCTAAAGGCCAAAATGATGATGGCCCAATCGATTGAAGAGGATGTTGTGGCCCAATAGAAACGAAAGGGTAAGGTGAGTCCAACCCGAACGAATGGTAATCTGGGCGGGTTTGAGTCGAGTGGAAGCGAGTCAGCCGGCCATAACAGTGCTAGTTCGAGGACATTCACTTTCAGTCCAAATCGTTCGACAGTGGCGAGTTTAACTATGATTTCCTCTTCGAATCTGGGAAGCTCGAGAACGAACTATCAAAGCTCAGGGGGTTCGATGACTGGCAAGGAAAACGTGTATCAAACGCGATAAAGGCCTATGTTATCGATGTGATGAGAAATTCGATTCTGGACATTGCTGCACAAGGAAAGAGCTTCAAGAGCTGGAAATACTGGTAATGCAGGAACCTATCGACAATGAGGAATTTTGAACAGGAGGGGAAGAAGATGTCCTTGAAGTCCAACCGACGGAGGAGGGGGAAAATGCGTGGAAATGCATAAAAAGGCCCCAATTTTGCTGAACTCCTTGGTGGGATTTTAATTTGCTGAATACTTTGAAAATCCGAGGAATGATTGGACACCACGAGGTAATCATTTTAATTGATTGTGGAGTGACACATAATTTTATTTCGCAGGACATCATGCAGAAGGCGCATTTGCCCATGGAGCAATGTGCGGGTTACGGCGGAATTCTGAGTATCGGAGATTCAGATAGGGCAGCGGAAGTTTGTAAAGGAGTTGTATGTCCCTACAAGGGCTTACAATTATCCACGATTTCTTTCCTTTTCCATTCTGCAGTGCATATGTCATCCTGAGGGTTTCATGGTTGGAAACATTGGGGCAAGTGTGTTTGATTTCTAGACGTAAAAAATGTAATTCCATACCGGGGATTGGTTGGTTCAGCTATGAGGGGATTGTAAATTGGTCAAATCGCAAATTTCCCAACGCTCGATGATGAAGGCATTTATGGTGGAGGATCAAGGGATTCTGGTTGAATTGAATGAATTGGGAACTCGTTGGATGGAGGCGTCCCTACCACGTTCGGGTGTCGTACACGGTGACACGCACTTGATGCCACAAGTTCTCCGAGGAGTGTTGAAGAAATTTAATAATAATTTCGAGCAGACTTCATCTCTTCCACCGGTTCAAAGTCGTGACCATGCCATTGAGATGCTTCCAGGTGCAGGCCCGATAAATGTGCGGCCTTATGGGTATCCACAACTCCAAAAGACTTAGATCGAGAAGCTTGTAAAAGAATGTTGTTGGCAGGTGTGATACAACCCAGTAAAAATTCCTTTTCTAGCCCAATTTTATTGGTTAAAAAAAATGGGAGTTGGCGTTTTTGCGTAGATTACCGCGCCTTAAATCATGTTACAGTCGCAAACAAGTTTCTAATTCCAGTAGTTGACCAACTCCTGAATGAACTATTCGACACCACTATATTATCAAAAATAGATTTGAAGTTGGGCTACCACCAAATTTGTGTTACCCTGTCGGATGTCCATAAAACAGTCTTTCGAACACATGACGGACAATATAAATTCCTCGTAATGCCATTTCGGCTAAAGAATGCACCTGCAACATTTCAATCCGTTATGTACTCTGTCTTATGACCATTTCTTCACAAGTATGTATTGGTTTTTTACGACATCCTAACTTACGTTAAAACATTAGATGAACATGTTGTGCACCTGTCTACGGTGTTGGAAACATTGTTGTGCCATCCGTTTGTTGTGAACGAGAAGAAATGCCTATCTGAGGCCAAGTGATTGAGTATTTGAGGCACCTTGTTTTAAGCGTAGGGCTTGCAGTCAATCCGTCTAAGATCGAAGCGATGGTCTTATGGCCAATACTTAATAGTATTAAAGCATTAAGAGGTTTCTTGGGCTTGACAAGGAACTATAGGAAATTTGTAGCCAACTATGATAGGATCGCCATACCTTTGACACATTTGCTCAAAAAGAGAAAGTTTACTTGGAATCCCGAGGCCGAGGATGCTTTTCACAGACTCAAGAATGCGATGGCTTCTGTGTCGGTGCTTTGTTTACCATATTTCTCTCAATCATTTATGGTTGAAAAGGATTCATCTGGAGTTGGTGTGGAGGTCTTGTTAATGCAAAATGGGCGTCCAATTGCTTATTTTAGTAAGGCATTACCTCTTACACATCGTCATAAGGTCGTTTTCGAAAGGGATTTGATGGCTATTGTGTTTGTCGTCTAGAAATGGGACCATACCTCTTGGCCCAATGTTCCCTCATTCGTACTGATCAGAAAAGTTTAACGTTCCTACTCGAGGAGCGGGAGATAGTAGGGGAGTATCAGAAATGGATTGCAAAATTACTTAGTAGCATCGAGTATAAGAAATGCCTTGAAAATAAAGCAATTGATGCCTTGTTTCGATTGCCTCCATCACTGGAATTCGGATTAATTAGTGTGATGGGAGAGGTGAATGCATAGTTATTCCAGGACCAAGTTCGAGGGGACACCACCCTGAACACCATTCGGGAAAAGCTACTACATGGGCAAACAGGCCTGGCGGGGTACACGCTACGAGGTTCAACTTTGTGCTATAAGGGATGAATAGCAATATCAACGTCCTCACCTACTATTCCACTTTTTCTATTAGAATTTCAAAATGGCCTAGTCAGTGGTCACCATGGAGCATTGACAACATATAAGCGAATTAAAAGGGAGTTGCATTGGTCGTGGATGAAGGCACGGGATCAAGCTTTTGTGGTCGATTGTACCGTATGCCAACAGCCTAAGTATCTATCTTTGGCATCGACGGGCATTCTTCAAGCTTTACCTATCTCTGAACGTATTTGGGAAGATATCTCGATGAATTTTTTGGAAGGCCTGCCCAAGTGCAGTGGGTTTGACTCGATTCTCGTGGTCGTTGACCGGTTATCTAAATATCACTTTATACCGCTCAAACACACTTTTACTGCACTTTCCATGACTGTTGTTTTTATGAAAGAAATAGTGCAATTACATGGGTTTCTTGAGAGTATTGTGTCGGATCGTGATAAAATCTTCACCAGCCTATTTTGGGTAGAACTTTTTCGTTTATCGGGTACTCAATTGCAGCGCAGTACCACTTATCACCCACATACGGATGGTCAAATAGAAGTAGCGAACAGAACTATCGAGTCTTATCTACATTGTTTTTCTATGACTATGCCGAAGCAGTGGTCCAACTGATTATCTAGGGTAGAGTATAGTTATAACATGTCCTACCATATGACAACTAAATCAACCCCCATTGAGGGGGTCTACTATAGGAGACTGCCGCCACCTCTATTAGGCTATGAAAGTGGCACAAGTGCCTTATCAGCAGTTGATACACTCTTTTCTGATCAAGATGAAATGTCGAGCAACTTGAAAGTGGTGCTACTCAAGTCACAACAAATGAGAAACGTCAGGATGTCTAGTTTGCGGTGGCAGAATGGCTGTATCTTAAATTGTGTCATATAGACAATCCACTTTGTCTAGACACGAGCATTTGAAACTTGCCTCACGCTTTATCGGTCTGTTTCAGATACTAGCAGCAGTAGGCAAAGTCGTCTATCGCGTGGCCTTACTTGAGGGCGTCGCCATCCATCCATTCAGTCTCCCAGTGTCGGTGCCTAAAAAGGCTACGGGACACAACTTAGTGGTGTATCCGATTGTGGAAAATCTACACACCTATTTATCATATAAATTTCAACCATACTGGGAGTCCACAGGCCGGTGATAAACGAGAACGAGACTGCGGTGTTAATTCATTGGACAAATGCAAGTGTGACAGATGCTACTTGGGAGAACGAGAATACGATGAAAGAGCAATTCCCATATTTTCACCTTGAGGACAAGGTGACTCTTTGGGGCGCGGGTATTTATAAACCCCAATAATAAACGTGTACTCTCGTCGAAAGGCGAGTAAATGAGTATGGGGCATTTTGGGAATGTGTCTAGGTTGCTATTGCCAGGTGAGGATTACGTTGTGGGGTGGGCCCTTTTCATTGTTATTAAGTTACCTTTGATATTGTAATTGTCTAGAATTCTCAGTTAAGAATGGGGGAGAAGCTCTTTAGGGTTTCTTTGACCTTTGATACATAAATAAAATTGATAGATGCTGTCAAATTAGGAAGAGAATAGAGAGTTGGAGAGGAAATCAAACCAGAGCCTGCTCTATAATAGAGCGTTGATGAGATGATGTGAGAAGGCCCCGTTGAGTTTCTTGAACTGCAACCAGAAGATCGTTCTTTTTTGTCTCCAACACGTAGTTGTTATTTGTCTGAGTTGCTTGGCTTTGGCTTTGGCTTTGGGTACCAAAACATTGAAACATTTTCCGATTTCTTCGCAGAGTGGAAGAAGGATGCAATAGGGAGGAAAGGAACGGCAATTCCATATCTGAGAATTCAAAAACACAGAGTCAGAAATACGAAATGAAAGCAACCAAAATTCACAGAAACGAACCGTATGAATTCTGAAGCTCATCACCGCATTATTCCACCTCTTCTACTTCCACCTCTCAACCTGCCTGCCTGCCTTGGATAATCTCAAACCACAATTTCCACTTAACACATCGCATCTGTTGTGTTTCTATCAAATTACGGATTTATTTATTTAAAAGTTTCAATCTCGCCTAAAACAATTAGCTTGTAAATTGGCTTCTTAAGAGATGTTAGAAAAACTTCTTCAAAATTTGTATTTTGGAGAAGAGAAGTCGAAAAAACTTTTTTGTGGATGGGTACTTAAAGCAGAAGATTTTTATTTTATTTTACTTTTTTTATTGTAATAAAATTTGATTTGAAACTTGAAAAAATTAAATAGGTTTGATGAAAGTTGAGGAAGAGTTGAGAAATATAATGATATACAAAAAAAAGAAAATAAACATGAGATTGGAATATCTTCCTCTCTTCTCCTCTCAACTCCTAAATTCAATCACCCCTAAGTGAAATACTCAAGAGCTCTAAATCTGTTCTTTAAATGATTTTTTAGAATTTTCATCTTTAAAAATAAAAAAACACTCTTCAAAGTAGAGAAGGTAAATAAAGTAATTAACGACTCTCACTTGCTTTTAATTCGAACTTACGATCACTTTTCTATACATAGAAATATTTTTGGACAAGGACAACTCCTGAATGGTTGTGGATCATGTAAAATAAATTGTTGTGGGTGATAAGAAACAAAATTGTTTCTTTATTAAAACAAAGTTTAAATTGATAAACCGGCTAGTGTAATATACATTTACAAATGAACCTCTCTCAACTTATTGTGGACTTGCTATCTTCCGTTTGGTCCAGGATCCGTCCAAGGAATCAAGTTCTAAAAACAAAAATTGCTACTTGTGATTTAGTAGCAATTGTATATTTATTTCTTGCTATTGCAATTTGTAATTGAATAACTTGCAAGTAAATTTAAAAACAGAAAGGTTATATATATATATATATAACGTGTTTGAAAATAAATTAGCACCTAGGGAATGGGATGAGGTTCAATTTAATTGGAATAAGAAAAACTGGGGCAATTAGCAAATGACTTTCATTCTAAACAAGTGAACGATGAGAGTCCAAAAATATACAGAAAAGGAGACTATTAAATTAATCTTCTCTATGAAATAGATAGTTATACACCAAAATATAATGAAGTGCTGCTATGATATATGATAAGCAGTTGTTGTTTTAGAGAATGAGACGTGGGTGGTGGTTATTGCTGGTTTTGCTGTCTCTGCTGACCAAAATTAGGGAGAGACTGTTGCATGTTCTGAAGTGGTACGATACCAGATTGAAGAGATTGTGCATTCGTTGGCATGTTACCGAAAGCGCCTTGTGGAGCATGCTGCTGCTGCTGCATGGACATCATACCACCTGTATTACCTCCTCCTCCCATGTTGAACACTGAGGAATAAAACACCAGCTGCTTGTTAGACTGCAACAAAGTTACAAGTTCTTTTTTCAATGGATGTGAGATGTGCCTATATAAATCAGTAAGCTAAGGCACTACATACTCTGATCACTCAGAATTTGAGAAGCGTGGCTTCGCTGTGGATTGCCCCCAGGTAATCCATACTGAAACAAATTAAATGCAAGACAAAATTAAAACTAATCGAATATGATAGGTAATACAAACTACAAAGGAGATCAAGTCATAAGATGCACTGAAGAATGGTGCACATCTAAGGAGATATAGTAAGCTGAGATTGAGGTCGTGGGAAAAAGAGGGTAAATAGGTCCAGCTGAAGGAATACCATGTTGAGGGAGAGGGTACTGACATCCAGGTTGTTGATTGAGAAGAAGAGAGAAAATTCGGAGGTTGGGGTTGAGGACGTTGTGGTGAAGGGGGAGGTGGGGTGGGGACAGATTGGAGTTGCGATTCGTAGGATTCGAATTTTTGGAGATAGGAGGTTGGGTATCAGTGAGTTCAGGGTTGAGTCGCCAGATGAATTTGAGGGTTTCTACGGTTAATCGCAGGTGGTAGAGTGTCCGTTCGTCGATTATCATCTTCAGCAGAGGAGGTGCTGGAGGCTAGGTGCCAGTTGTACAAAAAAAAAAAAAAAAAAATGGTAAAGAGCCCAGCTCCGATACCATAGTTGGTGCAACTGTTTACGGGTATTTAGAATATTTGCATTTTAAGTATTGTTGTCACCGAATGCCTAGGTTCTGGTTACTGAAAATTTTTAATTTAAAGGCACCTCAACCATGTTTTGGATCGATTAATGAATAATACAAGATTTCTCCCAGAATTGCATTCTGATATACATCAGTTTTGGTATCAAAAGACCCTCGTGGAAGGACCTCAACCTGATAGCTCGGAAGAAAAACCCACCTATGCCCGATAATGACTTGGTTCTAACCGCATCAGAAGCTTCAACTTCTCAAACTCTTTTCTCTCAACGAACCTCGACAAAAAAATGTTATTAATTGAGAATTCCATAAAAGAAATGAAGATTAATTTGTGGGAATCGCACCAGTTTTTGAGTTTAATTACTCGACATCTGAAAAACAAATGAACTTTAGCCACAACAAGATGCGGGTCAAGAAGGAAAAAAGATTGAAATCCGTTCTACAAGTCTGTACAAAAAAGGGGTAGTGTTAACCGATAGCTTGATCGTTGTATAGCATGCGGGAAGCCATGTGAGTCAACCGAATTATTGCACTTTCTTTTGTCGGCTTCTTCTTTTGCAACCTCTACTTGGCTAAAGAAAGGGTGTGTGCTCTTTCTAAAGCTCGTGGTATTCACCCCTATTTATTGACAATCTACTTGGTCTTGCACCGTGATTCTTCTCTACACACCTCCGCACCACGCGCCGATTTTAGATGTGTCTCTCTCTCCCTCCCCTTTCCCTTTGCACTAGTTTCGATAGAATTTTCTCGGTATGCAAGTCCCTCCTCCCAGACGTATAGCTGATTGATGAAATAATCCCTTGGATGTGTAAATCTTGCCTTTTAGACTTAAAGTTGGACGCTCAACTTCTTGAAAGTTTGACATTTGTAATTTACTGTATTATCTCATTGTATAAGAGGCTCAGATCCTGATCAAAAATCTTGTAACAATTTCATCTAATCAATGAAAATATTTTTGTTTCCTATAAAATAATAATAATAAAAGTAATTGTGAAAACTGAAAATTGAATTAATGGTCGGATAATAATTTCACCATGAAATCCTAAAATGATAAAAATCCAAACTTGCACGGTTTAAATTTATCGTTTAAGAACAAAGAGTCAGAAATAACACGTATTAGAAACACACCTGCATACGCGTCACGAGTGGTTGTGATGACATTGTAGCTGACATATTTGGCATCTTGGGGGACATGATAAAAAAGAAAAAGGAAAAAAAGAATTAAAAACATGTTAATGAAGATAAAGGTAAAATCTATTGTGTCATGTATCTGTCAACATGTGTTCTTGTAGTTTATATGTCCTAGTTGCACTGCCATGGGAAATTTTCGACCTACAGGCTAATATCAAGCCTACAATTTGACCAAGGTTATTTCTCTTAGTCATGGATTGAGAAAAGTGCTACCGCTAAATCTTCGAGAGTTTATTTTTAGGAATAAAATTCTAGATATGGATTTACCTTTGGGACTTAAACCCGTAAGGCCGTAACCAATTGGTTACTTAAATGATGCCATCGGCATATATGGATTTAATTACATGAGCTATAAACCGAGATTTTTCTTTTGTAAGAAACCAAGCTTTTATTGATTTTTTTTTAAAGAATAGAAAATGGCATACAAAAATCCAACAAAACAAAAGGATAGTGACTAAAATAACTACAAAATGGGACAACGTCAACAAAATCAAACTAGTATCTCATAGTTATAAAAAGCTCTAGTGATCGACACCCACAAAGAGGCATTAAACCTCACCACCTCTCAAACTCAATCACACATCCTCTGCACCAATCTAAAAGTCCTATTGCTCTCTTCCAATTTTTGTGAAGCTTGTTTTTTTCTTTTTTTTATTGCTTTCTTTTCCTTCCTTGTGAAGCTTGTTTCCCTTGAGCATTAGTCTCTTTTCATATATATCAATGAAAAGTGTCTTCTCTTGTTAAAAAAAAAATGGAGTATACAACTAATGCTCAATCGCCTTCTATCAGCAAAGCTCATGGCCTACTCTTGGTGTTCTCTAAGCAATCAGTTTGAAACTTTGAAGGCTCTTAGATCCCGAAAGTGGAGTACATTTGTTTCTCAAGTTTAATGTTGTTTCTTTATATTTCTGTTGCTCTCTATAAATTTTTGTTGTGTTTTTTTCTCTTTTTTTATTGCTTTCTTTCCCTTTCTTAAGCTTGTTTCCCTTGAGCATTAGTCTCTTTCCATATATATCAATGAAATGTGTCTTCCCTTGTTCAGAAAAAAATGGAGTACGCCAACTTACACTTGGAAACGCTTGTGAAGGGTTTTGTGAAGTGGTTAAGAAAATCTTCTCAAGGTTAGATACGATGGAAGTTCCCATAATGGTCACCACAATCAATCGGGTTCTTATCAGCCACCATTCATCTGCCATCAACATCATCCTCAGCCATCTTTGATAGCATTGAACCTTTCTTCAATAAAGATTATTATTACTTTGGCTCTGTCATTAGAATCCATGGACCTAAGTCACTGACAGGAAAAAACATCACAAGCCACTGGATTTGAACAACACCCGCTATGCCTCTCATAGTGATCCGTAGGGGTGTCGATACTAAACTTAACTAATATACTGAGAAATTACCAAGAACACAAGGATAAAACAAGCTAGAAGTAACCCTTGCAATAAAAACTGAAATGAAAAGAAAATACAAGCAAGGAGACAGTAACAAAATACCCACAGAAATTTCAAGAGTGCTGACCACCCTTACATGACCCACCTATTCAAACCGAGTAGACCCCGCAACATTTTGGGCCCCACTAAATTGGGCCAAACCACCTTTCATACATCAGACCAACATTTTCTCATTTACTATTTCTGCAGATTAATTAGATTGCATATCATAACTTAATGCCATGTACTAGGTAGATCGCAACATCAGTCCATCTACATCTAAGAAAGAAAAAACAAGAACGCTAAAGCTTAACAAAATATAAGATGGAGATATCTGACCATTTGAGAATTTTGTGTAGTCTGCGCAGCATTAAACAAACCACTGTTGGCAGCACCAGAAAACTGGCTTAATTGACGAGCAATTTGATTTCCTTGGCTAAGTTGGCTTTGATTAATGCCATGTTGAATTCCAGCAGACATCTGCCTTCCCTGATATTGCTGGTGAGCTAGTGGCTGTGTAAACTGCATCTGATGCTGTCCATGAATCTGGTAAGAATTATAAAAGAAAATCTAATTAATTCCAGAGAAATCAAGCACAAT
This sequence comes from Sechiopsis laciniata, assembly GCA_037833695.1. Classification (NCBI taxonomy): domain Eukaryota; kingdom Viridiplantae; phylum Streptophyta; class Magnoliopsida; order Cucurbitales; family Cucurbitaceae; genus Sechiopsis; species Sechiopsis laciniata. Next base: position 8,560,577 of record JBBMKA010000018.1, read on the forward strand.
TTGCATTCTGGATAAGGAAAGTGAACTCCTTATATTTTCGGTTAATGCTTCTTCATTAATAACTTGCCTGGTGTTATGACTGAGAGGTCACCCAATTACAACAATGACTACAGTTTAAAATTTTTGTTTTAAGGGACTAATACTCAAAACATACAAGTGAAAGAAAAGAAAAGAAAATTGTGCATCTTTATGAGATTATAGACAACAGCTATGCATAAATAAATCTGGTTTTTTGGAAGATTTTTTAGAGAGAAATGATAAAAACTCTCCCAAAAAACCCTATCCTCAAGAGTCCCCCCCCCCCCCCCACCTCCTCCTCCGGCGCTGCGACAGCAGAGGGAGACCAACGACTCACCCTATTACTCTGGCACAAGTCCCCCTCTTCTTTCTTCGCCCATGATGAGCGACTGGTTTGCAGGTCTCTATGATTGTCAATTCAGATCTGGGTTTCACGAGGGTTTCTTCTAAGACCTTTAATTAACACGAGATCTCCTGTTGGAGGTGTTACAAGTCATTGGATCTCAGATATCCAAATCGGGTTCATACATCTGGGTTCTGCATACATGAAGCATATTTTTTGTTGTTCTGATTGTTGTAGATTTGGGAGTCGTTCGCTCATCGTGGCCTTTCTCACCTCTCACATCCTCGTCCCTCGATGGAGCCATCACCCCCATCTTTATCGAACTGGTCTTCAAGTTTGGTGAGCTGCACTGTTTCGTGTGATTTTTGCAACTTTGACTTGTCATGCTGTTTTCAGAGACTTGTAGCTTCTTCCGACTTGTCTCAGTGCTTATTTTCGATCGGGTTAAGTGATTGAAACTTTGCGCAACATCCCTCTCTCGTTTCTCACATATCTCCCCACCCATAACCAGATCGACACACTTCTTCACACTACCGAACTAATCGTCCTTCAACACACGCCTGGAATCTCTGCTACATGACCTTTTTCTTGCGAACCTCAACCACCAGATGTTTCTCTTTACCAACAATCTTATATGTATCTACCGACACAAGACATTGCTGACGCCTTTCACAATATATCCTCTGAGCATTGGCGATCTCGACCACCAAACATTTTTCTTTACCAACGATCTTATCTCCTCTCTAACAACATTGATATGATCTCATCTTCTCATTCTTCTCAAACAGTTGCCGAGAGATCGTGTATCATTTCAACTCATCTTACAGTAACTACCAACAACAAGCCTATGCTGACGCCTTCCGCAATGTATCCTCCGAGCATTAGCCGTCTCGATCTATTACATATTTGTCTTGCACGAGAAATATATCGAATTTATCCTTTTATGATTACCTTATGTATTGACTTGTGTATCGACATCCTCCAGTTACTCATTTTTTTACTTACTTCACTTGTTTTGATAGGTCAATGTAACATTTTCACAAATCAATGAAGCTGTTTTTGTTTCCTATAAAAAAAACTAATAATAATACTAATACTAATAATAATAATAATAATAGAAAGCTAATAAAATTATTGAATAGGCCATGGTTCTTTTGATAGCCCAGGAAGATGCTCATTGAGTAGCCCTAGCCATCAACCAACAAGAGCAGTCACTCAGCGGCACTCCCTTGACCAAGAGATCATGGTTCGAATCTCCCCTCCCCAATTGTAGTTGAATTCAAAAAACAATAAAAAGTAGCCCTAACCATCAATGCATTTGTTTTTCCTATTGTAGTCGAGAAATAACTAAAATAGTATTATAAATGTTAATATCTAATTTTAGTGCTTCTAAGTATTTAAGAATACCCAACCATCATGGAGTGGCCTAACTAAGAGGGAATAGCTCAATCCATGATGATCATCTACCTAAGATTTAATTTCTTACGAATTTCTTTAACATTCAAATGTTGTAAGGTCAGGCGATATGTCTTGTGAGCATAGTCGAAATGTGCGTGAGCTGGCCCAGACAGTCATGATGTTAAAAAACTAATAAGTACTTAAGAATACCATTTTCGAGAGTGAGTCTAATAAACGAGAAAATGATAAGAGTCATAAGACTGATTGAAGTGTCAAGTCTAATTATTTACTAAAAGTATCAGCAAGAATATAACCTGTCCTATTCCTTGGATAGACGACTGTCTCAACTGTTGGGCAAGAAGTTGCTGATGCTGAGGTAGTTGCATCAACTTTTGCCTTTGTTGAACCTGAAGCTGTTGCTGCTGTTGTTGTTGCTGTTGTTGGATCTGCTGTTGAGGAGAAGGTATGTTCATAATATTCGCACTAGATCTTGGAGAGTTAGCATATGGCAATGGAGATGTTGTGTTATCAAAGGATGTGGCACTTGTAGCACCAGAAGGTGAAGCAGCTGATCTTCCAACAAGTTGTGATCCAGGAGGTTGCTTTAAAAAACATGTGAAAAGACAAACAACGGCACAATTACAAAGAATTGAACTACCAACGTATATGCATGAGTATAAAACAACGAGAAGATGAAAAAACCGTTAATGTTATAATGCAAAATACCAAGTACAGAATTATGAAATCTAAACTTGCAAACCAAATAGTCCAACTGTTTAGTTCAAAGCCAATAGTGATGCAAATAGTCATAGGAAAAGAAAAGAAAAGAAAGAAATGTGAGAATTTTAGACAATTGGCAAGAAACTTTTAAAACTATTAATTCCGAAAAATACCAAATATACCTCACCTTATATTTCATAGAGAAATGAATGAAAGACATACCTCAACCAAAGAAATCCTAGTAAAATTAGGGAACTACTGACAAAAGATAATTTAATCTCATACACTAGAGATCCTCAAATGAAATGAATTGTTTTAAACAATAAGATTTGTTTCTTCCGGACGTCAAGAGGGATTAAGTAACTAAGAGGGGATGGGTTCAATCCATGGTGGTCACCTACCTAGAAATTAATTTTCTAGGGGTTTCTTTGGCATCCAAATGTTGTAGGGTCAAGAAGTATTCCCATTACCTAAGAAGCACGGACACGAAATACGGATAGGACACGACATGGACACGGAGACATGCCAGTATTTAAAAATGCAGGACACGGATTCTAATAAATAAGGTTAAGGAACTGCTTCAAGGAGCAAGAAAACATCTAACCTGTAGCAATGATCCTTGACCACTAATATTATTTGACGTTAGAGTATTCCTCGCATACATACCTGAAAGAGATTTTGTTAAATTAACGTAACAATAATGAAATTAATTCAATTTCATAAATCAATATATAAACCATTCATGCTTGAAGAAGTAATTGAATGTTACCGGATATTTCATTACAACTTTGAACTCCGTCACCTACATTTAGCACATCTATCAAATGCATTGGAAGTGTTGGTGTAATCTGTCGGTGGTCACCAGGTAATCTTAATCCTGCATATTTATATAAATTCATGTACAAGTCACCAACTATTGTACATAATGAATAGAGTAGGGAAGAAAAAAAATATAAAGGCAAATGAAGCTTCAATTTTCTCTTTTTGAATAAGAAATGAAACTTTCACAAAGAAATATGACAGGAATTTCAAGTTTGAGTCAAGTTTTTTTTTTTTTTTTTTTGATATCTGTGACTCTCTAAGTCAGCTTGTATGCCTTACAACATTTGGATGTCAAGGAAACCCGTAGAAAATCCACCATGGATTAAACCCATTACCTCGTAGCTCTCCAAAGCTCTCTTGACTACTAAGTCAATCCATGATGGATTATTTATGAGACCAGTTTAAAGAAAATTGCACTAAGAAGTTGCAAGCAACTGAAAAATAATGTTATAAATCATGGGCATAACTTGGTCGACCATCAATTATTATTTTTTTCTGATATTACTCTTACACCTTACACCCATTAGTTTGCAAGAATTAAACCAATTTTCCATTTTCCATGTCGGGAGTGTGGGCTCGAGGAAACCTTTAGCCTTTTAAAACATTGGTCAAAACTGACACATTATCTTCAAATATCATTTAGTTTCTCTCCTTAAAGAAATCCAAAAGCAAGCACTTACGAGTTACGACACCAATACAATGTAAACCTAAGAGCACAGGCCCTAACACAGACACGAGATACAAATACAACAAGACGCAGACATATAGACACCATTTTTTGAAAATAGGAATAGTTACGTCAGAGACACATTATTTATTATTATTAGTTTTTAGTAATCAATGTTTCAAAAATCGGTCAAGGCGTACACCTCGAGGCTCGCCTTGAGGCGAGGCAATGATAAAAAGCCTCAAGGCTTAAGGCGAATGTAAGAAAAGAGGCAGACGCCTCAGTTGATAGAGGCGTAAGCCTCTGGATGAACGCCTCTGAGGCTAAGGGCATAAGCTTTTGTTTTTTATGGTAGCGGGCCATGTCCTGTTCAATTCAAGCGGTGATTTGAGTGCTTATTTCATTCCAACTATAAATTTTTTCAATATAATTTAGTGGTGGGCTACTGTGAGCCCAAATAAACCTTTTTTTTAACCAAAATAAGGGAGGGATTATTAAAAGTTCATCACTAGCCCAATGAAGTTTAGCTCAATAATTGTGAGAGCCCAAATTATCAAGAATAATAATTAGTCCACTTAAAGTATAACTCATTATCTAGAAGCTTCT
>JBBMKA010000018.1:8586524-8603117 GCA_037833695.1 Sechiopsis laciniata
AATTGTCGTATCTCAAACGTATCCGTATCTTAGTTTTTAAGAAATTGACGTATCGACGTATCGTGTCGTATCCGTATGCCGTGTCTGTGTCCGTGTCTGTGCTTCATAGAAAGGCATTAGAACATCGAACGGGCCTTAGAGAGACATTGACAAATGGAAACACTTAGTCTACTCCAACATAGCCATTAAAATTGGAAATGGTGCCGACACAAGCTTTTGGCACGATAAATGGTGTAGGGATATTGATTTAAAGAGCGCTTATCCATAAATTTATAAACTCTCCCCGACCAAATCTGATAATGTGCCTGCCCTCTAGGATAGCTCTACAAGATCATGGAGTATCTCCTTGAGAAGAAACCTTAAAGATATTATGAGATGGGAAAATTTTACTAATGTCATGGACAGAGTATGGTATGGCCGACTACGGGTAGAGACAGATGGCGATGGAATCTAGATTCTTCTGGTATATTCGCCTCTAAATCGATGTGTATGGGTCATGCTCCTGATATCCAACCTGCAAAAAAAGATTTCTATTCTAAAATTTGGATAGGACCACATCTGAAAAAGATTAAATTCTTTTCATGGGAACTTAGCCATGGTGTTCTCAACACAAATGACAAGCTTCAAGCGAGGGCTGCTTGTCTTGCTATCTCTCCCAATTGTTGTTACCTTTGCTTTAAGAGCGAGGAGAATCATTATCATCTTTTTAGTCAATGTAAAGTGGCAAACTGTATTTGGGATTATCTTCTCAAAACATTCAATTGGGAGATGACTAGACTAGGCAATATACAAGATATCATTCACTATGCTATTAGTGGCCGTCCTTCAAAGAAGGAAAAAAGATTCTATGGAAATCCTTTGTTATTGCTTTCTGGTGGACAATGTGAAGAAGAAGGAATTCGAAGCTCTTTGATGTGAAGGAACAAGAGAGATGTTGCATTATCGAATCTATCACGGTTCTTGCACTTACATGGGCATATACTAAACAACCTTTTAAGGATTATAGCTTTACCACTCTGTTGTCCCATTGGAAAAGTTTTTTGTAATTGCTATTCTATGGTTCTTTTGTAACTTTTCATTCATTAATGAAAGTTAATGTTTCTTATCAAAAAAAAAAAGACAGCCATCAAACTCATCCCATTACATGAACTCACGAAAATACCCAAAAGAAACCAGGAACGTGAATCGGGTATGTTCGGAAGAACAATGAATAGTTCGAGTTCAGCAAGTTCTAATGAATTGCAGTTGCAAATTCATAACATCATAAATTCTTACTAAGGTTTTCTATACATATAAATGAATGGTATGACCGATTTCATCAGTATAGATTACAAAGGCAACAACCCACGATATACATCGGATGAATTTGCTCACAAACGTCTCAAATTTGCAGAAACAAGAACACGAAAAGTTTAAAACAGCAGAAATAAAACCAGAAAAGAGTCAACACAAGGAGAGAGGAAAATCCCAATGTTCAAGGCTCAACATCTGTAAAAAAAATCTACCAGAACCAACAGTTGCAACAAAATCCTCAACCCCAGAAGAGCAAAAACAAGATCAACACAAACAATTGAACCTGAAAACATAAGTCACAAAGCCAAATACCTGTCTCGAGAATCAAAGCAAAATAGGAGTTCTTCTTCTTCTTGAAAGCTCCAAGGCTCAAATATCCAGCAAGAATCAGAACCAATCCAGTGCCCACACCGCCAGCCAACGATGCTGTGCTCCCTTTCTTGAGGAACCCAAAAATGCCACCACCCACTAAAATCAAACCGTAAGGGATTGTGAAGCAGAAATCATGCATTTTGGGCAATTGGGTTTTCAGATAATATCAGATTTTGAGTGAATTCGTTTCTGATTTCACAGATCAAAGAGGAATTGAGACGATTTTTTCAGTTCTTACCAAGTCTCAATTGCCTATATTGAGCTATACGGCGCGTGGATGGCACTGGTCAAAATTGACTCTCCTCACCACACGCCATCGAAAACGACGAGATGGCATCTTGGTTCGACGCTGTTTTTTTAATTAAAAAAAATAAGGATTTAAATTTATCATCTTTTAATAATGTATAAATATAATTATGTTTTTGTTGATTTTTTTTTAGCTAAATAATTTAAAATATATTTTTCTTCTCTTTAACCATAGATATTTTCTTAGATGGTTCTTTAACCATAGATATTTCTTTTAAGTTATTAATAAATTTTAATTTTAAAAATATAAATTTGTTATTTGTTATGAATAATTTTAATTTAAACTTCAAAAATCTGTTGATGATGTTTGTTTGGTGATAAGTAATTTTAAAGAACCATTATCAATTTAGGTGTGTGGTAAAACTTTTTTTTTTAAGTTAAATAACAATAAGGTTGAGGATTAAATAAAATGTAACAAAAAATGTAAATTAAAAATAAATAAAATAAATAAAAAGAACTTTATGATTATTTTATCCTCCTATCACTCAAATTTGACTTAAAAAGTAATTGTAACACTTGTCAAAATTTTAGAGACAATTGAGGAGTGTTCTTGGCATAGATTTGGAAGAACAAGCTCAAAGACTAAAACCTCTACACCCTCAAACCCTAAATGCCACGTCATAGTTCAAAATGACAGAAATATCATAAGAAGGATGAAATTTATAGAGAAAGTTAGTTATTTATAAGGAATCATGGTTCCAATTGGTGAGGCTGAATTCTAACTCTCTAAATTAAATGGATCAAATTTGTAATTTAACTCGTAGAAAACATGAATGATAATGATTTGCTATAATATACCAGTATATAGTATAACATAGAATATAATGAGTTGAAGTCAAATTACATGTAACTAAGATGATATACATATACATACATAAGCTGATACCAACTATTTATATTGGAGCAGAAAGGATTAACTATGATAACTAAAGTTTCATCTCAACTCCTTCGGTAGATAGTTCTTATCAGAAACACAACCAGAACCCACCAATGAGGTTATCCAGGCTTCATCAGACTTTACTGGTTCATCATCATCGTTTCTATGCCAACTCCAAAATGCATGACTTGAATTCACTACCGTTAGTTCCCCGTGCCCGAAACTAGCTTCCCGAAAGATTGACCATTCCGGTTGTGAGTTGTACCTATCAAATACAAGCAAGAATAAGATTTGGACCAAATTGGTTTGCCATAATTTTTTTTTCTTTGATATCCGTGAATATCTAGACCACCTTACACGCACTTCGATCAATCTCACAGGACAGGCATCACATCCAACAACATTTGGTTGTTAAAAAAATCAATAGCAAATTAATTCCTAGATAAGTGACCACTATATATTAAACCATAACCTCTTAGGCTCTTAGTTTACTAAAACCCTCTTGACCACATACCAATCCATAATGGTTCGCCATACATTTGCTTTAACATCTAGTCCCTTATCTATAAAATGAAACACCATTTTGGTTATTAGCTTTCATAAAAAATTCACTATGGTTCAAATTTTTCGTATTTCATTTAATATGTAGGCTTTTTTTTTTACAATCAGAAGTCAGAGCTTCGCTCTCCTATACCCGGTGTATTTGAACTTGCTCCAAGGCCTGGATCTGAAAGAGGATTTTTATTTTGAAGTTCACTCAGTGGCTTGAACTTGAGACCTCTGAGTCATTATGACCAAAAGAGGTGTTTTACAAATTAAACAATCGAGACAAAATTGAAATTTTATACAAATTCTAAGGACTGATATAATATAACACACTTTAATTAGTGTGAAAGTTTCAAAATACGATTTAAACAATAATTAAGAATGATTGTGAAAAAAGTATGAATTGCACAAAAGTTAAAACCATCGATTGTAAAAGAGATTGAAAGCTGCAAGTCTCTAAAAGTAAATAATGAAAATCAATTCAGAGTTGAGAAAATATAGTGATCCCTTACTTGTGAGCTAAGCCTTCTCGGTTTCCTCCATCACCAATAGTTATATGCACGGCACCACAAGGATCAGATTTTCCAGCATTCACACGTTTCTGTGGTAGAGTGAAAATGAATAAAAAGGATTCTCGAGGGGAAAAAGTAATCATCAAATCTTGAAACAGGACCAAAAGAATATACCGAGCGTTCATAAGCATGGACATGGCCAGCAATTACTATGTCTGCACCAGCTTCATATAACAATGGCTCAATGGTTGCCATCATACTTGCACCTTCCCCTTGATGAGCTTTATTACTATTGTACCATGGCACATGGAATAGCACTACTAGCCAGGGTGTTCTTTCCCTGTCCACCTTAGCAAGATCAGCCTATTGAACAAAAAAAATCTGATCACATGTTTGGAATGGCTTTTCAAGCTCTTGAAACGGATTTTTTTTTATTAAAAAGTGTTTTTAAGTATATTGAATGCATTAGATTAGCATGAGGTTCTAACTCAAAATCAATTGGATTGGCAATGAGTTGTGTACCTCATCTATCTTATAAATGTTAGAAGGTCGTTTCACCTTTCCGATGTGAGATTCTCAACATACCCTCTCAAGATGGTACCTCTTTAGATTCACTATTCTTGGATTGGATCTCAATTTTTTTTATGGGACCGAATAATCATTTGAGTTTAATGGAATCTAATACCATATTAGATTAGTATGTGGTTCCAACTCGAAATCAATTGACAATGAGTGAAGTAGTCCATCTATCTTATAAATGTTAGGAGGTCTCCTCACTTTCCAATGTAGAACTCTCGACAGAAAGTCAAGCCTATATTCAAGGTATCGAAAGAAGATGTTGAATTGAATGGTCAAATCCAGTGGCACTAGTTGAGTTAGACATTTGGACTTTGATTGTGTTTTTAGTAATGTTCATGCACAGTCCCGTTAAAATGTATCATAAACTTCTTCTCAATAGGGTATTCCAATCTAATTAATCTATTTTCTCCTGTACAGGTCGTACTCCAAAAAGAATGAGAATCCCACCTAAAGAGTCATCTTAATAGCATTAAACAGTTTTCTCTGAACTAATTATACTCTGTCGGTCTCTCTCTCTCTTACCATGTTTATTATCAACTAATAGAAGATTCCTTCTAAAAAGAAGTTAAGAAGTTTACAAACCTTCAACCATGCATATTGATCTGAGGACTCGTCATAATCAGTGTACGAGCCAAGCATGATCACATGAGTTCCAGCAACTTCAAAAGAATAATACAGATTCGAACTTGATCCACTCTCCTCAAATGGCATCTTCCATCTTGCATTATAGGAATCAAATGGAGACTTAAATAGCATTATACCCTCCTTTTCATGATTCCCTTGAGTTACCATCCATGGCCTCGCACTCGCAAGAGGCTCGACAAGCTGACCGAACGTGTCCCACCGATACTGCAAGTAATCGGCATAGGATAGGTCACCTGGAAGCAGATGCACATCATATTTGGACAGACCAATATGGTCTAATGTTGATTTGGTCCATTCAGTTTGACCGAGATCCCCTGCCACTGAAAAAGTAATAGGCAACTGGGAAGGAGGTGTCTTCAGCTGGAACTCGGAACCTTCCCTTCCGCATCGGTAGTAATAAACTGTACCAGCCTCTAGAGGCCCAATTACTGTATGGTGTATCTTTCCAGACTTGTATAAAAGATAAGTATATGAGGTGCTCTCTCCTTTAGAAGTTGAAGTATATATTCCAGGTAATGTCCCATATTCAACATAAGAGGGAGAAGAATGATCATCAGTAATCCATGTGATCCTCATATGCTTATCTCCTGCTAGGGAGATATGCACCTGCAAGGAATAGTACAATACATCACAAAAATGAAACTTAAGCACAGTGATTTAAAAGGCTAAAGAAGGCAAGAGGCGAGACGCAAGTTTAAAGGGGCGTAAGCCTCGATTTTAATTAAAACATTATACAAGATATAAATTTGTTTAAACAATTATGTCAAAAAGATCACTATCACTAGTATTAACACTAATAGGATTGAGCCCAAGAGTTAATGTTACACTCAACCATTTATCCATATTTCTTAACATTCTTCTTAGGCTTGAAAATCAACATAAATTCAAAATATGATTATCAATTTTCATCGGGTCAAAAATGACAATAAAGGGGTCCGAAAATAAAACTTCCTATTTTGATTTTGATATCACGTTTTTTCTTCAAAAAAACTCTTATGATGTTATGTCATTGCTAAACCTAAAAGTTCAAGCTAATGGGTTACATGATATTTAATCATTGGTTCAAACTCTTAATATGGCTTGGCTTATGATCAAAGCTTTAAAAATTACCAAATTCAGAAAGAAAGAAAAAAGTACCAATATTCAACTGTTCCGAGTAAATTTATACAGATAGAATACGCTTTCGAAGCGATTAACCTAGAAGGAAAGAACTAATGCAAAATCAAGTAAGAGCTCTCAATGGATCTTCAAAAAACCAATACAACGACTGTAAAATCTCGACTGTTTCTATAGAAAACCAAAAATTTTAAAAAATCTTAAAAAAAAAAAAAAACCTGCTGGGGTTGAGAAGATGATTTCGGATTCCATGGAAAATGCAGATTGTTGCGTGGCTGAGGACGAACATAATCAGCTTCAGCTCTGAAAGTCGAGAGGATCGAAACGAAGAGCAAAATCGCTAGATTGGCCGACGCTTCCATCCTCGCGCGAGTTCGCTGGATTGGCTCCTCAAATTTCTTGACAACAACTGTGAAATATTCCCTTTTTTAAATTGTTTTTATTTTTATCAATTCGCCTTTTTTTTAAGTTTCTTTTTTTCTTCTTCCAACTTTGCCTTTTTGGAATTGTTTGTGTGTGGGAAAAGAAAACCAATTTGTTTTTTGTTAAGTTTTTTTTTTTAATGAATAGAAAGAAAACCAACTTGTTAATTCTCTTTTGTTTGTTGAAGTTTGAGATATCTCATTCGTATCCATTGTGTGAAGCTAAGCTTTTTATTTATATATTTTGTTTGGTTTTTTTTTTTTTTTCAATTAAAAGATTGTTAGGACCACCGAGGTAATTCGAGAAAGATGAGAATGATTATCGATCTTTGTGTTTAAGAAGATAATCATTTCAGTAATAACTTGTCCAAAAAATCGTTCCTCCTCAAACTCTGGATTCTAACATCTAATTTAACCATTATGGGATGGATGTTTGTTAGGGATAGTTTGGTTTGTGGTCTTTGTACTCAGTTTGTACAGTTGGATTTGAATTTGATTCTATTTTAATTTAATTTATATGTTTTCAATAAGTCTTACCATTATTATTGAAAGTTATTTTGTATTGAATTTTTTTTTTTTTTTTTTGTGAGTTCAATAATATTTAAAGTGGGAATTTCAAACTTGTAATCTTTTGATATTAGATCGTGTAATATGTTATTAAAAATCTGCTTATTTAGATAATTATAATTGTTAAAATAGATAAGAAAATATATTACAAATTCACTAAAAACAAATGCTAATAGAACATGATTTTTAGATAGTTTAACAATAGACCAATTGTCCCAAAGTGGACTTATCTTAGTGAGGATTGACATGAATCTTAAACCAAGAGATTTGGGTTTCTAATCTCTCAATAAAAACAATAAATTAAACTAAATTTAGGGGCTAGTTTTAAAGTTTATTAAAAATATAAAAATTAAAATAATAGTTTAACCTATAAACGATCACATATAATATGAACTTAAAAAGCTGAAAATACTTGGTCATCCATTATTCTTGGAAGTAACACGTTAATTCATAAATTTAAAACAAATGAGTCATTATAGTTTTTCTGCAAAAACTAAACTCATAACAGTGTAATTTTGGTACTTTAATGTTTATAACAACTTAATAAACTCATAACAATCTATCGAATATTATTGTCATATTAACGTCAACTTGACAAAAATGTCTGTTAAATAAATAAATAAATGTCATTGGTCTATGGTATGTAAATATCTCCAATTTTCAATGGACTATTTCTTTTATATTCGATTTTTTTTTCATCAAATGACATGCAATGGGTAATATATAATATAATATATATATATATATTAGTAAACACAATTTTAAAAAATAGTATAATATTTTTTTTTTTTATATTTATTGTTGATGTCGAAATGTGGTCATTAGTAATCCAACTATGAATTTGTTTATTTATCGCGAATGCAATGCCTACAAAACAAAGAAAACTTGAACAACGGTATAGTGCGAGCCACGTGGTCTATGATGCTTAAGTTAAGTTATGACAAAGAAGGGAATAGCATAATAATTTGAGAGATGGGAATAGTTTATCTATCTTTTTCTTCATCCAGACCTTTTACAAGAGGTTATGTGTAATCGTTCCTCCTCTTTCCTCTCCACATGCCGGTGAATTATAGGTGGAACATAATATTCATTTCGGAAGGCAAGGAATTCGACCACACACATGAAAAGTGTGTGGGTCGAGATTTACAGAGTTGGACGCTTGAAAGTGCTTGGGATTGGATACTACCCAAGCCCAAGGGGTCGATCCAACCTTGAATAGGCTCAGGGTTGTCCCGACCTGCCTAGAGTCTAGGTCAGGCTTGTCCCGACCTATTTATGGTTCGTTTCTTACAGGTCTAGGTCTCTCTTAAGTTCGAGTCATTCTTCTTTATTGAACTTGAGTTGCACCCTCTTTAACTCATGGTCTTTTGTTTGGCTTGTGAACCTCATTGGGTTTTGAAGGAGAATTTCCCTTACTATATATAAACACAAACACATATAATTGTTTGTAACCTAAACATAATTTTAAAATTTTAAAATTTTAGAAATATGCACAATAAATACAGATTCCACAACTTCAAACATGATAATAGCTCAAAACTTCATTCAAACAAAAATTTAATACACTACCAACGAGAACAATAGTTATCTTGATGTCTTAATAATCATGGGATCTATGGTTCGAATCCTCCAATCTTTTATTATACTCAAATAACTTAATACATTTTCATACATAATAATTCTAAACTTAATATAACTAGAAAAACTCTTAATCCTCTATTATACTATAAAAAAAAAAAGTTGGTATATTCATAATAATGATAAACTTAATACAGCTTAAAAAAAAAAATTTATGACTTCAACAATAATCAAAGATAAATGATAAAAATCTTTGATTATTGTAAATCAAAGATTAAACTAAAAATCTTTTAAACAAAGGAGAAAGAAAGCAATTTAGATCATATTTGAACATACTTAAATATTAATGTCTACTTATACAATTTGAGCCGTAGATAACTATATTTAATGTCAAGACATGACTCTTTTTTTTCTTTTTTTTTTTAACTTGTCAAGGCAGGACTTAAATATATCTGAATGCAAGGAGATAAAAATTAGAAAGTCATACTTAAAATTCAAAGGAAAAAAAATATATATATATATATATTATGGTAAAATTTAATGGAAAAAAACCTGGTGTGAGTCGGAAAAAAAGACCTGATGTGAGTCCGACAATGTAATCTCAAAGCCTCGCTTTTGTATCTATATATATAATTTCCCAAAATTGTCACTCAAACCATCCAATTTTCCAACACAACCCTCGAATTTCCCCCTCTCCGAAAAGATTCTCTCCCATTTCCCTTTTTCCGTCTCCGATCGCCGTCGCCGGTGGTGTTTCCGGCCGCCGTTTCATTCCGGGAGGATCTTCTCAGGTGGGTCTTAATGGGTTTCTTCTGATGTTTCTCCTTTGATTGATTTGAATTACCATTTCGTGAATTCTTTTTAATCGCCGTTTTGGAATTCTGATTTTCTTGGCACCAATGCAATTTCGTTTGCTGTATCGATTTAGGAATTTAATGGCGACCCTTTTTGTAGAATTTTGTTGTGGTTCGCTAGGGCTGTTTGTATGAACAATAGCGTTCCAACGTGATTAATGCCCAAGAAATTTGATGTGTTTTATGAAGGACGTAAGGTTTTTTTGTTAGTTAGAGTTAAATTGTTTGTTTCATCTTTACCTTACAATTGTCTGTTGATTCCAATGTACTTGAAATTGACAATTTGGAGATTATTTGATGATGATGATGATTGCACTAACTTGGATCCTTAAGATTCTTCAACTGTGTTATTTGATCCCAGAATCAATTGTGTTTGTTTGTCATGACCTGGATTTTCTTTTACTTTGAATATTGTGGTGATTCGCTGCCTCCATCTCTGGCAATTCTTTAAATGGAAATGCCTTAAGAGGTGAAGACAGGGGACCCTGTCCTGACCTATTGTCAGTCATACTTGCAATTTTTTTTTTTTTTTTTTTTTTTTAAATATCCGTGAGGGTCCAGACCAGCTGAAATGCACTCAACTCGGATGTTCTCAACGAACAAGCAGCTTGATCCTACAACATTTGGTTGTCAAGGAAACCTGTATGAACTTAATTAATCGGAAGGTGGTCACCATTGATTTACCAAGACCCTCTTGACCATAGGCCAACCCATGGTTAATTTTGATTTTTTTTTTTAAGAGTGAAGTATCCCTATAAAAGAGAATAGTACAAAAAATGAGGAAGAACAAACCTCCCAGCTAGCCATAATTACTAAATGCTATCCAATTGGCTTTTACATCACATAGTGCATGGGTCTGATACTCACAACCATAGCTCAATTTATCTTTTCCTGGCATTTTTCATTTTTTGCCTTTCTTTTGAGTTTAATTGTGTTCAAGTTGAATTCAAGATTCTTTACTGACTGGTTGATCTCATATTTATGCAGTTATTTGTTTGTTAATTGGTTTCTGAGCATTCTTTTGGAGAACTTGGCCATTATCAGTTATTCAATTGATAACTTGACATTTTTGTGGCAAATGATTGGGTTTGAGAGTTAATTCTTTCAGTTCTTTTTAAAATTAATATACCTGTCAAGCAAAGATGAGCATAGTAGGTTTTGATATTGGAAATGAGAATTGTGTTATTGCTGTATCGAGGCAACGTGGTATTGATGTTCTTCTGAATGAGGAATCACAACGAGAAACCCCTGCAGTGATATGTTTTGGGGAAAAGCAGCGGTTTTTGGGGTCTGCAGGTGCTGCATCTGCGATAATGAACCCAAGATCCACAATATCTCAGGTAAAGAGATTGATTGGACGTAACTTCGGTGAGCCAGACGTTCAAAAGGATCTCGAAATGCTTCCATTCAAAACTTCTGAAGCCCTTGATGGCAGCATTTTGGTTCACGTGAAATACTTAGGGGAGACTCATACATTTACTCCAGTTCAGATCATAGCAATGCTCTTTGCACATTTGAAAGATGTAACTGAGAAAAATTTGGGAGCACCGTTTTCAGATTGTGTCATTGGTATTCCATCGTATTTTACAGATTTGCAGAGACGTTTATATTGGAATGCGGCTGCTATTGCTGGTTTAAAGCCTTTGAGGCTCATGCATGATTGTACTGCAACAGCGCTTAGCTATGGAATTTATAAAACAGATTTCTCAAATACAGGTCCAATATATGTTGCATTTGTTGATATTGGTCATTGTGATACCCAGGTCTCTATTGTATCATTTGAGCCTGGACATATGAGGGTCATGTCGCATACCTATGATAGAGATTTAGGAGGTAGAGACTTTGATGAGGTTTTATTCAGCCACTTTGTTGCAGAATTTAAGAAGAATTATGATATAGACGTAAATTCAAATGTCAAGGCTTCTATCAGATTGCAGGCAGCTTGTGAGAAGCTGAAGAAGGTTTTGAGTGCAAATTTTGAGGCACCTCTTAATATAGAATGTCTGATGGACGAGAAAGACGTTAAGGGATATATCAACAGAGAAGAATTTGAAAAGCTTGCTTTTGGATTATTGGGGAGGATTAGCATTCCTTGTACCAGAGCCTTAGCTGATGCAGGATTAACTGTAGAAAGAATCCATTCTGTTGAGCTTGTTGGATCGGGATCAAGGATCCCTTCGATAACTAGGTTGTTGACTTCTGTATTTGACAAAGAACCCAGTCGCAAGCTTAACGCTAGTGAATGTGTGGCTCGGGGTTGTGCTCTACAGTGTGCGATGCTTAGCCCAGTTTTCCGGGTCAGAGAATATGAGGTGTGTACTTTGCCTGAGAATTCTATAGCTTGCATGGGTTTGGCATGTAATGGGGACTTGAGAACATATTATATTCCTAGCATGGATTTGAAGCTTTCTTCACACAATGGCTGAATGAAAGACAAAATTTCCATGGTTCTCTTTTTTTTTTCAAGCTTCTTTTTAGTGAGACTATTAGGGTTCTTGCATCCTTCTCCTTTTATCAACCTTGGCCTAATTATAAACAAGTAGTCTTGTAAAGTAACTGCCCAATTGTTTTCCTGTAAAAGGGGTGAAACATGGTAGTTCATGTTCTTGTATAGCATGATTTAAGTGATTTTTCAATTTTTAGTTACATGTTATACTTCATCTTCTTTATATGTTCTTTTTTCTGGGGTTATATTTGATGAATGCTGTGATATATCGATGACGAAATGCAGGTTCAGGATTCATACCCTTTCTCCATTGGCTTCTCATCAGATGCAGGCCCAGTTAGCTTGGGTTTAAATAGTGTACTGTTTCCCAAAGGCCAGCACATTCCAAGTACTAAAGTTCTGTCACTTCAGCGCAACAATTTATTCCATTTAGAAGCAGTCTATACTAATCTGGATGAACTGCCACCTGGCATGTCTTCAAAATTTGGTTGCTTTACAGTATGTTCAGTTATAAGCTCTTAATTATTATTGATTATTATTATTGAAGCAGTTGATCTTGTGGAAAGTTTTTGAACTGCCCCAGTGTTCATAAGCTTTTTTTTTTGTAAGATAAGAAATTGTGCTTTCATTGAGAAACATGAAATGAAATACAGTGGCATAGGAAAAACAAGTCCCCACAAAAGAACATTCCATTTTTCAGAGTGTCTTCACTTGATTCTGTTCCATTTTAAGTTACTATTTATGATGGATTGGAAATGATTCTTAAATAAAGTAATTTGAGGTGCAGATTGGTCCTGTCCAAGGTTCAAATGGAAGGGTTAAGGTCAGAGTCCAATTAAATATGAACGGCATCGTTATTGTTGAATCAGCTACAGTAAGTATTATATATTTTTTCCATCAGATTTCTACCTATTTAAGGGTTTTATCTCTGTATTTATGTGAATTATGAATTTAGTTCGTAGAGGATAATGTAGATGAACCGGGGAAAGATGCTGCTCATTCAAACACAGAAAAAATGGAGACCGAGTTTGTCGATTCTTCCCATTCCGAGGTAAAGCTAGTAGATGGTATTGAAGGCAACCTCTCACTGCACTCAAAAGCTTCATATGCATTAAAATAATTGCTTGCAGTTAATTTTGTAACATATATCTTCCTCTTTTGGAAATGTCTATACTACCTATTTTCTTAGAAAACCTTATATCATGGATTTTATCTCCCAAGTTTTTTTTTTTTTTTTCCCCTTGGAAATATGTCTCTATGTCTTTGTTTGTACTGCCCATAGATTTAGAATCTTCAAATATATTAATTGGTTGCATTTTTTCAGTCTGATGTTACAAGAAAAGCTAGGAGCACAAGGAGGATTGAGATACCAGTTAGTGAACACATATATGGTGGAATGACTAAAGCTGAGCTCTCAGAAGCACGAGAAAGAGAACTCCAACTGGCTGAACAGGATAGAAATATGGAACTAGCCAAAGATAAGAAGAATGCTTTGGAGTCATATGTCTATGACATGAGGAATAAGGTAAATGCATTTTGCGATGCGACAAAGTTATTTACAGCTCACTTTACATCTATATGTTTGGTCTAGTTTCATTGGGTTTGTGAACTAAACATAGAACTCAATCTTGTAACTACACTGCTAAATTCTTGAATACTTGGGGGGTGTAAGAATTTCAGTTGCTGCCACACCTCTTTTTAGATCAAATTATTGATTGTCATCATGTGAGCATCAAGCATTATTTAGTTTCAATGAAAATTCACTTTGTCGTGTGATTTCAGATCCGTACAACTTTCCCTTTAGGTAAAGCTCTGTAAACATTTGACTTTTTGAATGTTGATGTTATCTTAAGGGAGACTTGCATTCTGATGACTATTCCTACCAATGTTTGATCTTTATAGAAGTCTAACGCTGCAGATTGAAATTTATTTGTATTATATTATTGAAAATGACGATACTTTAATGGGTTCTTAATAGCTTTTCGACACGTATCGGAGTTTCGCTAGTGATCAAGAGCGAGAAGGCATCTCCTCAAGTCTCCAACAAACAGAGGAGTGGCTCTATGAGGATGGAGATGATGAGACAGAGAGTGCTTATTCTTCCAAGCTAGATGACCTTAAGAAGGTTATTTTTATTTCTGTTATTTGATACAAAGTTATTTCACTTTTTTTCTGAACCTGAGGCCTGGCTCTCAAGTTTTATTCTTCTTGCTTACTTTACCCAACTATTGTTCTTAGTTGTTGGATCCTTTAATTAACCGATACGAAGATGAAGAAGCTAGAGCACAAGCTAAAATGCATCTTTTAAAGCGTATTTCGGATTATAGGAACACGGGGGATTCACTTTCGCCTCAAATTCGAGCATTGGTAATGAACTAAGGACTAATGACCTCTACTAATACTAGTCATTGTTGGTTTTGATTGAATTCTCTCTCTTATGAGTCTTCACTTTTTCTTCAGATCCTCGAGGAGTGCAACAGAGCAGAGCAGTGGCTAACAGAGAAAAGTGAACAACAGGAGTTGTTACCAAAAAATACTGACCCTTTACTATGGTCAAGTGATATCAGAACTCGGGAAGAGGATTTCGATAAGTATGCGCTTCTCAGTTCTTTGTTTGATTTTTTAAAATCTAAAAGTTCTTATAGACCCTTTATTAGTATCAATTAGTTAGTTTTTTTTAATGATCAGGAGTCGGAGCTTCGCTCCCATATACTCGGGACACGACTAGCTTGTCCTTAAATTGTGGCATAGGGATACATCGAAGAGTTTTTTAGTTTAAGCGTCTTCCAATGGTTTTGAACTAAGGACATTCGAGGGAGCATACCTCAAAGTCCATAGTCTCAACCAACTGGACTCTACCCGTGAGGACAATATCAATTAGTTAGTAACCTAGTTAGATAGAGTTGGTTAATCTAAATGCCTATATAAACATTAGCTTGGTGTAGTAAATAGATAGAAAATGTATTGAGGTAAAAAGTTAGGTTTCGTTAAGAGATTGGAGGGTTCTCGAAACCTCTCTATTTGAATTATATCAAGATAGGTTCCTATCAAGTTCATATATCTTAATCTGTTTAGTTTTACTCCGATCGATACAGCACGACTTATTAACTAACCTTATCTTTCTGATCATGCCAAACCGTTATAATTGGATTAAAACCGAAAAAACGGTTCTATATAATATAACTCAAGAAGCATGCTTGGTACCTGAAGCCTTTTATTTTATACTGTGGGTTGCTTATGTTTTGCATAAACTGCATTTCAGGACATGTCAGAGGATCTTGGGACCTATGTCTGCTCAGACACGTTCAGGAGAATCCAAGGAACCAGACCATCACAATTCTTCTGATAATCATTCTTAAAAGACAACATTGGTTTTTCTTAAGGTTGATCAAAGATTATGGTTATTTTGGTTCTGACACGAGTGGATCATATTTCTTGCCACTGTTTTTTTGTCAGAGTAGATGATGAGGTCAAATAGTAGAGCAATGGTAGGTGATGACAGATCCAAGTATTGACCAATCAGCTCATCTTCATGTTGTCTTTGATTTTTTTTTTTTGTTTTTTTTTTTTCAAATTTACTTGTAAAACCTTCATGAGTGTTGTTGTATCATTCTAATGAGAATCGTCTCTCAATTTTGTACCCATTTGAAGGCAGCCCTTATTGGATTATTTGGCTATGTTATTTAGGGGTTTTATTATTATTATTATTATTAGAGAAATGTTTGCATGCTGCCTTGCAGCCACTTATGTGAAATAATCTGGTCCATTGATTTTTACTTTTTTTTTTAAAAAAAAATTCCAAATTAAAAGCAAGATCAATAGATCAGATTTTGCCACATGGTGGCTGCAGGCAGCATGCAAACATTTTTCTTATTATACTTCTTCTTTTTTTGAAGTTTGACTAAGAATTCAAATGGTTTTTTTTAATTAAAAAAAAAATTGGTAAAAATCTGAAAAAATAAGCACAATTTTCAAAATTTTAGAAGTAAATTCACATGATTACAAACAACTTTTGATTTCTATACACAATGATACACATCCTTCACAAAGTAATATAAGAAAGCCTCGAGCAATTTTTGAAATGAAAGCGTGTAGAACTTTGATCCATTAGATTTCGTCTTTGATAAAAATTTCAACTTTATGTAAAGAGATTATTATTACTAAAACTTCTTTATTGCTTGGCTTTCATCACAACAACAAAACCTTAAAGGATGTGTTTGTTTTGGAAGGAGGTGAGAGAAGATGAGGTGCTGGAGTCCAATACTTGTTGTCATCTCCTCTACTCTCATCTCATCTCCTATTTTTCTTTTCTTTATTAACATTTTTCATTTTTTTATTTGTATTCTCTTGTGTTTAATATATTTATGGTTATAATAATATTATTATTTTAATCTTAAAAAAAATATTATTATTTAAATATATTAATAATATATATAATTATAGAAATTATACTATTATTATATCAAATATTTATTTAAGT
>JBBMKA010000018.1:8609519-8635823 GCA_037833695.1 Sechiopsis laciniata
TGAAATTATGTATTCAAATTAATATTTTTTCTTAATAATTAACAATATAGTTGAAATTTGATAAATATTTTCTAAGATAATTAATTATTTGATATATTATTCATAAAATATATATATAAAAAAAAAAAAAAACAAAAAAACAATTGAACAGGAAAATTTCCCGTGGGGAACCCGATCCTCGAGAAAAAAACAGTGAATTTTATGGGGACGGGAAAGTCATTCCCCATTCCCCAACCCCGCCCCGTCCCGCCTCGTGGACATCTCTAGTTACAACTTATCACAAATAACATATTTTTGTGTAGATAAAAAATGTTATTCTTAAAAAAAATTACAAAAGTGTGGTCAATTATGTAAGGGCATAAACATTTCTATTAGATTAAAATGGCCAACCTCAATGATAAAAATAACATAATATATAAATATATATACTTTTTTAAGTGACAATGAATATGAACTAAGAAAACAAAAAGAGTGTGTTTTCAGTTCAACAAATCAAGTCGGGAGGATTTGTAACTTTTTAGTTATAAGAGTACACTAATTTTAAAAAACAAAACAAAAACACTTATTAACCGAAATCATTATATCATTATTTATCTAATTTATACTTGACTAAAGAAATTTAATTTATAGGTAGTTGGTTATCATGAATTGAACTCATCACCTTAAACACCTAAGACCATTTGTTATAAGTTAAGTCACTCCTTGATGATTATGCTTACTTTTAGAGATAACATAATCCTTAATTACATAAAATAAGTTGACCAAAATGATAATTAACCTAATTTTAAAATCCGATATATTTAAGAAGTGATTATTTTAATTTTAAAATGAATTTAATTTTAGAAGTAAATAAGTGTAAAAGTAAATTAAAAAAGAACATAAAGATTAAGACTCGGTATCATTGAAAGGTTAGGAGGGAAAACCTACATTTTCAAACATAAAAATTAAATTTAAATTAAATTGGTTAAAATATCATTTTTGACCATCGATTTTGGATTTGTTCTATTTGAATCTATGAAATTTCAAATTTTTAATTTTGGTCTCTCGACTTTGCTGTTTGTTCAATTTTGGTCCCTTCAACTTTAAAATGTCTAAATTTGGTCTCGAGCTATCAAGAAAGTTAAAAAATGGTCATATAAGTCAATTGAAATTTTTTCTCACTCCTAAATTATTTTCTCTCTATAAAAGTTTTACCTCTCTTCAATCCACCTCTCACTTTTTTTTTTCGTTTTTCTTCTTGATTCCATGATAGACTATGAATTTTGAAAATAAAAAATGACAAATCAAAATTAAAAAAATGATTGTTTAAGAAATTGTCTCATGTTACACAAATTGACGAGAGGAAAAAAGACTAACGAAAAGAAAAGAGAACTAGAGGTGGATTTAAAAGAGATAAAACTTTTAAAAGATAAGAGATGAGAGATGGAAGAGAGAGAAAACAATTAAACAGTGAGAAAAAATTAATTTGACTAAAAAACCTATTTTTTAACTTTTTTGATAATTAGGAACTAAGTTTAGACATTTGAAAGTCGACCGACCAAAATGATATTTTAATCCACTAAATTCAAACACGGACTAAAAAGATAATTTTCTATAAAAAAAACACACAATTTCGAAAACCATTATGTCAAAGAGCATCACAATTCACGAAAAACAAGTCATGAATGCCATTTCTCAAATACATATAAATGTACGCCATTCTTCAAATCCACCGCATTTGGCAATGTCAATTTTGCGGTAAAAAAAAAAAAAAAGATTCCTAAGAATAACTCGATATGCCTCGTGAGGAACAACCGAAAACGGCAATCGGGAAGCTTCTCTGCACCATTGTTTCCGATTTCTGAAGTTGCAGTTTCATCAATCTCAGCCCAGAACGATTCAATTCAGAGCTCGGATTTTAGAGATCGGCCCCAAATTTCGATTCCACGGAACGAGATCTAAGCGAAGAAGATGAATATCTTCAGATTAGCGGGTGATATGACTCACCTGGCCAGCGTTCTCGTCTTGCTTCTCAAGATCCACACCATCAAATCGTGTGCCGGTATGGATTTCATCTCCCTTGCGCTATTTATTTGATGGGATTTTAGTTTTATTGCGTTGTGTTTTGGAATTTTAGCGTTATGATGGGCGATTTCTGTTTTGTTTGTTGTTTTTGCATCTTTGGATTTTGAACCCATTGTAGCTTGTTGATTTGGATGTTTTTACTTTGGGTTTAGAAAATATTTGTTATATTTTGACATATTGCATTTGCTTGTTTTGGAGTTGAAATGTGCGAGAATGACCTAAGGATTGCATAAGTGAAGTTTTTTGCCTTTTGGGATTATAATCCCAGCATAATAATTATACACTGTTGGTTGGTAATGGAATTGATTGCTCGAACCAAACTAACAATGTGGAATTTTGGTCGGGGGTGTTTGGGGTAAGGAGTTTGAGAATGATTATGGGAGTATGAGAATTAGGCAGAGAATGATTACATGAGAATAATTAGGTGAAAAGAATACTTATGGGAAGAATAAAATAGTGATTATGAGGAGATTGAAAAGTTATGAGAATAAAATTCAGTTATGGGGAGAGTAAAAAATGGTTATGGGGAAATGTGATTATGGAGTGAATGATTCTCAGTTACCCAAACGTAGGTAAGAGAATCACTCTCCCCATAACCATTCTCATCCTTTCTCTTTTGGAATCTTAGCATTATGACCAATTTCTCTTTTGTCTTTGCTGTTTTTGCCTCATTGGATTTGAACCCGTTGGAGCTCATCGATTTGGATGTTTTGAATTTAGGTTTAGAAAAGATTTGTTCCATTTTGATGTATTGCATTTCTTGTTTTGGATTAGAAACGTGTGAGAATGACCCAAGAATTGCATAAGTGAAGCTTTTTTGCCTTTTGAGCTAATAATTCCAGCATATTAATCATACACTGTTGGTAGGTAAAGGAAATGATGGCTTGGATCAAACCAACAATGTGGAATTTCTGTTAGGGGGTAAAGAGAACGAGAATGATTATGGGGAGTATGAGAATTAGGAGGAGAATGATTATCAGTATTTGGCGTGAAGATAATAATTATGGGGAGAATGGTTACTTGTGTTTAGGGTGAAAAAAATAATTGTGGGGGAATAAAATAGTGAGTACAAGAAGAGTGAAAAGTTACGAGGAGAATAAAAAGTGGTTGTGGAGAAATGTGATTATGGAGTGAATGATTCTCAAGTACCCAAATGTAAGTAGGAGAATCATTCTTCCCATACCCATTCTCATTCTTTCTCTTTGCCCCAAACACCCCCTTGGTGTTAACATTTTTTCAGATTTGTTAATGATATCAAAATCTCAATATATCAGTTGGGATTTGTTCTTTCTGGGTTTTTTAGTGCTTTATATGCTCTTCATTGGTCTGGTTTTGGCTGAAATTTTGTTTGCATACTTAATATGCTTCATTTATGCAGGTGTTTCGTTGAAGACTCAAGAGCTTTATGCACTTGTTTTTACAACCCGCTACTTGGATATCTTTACCGACTTCATATCTCTATATAATACGGTCATGAAGATAATTTTCTTAGGGAGTTCATATTCGATTGTTTGGTATATTAGACGCCACAAGATTGTTCAACGGTCATATGACAAGAACCAAGACACTTTCCGCCATCTTTTCCTTATTTTACCTTGTTTTGTCTTGGCCCTACTTATCAATGAAAAACTTACTTTCAAGGAGGTTAGCTATTCCTTGTGATTTTTTTTTCGCTTACCTATGAAAATTTACATTGAAACTAGTCAAGGAAAAAAGTAAGAGAAAAAAAGATGTAAGAGAAAAAAAAAATGTAAGAGAAGGCTAGTCATTGTCTTCATGTGTATGTCTATTTTGAAGCTTTTGGTTAAGGAATTGTTGCATATTTCTCTCCTAGACTGAGCTCAATAAATGGAACAGGTCATGTGGGCATTTTCTTTGTTCTTGGAAGCTGTTGCCATCCTCCCTCAGCTTGTACTTCTACAACGAACAAAGAATATTGACAATTTGACTGGGCAATACATATTTCTTCTTGGGTAAGATTTGACTACCAATTGCATTGAATCAGTTTTATTGATGTGATAGTACTCGAATCCACGACTAGTTCCATCTTTTCTTATATTGCTATTTTCTAGTTTCTATAAGCACCTCTGGTTTAGAATCATACCAACCGTAAATACTAGTCAGCTAGAAATTTGAATACAATTTCATGTTTGCTTTCTTTTGTGTAAAGTGTAATTACATTTTGTCTAGTATCATATGAATTATGAACTTATAATTACATTTTGTCTGAATTTAGGTGTTTAGTATAAGTGTGCCGAAGTAGAAGTTAATTTCATCATTTCCCTTTTCAGGGGTATAAAACCTCACCTATTTTAGATATTGTGCCGATGAACTTCAACCAATTGTAAAAATAATAAGTTATAAGATGTCTGTTTTTTCTGATTTTTTGATTTTTAATTTTTTTTATATATATGTGATTGTTGGGCCAGCTTGCGCGCATCTCGACTATTGTACTGAACCCATAATCTCTTAGTTCCCCAAGGTTCTCTTAACCTCTAGGCCATTCCATGATGGCTATTTTGTCTTTTCTGAATGGTTTAGACTTCAGAGACTGTAGGTTTTTTTAAGTGGTGTATTATAATAAATTGAAATTTCTTTTTGAGTAAGACTTTTTTTTTACCTCTGTGGAGGAAGATGTATATAGCAAATTGAATGTTTGATGCTTTTTTTTTCCTTTTATATTGAACCATGGTACAAAATAAAATCTCTCTTACCGTATGACCTTCATATAAATTGGATCATAAATTAAATCGCTCCTTGTATGTGGCTTATGCATTAGCGAAAATGTTTATCCCTGAATGCATACCCTCACTAATGACTTCAATTTGTATACTCATGCTAGAATTAGTAGTGGAGGTTCCAGAGCACTGTCTACGAAAAGATAATAAGAGCAACTGTATTAGAGCCTAGAACATGTTAGAGCAAAGAATATACACGTACTGTCTCAGTTAGAGTTGACTTCATTATTTATATTATTGCAATTTGATTTCAACCTATAGAATGTAAGTGCACAAATAAAGTAGAAACAGCACCCGGACGATCTAACTAAGTCTATGAGATTCGTCATGCAAAATTAGTCCGAGGACAAGGCATTTATGGAGGCTGCTATACAAAACTAAGCTGTGCACTGTTTAATTTGATAGTTTCTAAAGCTTCTTCTTCTCTTATGAACATGTATTAGCTTCTATTAGATCATCTACTATCAACTTCTTCGACTCAGTTATGCCAACCTCAGAACCTTATGAACAAAAAATCCTAATTGAATCCTAACGTTTCTTTATGCAGCGCATACCGAGCTTTATACATTGTCAACTGGGTCTATCGATACTTCACAGAGCCTCACTTTGTCCACTGGATAAGTAAGTCATCTCTTTCTTCCCCTCTCTTATGTCTTAGTGGCCGATTGTTTGGTGTTCTGCGCAAGATTTTGTTAGCAAATAGTAACTGCAGTTTCTTTAGATTTCAACAAGTATTCTTTTATTCCGGCGTTTTTTTAAAATTAAAAAACTGTTAGGTACCTACTTTAGGATATAATTGTAATAAGGACATGTAAAAGGGTCATAGAGATAATTAGTCAATTAGTTTGTTAAGGGGGTTTGTTAGTCGTTCTGTTATAAATAAGAGGAGGAGTTTTGAGAGAGGTATCAAAAGTATTCAAAAGATGGTTTAGGGCTTGAGAAGGATTTTCAAGATGGGGAGGTTGAAGTTCCTCTAATATTGTAGGGACAGGCAGTATGTCCCGTGACATTAGTCGAGATGCGCGAAAACTGGCCCAGACAATCACGGATATGAAAAAAAAAATAGTGGTCTGTTCTTATAAAAAACGAAAACATTTTTCTTGATATGAATAAAAGTATTACAAGGTTTTTGGGTCCAGTTGACTCAAGACCTAGAAACACAATACTTATGAGAGCTTATAACCACGGTTCACAGTTCGACGCCTCCAAATTCGACACCATACTCATTTATTTTACTTGTTCAATTAGCTTTCGAGTAGTTGAATAATCATTTTCCTTTATCTTCTTGTATTCACACATTATGCTAAAATATAATTAAAATTAGTGTTGGAAGGTCGCAACATATTTTAAGTAGCACAGATGGAATTCATGTCAAATATTGGAGTTTTCCTTTTCATAGATTCTTCAACCAAGTTGGTTTCTTTCTCGACAAAATTGTGTATGTCAAATGTCATAGCCTTTAGTTGTGGATATATAATGAAAAGCTTGTTTGGCTCATAATCACCTAGAGGAAAATGGGTTGTTACATGTAATCACAGACCTTGGCTAACTTCCTAACAAACACATTTTGCGAAATTGCAGCTTGGATTTGCGGGCTCGTGCAAACGCTCCTTTATGCAGACTTCTTCTATTATTATTTCCAGAGGTGACATAGATCTTTTTTCTCCAAATATTCTTCCTTTGATTTCTTATATATGATCCAAGTGGGGATTTCTTTTCTTAATTATGTTATGACATTCACTCATGCAGTTGGAAGAACAACCAAAAACTTCAGTTGCCAGCTTGAGAACTTGAAAGGATATATATATATATATGAAGGAGAAGCCACTTCAGCCACTTCACTTATTACACTCAGCAGTCAGCAGTATTTGTTTTTTTAGTTCACAGTTACCACAAAAAATTATTGATATTTCTCGAACCCTCATCGCATGTCGTTCGCTATGTTTAGACAGTTTTTGAGAGTGCAGGTACTTTTATTACTGCTAAATTCATGGAGAATTCAAGCCTGGTTTGTGTTGTAAAGATTCTCAATCTCCATCCACAACCAGAGCTTAGCAAAATTTAAGCAATTCTTAGAGGTTTTTTTGATGTCTTTGAACTTTGAGGGGCTTAGATATTGTAACTTTTATATCTAGTTTCTTGCTATAATGAGATTATATTGACATTTTTTCAGCTCTGATTCATACTCTTCTGTGTGAAAAGCTTGAGCTTATTAGACATTTTCAAAGCTAAGAGATTAGACAAAATTTTAGGTTTAAATGTCTATTAGATGATTTTTTTAAGTCTAAGGGCATCAAACGAGTCTAATAAAAACATAATTAGATTTTCTTAAAATCAAGTCTAAATACAAACTAAAAATTTAAACAAAATTTCATATAAAGATTGGCAAAGGAAATCAAATAAGTTAAAAGTAAAATATAATCAAACATAATTTTGGTTCTTCAATTTTAGATTTTGTTTCATTCTGGTCTATTTTAGTTCCTCAACTAATCCATATACTCTAAATAAAGGATTAAAATGGGTAGATTATTTTTCTTAAACATTACTCTTGTTTTTCCATAAATGTAAAAAATATGTCCATATTTTAGTATTTCTGGTATTAAAATTATTAGTATTATTGAATCAATTAAAAATAGAGTTGTAAATCAGAAGATTGGTTGTAAAACATATTTGGTCTCTAAACGAAGTTACAATTTAGTCCATTCTAATCTCAATAGCAAACAAAAGAAACTATTCTAAATAGTTCTTATACATCTAAAATCATTTGAAAGCTATACTAACACACTTACATACACAACTAGGAGTACCAAAGTGCTTAAACAATTTGATTTGTATTACTGATTCTGTTCAATAGAACTAAATGGGAGTAAATGTTGGCATTTCCATTTAATAAGAGCATTGAAAAGATGGCAAATTGAAGTTCTTAGAATCAAAAAACCTTTGAACAATGACATTAATCAATACAATCTCCCAGTCTCCATTTCATCTCTCCACAAAACAATGAAACTCATTTTCAATCAGCATTAGCATCATCTTTCTTCAAGTTCAAATTATGCTGCAAAATTACTCACTTCTTGTATCCTCCTAACGTTTGGTTTTGAAGATTTTGGTTGTCTTCGAGAAGCCGATCGTATTCGAGAAGAAGATCAGCAGCTTGTTTCTGGAGGGAAGTAACATGAGCATCAGCAGTTTCAATTCTCTTATCTTTTTCCTCACATTCCTGCTTTAGTTTCTTCAGATTTTCTGATAAAGTTGATATTTGTTCTCTCAGCTCCTTTATTTGCTTCGAAGAATACTTTTCCTTTTCGGCTAGCTCGGTCTTCTCTTTTTGTAGCTTTTCTACTTCCTCCTTTGACGTTTTGACGTTCTCTCTTAATCCAATAAGCTTTTGAAAATAATGGTGCATCCGATCGATTATGAACCCAAGGAATAACGTAAAACCTGTAACATCATGTGAACTATATCAATCTACCAGATAACATCATGCTAAGTAATTCTGAGTGTAGAAACTAACAGTTAATAGATGATGAAATGAAGTTATGATGATGATTCGTCAACTCATGTCCATTCACAAGTGTAGTGAATGTATTGTCATCAATGAATGTTTCTTATCAAACACAAAAAGTTACTGGACTGTCACCAGCGTCGAAAATTCATCCTCGAGGACGGACTAACAACGGATAAAGACACATAAGCTTGGTTCAAACACTCATGGGATATATATATATATATAAAATCATTCCATGGTGAATTTGAATTGGTCAAGAGGGCCTTGAGAAACTAAGAGGTGATGGGTTAAATCCATCCACCTATTTAGGAATTAGTACGAGTTTCCTTGACATCTAAACATTGTAGAGTCAGACGGAATGTCACTAGTTGAGGTGCGCGCGAGCGTGCCCAAACAATCACGGATAAAAAAAAATGGTGAGTTTGTGTTCATGTGTAACAAGAGTAGAAAACAAACAGACAGTTTGAGATATCACTTCTTCAACTCTTTTATGATATAGCATTCTCAAGAAAATGGTCCAAGGAGACAAAAGGCACATAATTGACTTTATAAAAATTGGATTGAATTAGATTATAAACTTTCTATGATATGAGAGCTTAAATAAATTTCTTGTACATGACTAAACAAGATCTCATAGTATAGTATAATTATTTAGGGAAAGGAAAATGATTGCTGGAAGGTGTTCAAATTGGGTTTCCATTAATGGAAAGCTATGTAATTAAACTCTGTTTGTTATTAACAAAATTTGGGATCGGTTTTGGTCGGATTCTTAGGATATAGTCTTTGTTTTGCTTAATACTAAGCTTATTCTAGACAATTATTTGTAACATTTCACATTGTTACCAAGAAAAGAAAAAAATTTCTTAATACAACAGCATTTTTCACATGGTTTATAGATGTTCTACCCCACAGTCACATCGAACTCAACAGTCAACAGACAAGAATGATGTCTATGTCTAAACCTCATACTAGGATGATATCATCAGATGGAAGAATAATGAAAGAAGAACTGAAGTTAGAATCTTATTATTATTATTTTATAATCGAGAATCGGAACTTCACCCCACTACATATTCGAGGGCCCCCCTCTCATCCCAAGACCTGGACCCAGAAAATAACAAGAAATTTGATAACTAAGCTCACTCGTGAATTTCGAATCTGGGACCTCCAAGGAAGTGCCTTAAATTCAATTAGAATCTTATTGCTTAGCAGAAGATAAGTAACAATTATTAGTTGTAAAATTATTCATACCCACTCTGCTTATAGATTGAAACTCAAACTTAGCCATCTTAGACATCTTCTCAATGAATGAGAACACATATCAGTCTAAACCAGTTGTTTTCCAGTCACAACACCAATTCGCCTGACGCCTCGACTAAATATGCAGTGTCCAATTCAGGTAATGAACACTAGAACTAGCTACATATAGCATTATTGTTGAATTATGTTAAATCACCAATCAACCCAAAAGTTTAAGCTCATGGGCTAGGGTAAATTTAATTATATCAACTAACAATCCCTCTCACTTTGCAGCTTAGAAATTTGAGAAATGCCCTACAAGTGGAACTTAATTTTAATTCGGGATGAAAGACTCGAACTCAGGACTTTCTGCTCTCATACTATGTTGAATTATGTTAAATCACCAATCAACCCAAAAGCATAAGCTTATGGGTCGGAGTAAATTTAATTCTATGAACTAAAAATTATCAAGGTTTTGTTTTCACTTATCAGAGAAACCAATTGTTTATCTTCCAACCATAAGAATATTGACTTAAAAGTAGAATGCAGATACAACAGAACAACAAAAATCAAGCAAAACAAACAAATCTAAACAGCCAATGAACACAAGATCATACCAATGAGAGAAGCCTCAAGCAATTGTGTCCTCCAAAGAACCTGATCCATGGGTGACATAGTCCCAAGCTTTGCACCTTTGTTCTGGATCTTAACAATGTTCATAAGACTGGACAAGAGAATAACAGACATGGTAGCAGCAATTGTCTTAACTGTTGCTGGACCCTTCCCCATTTTTAACTGATCTAAACTCTTAATCACAAACTCTCTCAACAGCCCAATCTTAACCAGTAAGAGAAATACCACAACTCCCTCAGCAAATATAACCAAGAACAGTAACTGAATCATCTTTGCCACTTGAAAAATCAAAGATCCACCAAAAAAATCACAAAAACCCTAAATCCCTAAAAGGGTGTTCGATTTTGATCTTAAAAAAAGGAAATCTAAAACAAACTTCCAAACCCCAGTTTCAATTCAGCTTGTAGATGAACACAAAATGACAATCTTTTGAAAACCCATTAGCCATTTTGCAAGAAACTGATGAGAAGAACTCAAACTTACTTGCAAGAAGTAAAAGCTAAGTGAATAAGCTCACACCCAGAAAAGGATGAAGATGAAAGGGCACAGATCTGCAAAATTTAGCCCAAATGAAAAGAGGAAAGCTGCTGTTGAAGAAAGCCCATGTCTTACTTTTGGAGTATTTGCTCAAAGTAAGTAATGGGTTTTGGTGTTAGGTCTAGGAATTGAAGTGGGCATAAGCTTTTTTTTTTTTTTTTTATGAGATGAAAAAAAAAAGTGGGAGATTAAAGTGTAAAAAGTGGGGGGAAAAGCAAATAGAGATAATGGACAGCTAATTGGGATTATGAAAGGAGAAGAAGCTGGATTAATGGGCATTAGTTACAATAATAATTTTGATAAATGAGATTCCCACATTTAACTTTTTATTTAATAGGTCGTATATAATATCATTCAAGATATATCTTTTTTGACAATTATTTTATTTATTATCCTGAAGATTTCCTAAAATGTGTTCACATTGTGTTGAGACTTTTCATTCTAATTGTGCCAAGTCACAGTGCAATTTATTTTCCAGTTATGTGAAAACAAAAATAGATATTTAAATTTCCAACTTTGTCTTTTGAGTTATGTAACATCTTAAATATATTCAAACTTAATTAGTTAAAGATATATATTCTCAATTCTTAACAAGTGAGAGTATCATCCTATTCTAGTGTTCAATTTTTTGAGCAGGGTTCAATAGATATTAAAAGGTCAACACTAAATTAAAGTTGTCATTTATTCAATAGTTATGTATTTTTTTTTTTGCATGTTTTTAAGTTTGAAGCTGGTTTCTTTCAACCTTTAAGGGAGTGTTTGAGCTACCAAGAATAAAGGAAAGAATGAGAATGCGGATGACTTCTCGTGTTTGGGCCACCGAGAATCATTCCCTCCATAATGATGTTTTTCAAAAATTACTCTTTTCATTCTCCTCCTAATTACTTTTTATTCTCTCTCCAACAACTTTTTATATATCACATCACTATTTTTCACTCACATCATATTCATTATTTTATTTTTTTCATAATCATTACCTCTTCCCCAAACACAAATAATCATTTTTCCCATAATCATTCTCTTCCATATTCTCCGCCTCACTCTCTCCATAATTATTACCATTACTATTCCCCTTCCCCAAACACTCCCTAACTCATTATCATGTTTTTATAATAAATGTACATAAACTTTTTTTTTGTCTATGGGTTCTCTCTCAAAAAAATATTTTGATTTTTGGAATTTGATTAAAGATTTAGTTGGAATGGTGGAGAGATGATTTCATTGTTTGATGGTAATCCAGTTCAACATTGTTGATGCCAAAATTTGGTTTTCGAGATCAACGGTAATTTGTATTTCGTTGGGACGAATACCTACAAAACAAACAATAATCAACTGGATACTGGCGTGGCGTGGTGTGAGCCACATTGCTTCCGATGCCTAAATCAGTCTTGTCAAAAAGTTTAGAGGAGTTGTTTCTAGAGTTTATAATAGCTTACCTTTTGTTAGGCTCAACTGACTATTTATGGCGTGCATACTTTCTGTGTGGCTTTAGAAATAAGATTTGGACTCTTGAACTGGGTCGAACTGGCTTTTGGGTCTAACCTCTTATAATGGTGTTGATCACGAATTTCACCCATAACATACATCATGATTATGAGTTTAATCTTAAAAATCGATATTTGACTCTAATTTATTTGAGAGCAGTAGTACATTCTTTGTAAGGTTTGTGGTTCTCCACCCAACTTGTACTAAAAAAATATTGAAATGGATTTTTTTTTTTTAGAAATATTGAAATGAAATTTAATGAAAAACGAACTTAATTTTCAAGAAGTAAAAACGAAAATCGTTGTTGATGTGAGTCTTCGTTGGTAGGGTTGGGTGTGGAGGGCTATATTATTATTATTATTATTATTAAATAAATTAACAATAGTTGAAATAAAAGAATTGAAATGTTTGACATTTTGTCACGGTATCAAGTATGTTATTGACGGTATGAAGAATTAGGTTGGATCTAATTATCATTTTTTAAGATATTGATTATCAATTGGAAAATTGTATTGAATTGAATGACTCTTATTCCAAAATAATTATAAATAGAGAGTAATTTAGATGACTTAAATAATGAAGTACATTTATGTGTCTCGATAAAAGCTTCATCATCTTTTTTTTAACTTAAAAAAATAGAAATTTAAAATTACAAAAAATCGAAGTATAACTTTCACCATTTAAATAATTTCAAGACATTACTTAAATTACTCTCTTATAAATATAAATAAATTATATAGTAAATAATTTCAAGACATGACTTAAATGTTCTCCTAATTTTTTTAATTAAAAAATATAGTAAATTAAAAATTATAATGTGGTTCGTGGCTTCACCATGTGGAACATACTTTTCAAAGCTTTTAATTTCTTTATATTTTATTTTCCTTTTACTTGAACGCGACAATAATAGCTGCCTGCTTTTTGAGCCTCATCGTATCAGCCGCCTCTAACATGACGCCGTTAACTCTGCCTCGTTTTCCATTCCCTTAACTACAACGGCCCTAACGTCCGTCATCTAACTTCAACTCCCACTTCCAAATTATTATTAAGAAAAAATTGATCTTCTTTCAATTTGATTCATGTCTTTGAGGTTTCAATATTTTTATTCATAATATTTCAATAACATGCTCTTGTAGTCTTTTAAATAACAAGATCTTTAGTTAATGTTAATTAAAATGATAATTATACTCATTTTTTATTTTAAAATATTGATAACGTGATTATTTTAGTTTTTACGTACGTTTGATTTTTAAAAGGAAAAAAGTAAATTAAAAAAATACCCAAAGATTAAAAGTGGTATTATTGAATATAGAGATTAAAATATTCAATTTTAAAATATAAGAAATAAAATGAAGCTAAATTTCAAACCTAGATATTAAAATGATAATTCTTTCTTATTATTATTAACGTAAATTATAAACTTGGTATATATGTTGAAATAAATTTATAATTTTATTTTTTTAAAAATTATAATTTAGTTATCATGACTTTATAAAATCTAAAACACATTATCTATCAATGGATTAAATGTGTGAAATTTATAATTCTATGATATTAGTTGCCACATTTTCATGTCTACTCATTATTTTATAATTATTATAGATGGTCTAGTGGTTAAAAAAAAAGTTGTAAAATCAATAGATTGTTACCTACAAATTAATTTCTTATGGCATCCAATTATTGTAAATTCTTATGACATCCAATTATTGTAAAATCAAATAATATATCTCGTGAAAATAGTTAATATGCAACACAAACACTCACATATATCAATTAAAACGAGAATAAGACAATTTGCTTGACTACATATTTATTTAGGAGCATTGCTTGTTTATTAAATTTATAGTAATAATAATAAAAAGGGCACATTGACTTCATTTATAGTAGATATGACTTAGAAGTAAATAAAAGCATTAGTAGGGGTCTTCAAAGTGTTTTTCATTTTCTAGTCAAGAACGAAGTTTATTTCACAATTGTCAAGTGACATTAATGACATTAAGTCACAACTATGATATATTTGACATTTTAAAATATGAAATTTGACATATTTCACATGTTTACCATATTCACTTCTCATTCATGTATCAACAAAGTCAACAATGAGCTATGAATTCAGCTAGTCAAAGATTTTGGTATGATTTGAATGAAACTCATCACACACTATATTGTGTGTTAATAATATAAACTCTCATCACGTGTTAGTTTGTGAGGGACAACTTCATATGTTGAAATTTGGAATTTCTAAAACATGTTTATTTGAAAGTCTCATTATAATAAATTTAATGATAAAATTTATTGTTGTCTCCTCGATTTATTCCTTAAAACATATACAAAGAGAATAACTATTAAATTGGAGAAGTAAAATTTTAACGACATTAAATGTTACATAATAGTCAAGAAAGTTACAAGTTCGAAACACCACTTCCAAATGATATTGAATTAATTATAAAAAAATAACTATTAAATCAAATGACTATTTACATACTAAATTTCATGTGTCATAAAACTTGCATTGCATGTATTATCTAAAAAATAAAACACTACTAAAATATGTTTATTAGAGGGTGTGTTTGGATGGAGAGTGTTCAAGGGTTGACCCAACCCCATGTTTAGTCTTTAGGTACAATGTTGCTTATATTATAATCATTTATGAAATTTCTATCTGAACGAATGTTTTCTAACACAATTATTTTAAATTATTTTGTCACAATTATTTATAATTTATAAATTCAAATGAGAGTTCTTACCCCAACTATTTATAATTATATATCCAAACAAGATTTTATTTCCATCAAATTTAAATAACCATTCAAAAACCTGTCATAATTACCAACCTCATTTTTAAAACTTTTTGGAGGTGTTTGTTTGAAGTAACTAATAGCTATTACAAATCAATTTTTACAATTCATTTTCAATCAGTGACATCCAAATGAACTATTGTAATCATCAAATTCTAATCCCTTAAAATAATCATTCATTTATAACCTTTCATTTCTAACCTCTAAAAAATAATTGCTCATTTATAATGAATTATTATCTCAAACTCTTGTACAAAAACTATGATTGAAACGAGTTATTAACTGCAATCCTTGTACAAAAAACTAGATTCAAATAAATTGGAAAAAAAATGCAAAAACCACCCCTAAACTATGATGTTTGTAAAAATTACACCTTAAACTTTTAATTTGATCAATTACCTCTTCTCAAATTTGATAAGTGTTGGAATTAAACCTTTTATTTCTAATTTAAGTAAGAAATGAAAGGATAAAATTGTGATTTAGGAAAAATTTGTCCATTTTCATTTCTCAATCTCACCTCTTCAAAACACAGAAATTAACTTCAGACAAGGACAGAAAAAAATCAAGAAAGGATTGAAAACTTTCATATCACATTTCTTATTTTTCTTTTATGTGTTTCTCCAAAATAAAATTCAATAAGAAAAAAATATTGCCAAAGAATTAAAGAGAAGAAAAAAACAATTGGTCTGTACATTAAAGAAAAAATTTGCCAAACTATTCGCCTAACTCCCGAAACAAAGATTGGTGAACTAATTGCAAGCGAATCGTTTATGATTTTGATCGCTCTCTTTCTCTATTAATCACTTTATGATTTTTATTTTCGATTCATGATTCAAAAACACCAGATTTCAAATTCTGTTTTTGATTCTTGATCCATCGGTTCGGGAACTCAAAATTTTGGATCTCTATTTTTTGAAAACTTGTATGTTTCAAGTGATTCGATCTCCGTTTTCAATGTTGTGAATTATTTTCTTCAAGTTTAGTATCTTTCTTCAATTTTATTATTCATGAAGTTTGGAAATTTGGCTCCACGGTTCAAGCGAATTGTTCCCTTTGCAGGTTAGTAAGTCTAGGCAATTCGTTTTGTTGGAATAAACACTATTCTAATAGAATCGATTATTCTCTCTATTGCATTCTTAATGAAAAATTAGCAAGCATATATATATATATATATATATATGGTAGATAAATCAAGCACAACACACAAGAAATTTTAACGTGGAAAAACCTTCTCAAGGCAAAGAGTAAAAAAACTACGGACCGAAGTCAAATCTCTACTATAATCGATAATGGGCAACAACAAGTTCTCCCTAGTTACAACTAGAGGTATACAACATATAGCAACTCAAGATAAACAATATTGGCAACAAACAACACTAAACAAGGAGAAATAAATAGAAAGATCTCACAAGATTGTGGAACCGAATTGTTACTGTAATCTATATGTAGAAGCCTCTAATGCACGATTCCACCGTTCAGATTGAAGACCCTCGTGTCAAGCACACACTGTAAAATATTGAAGCTGGCCGAAACCTTTTTGTTCCTCTCTAGCTGCTGTTTCTTTCTCTGGCTGCTTTTCCAGAATTTTTGTGCGTTTAATGAACCAAAGTGACAAAAGTCACTTTAAAACACTTAGCCCTAATGAATCTTATTTGATGGGCCTTCACAAGAGTGAATAAAATCCAACACGTTTCTCTTTAATTCTTTGGCAATATTTTTTTCTTATTGAATTTTATTTTGGAGAAACACATAAAAGAAAAATAAGAAATGTGATATGAAAGTTTTCAATCCTTTCTTGAATTTTTCTGTTTTTGTCTGAAGCTAATTTCTGTGTTTTGAAGAGGTGAGATTGAGAAATGAAAATGGAGAAATTTTTCCTAAATGACAATTTTATACTTTTATTTCTTACTTAAATTAGACATAAGGGTTTAGTTGCAACGCTTAGCAAACTTGAGAAAAGATAATTGATTTAATTAAAAGTTTAAGGGTGTAATTATTACAAATAAGTGATTTGTATATTTCTTCCGACAAATTATTATTAAAACTTAATTTTATAAAAATAACTTATCATTCATTCCAGCTAAGAAAACAAATTGGTTTTTTAATTAATCAATTTATAATTTTATTTTAGTATCTAAAATAACTGAGCCAAATTGGAAAAGCAAGAAAAGACGAAGACTTGTACAGTTTCTTCTCCTTCTGGTCTTTCTTTCATTTTCTTCTTTATTTTTTATTTTTATATTTATTAGCAATGAAAATCTTCCATTAACGAACCCAATCTCTCTCTCTCTCTCTCCTTCCTCTCTTTCTCTCTCTAGACTCAACGCTTCAATATGCTCCGCTTCTTCCTCGGTCTCCGGTGACGTTCTCCGCCGCGATTTCTCGTCAGAACTCGAGTTTGATCGGAACTCGGCAGATCTTCCCCATTTCGAAGCAGTTCCGGCCGCCGCCGCGCCTCCGACTCCGGTGGACAAATCGCCATGGCTGTAAGCTTCCATTTCTCTGATTTCGGAATGTTCGATTGTGCGTTTTGTTTGTTGTGTTCTGTTTGGCTGCTCGGAAAATTCTTTAGTTAGCGGGAAATTAGAGAATGAGCTATGAGAGTTCGAAATTTGTTTTCCGTCTGGAATTACGCGAGTTTTGTTTCTTCATTTTGTTTGCCCAAATGGGATGCGAAAGATCTAAATCGAATTTTAAAAGGTGTTTGGATGAGTTTTTGTATGAGTAATTGGTTTGAGGAATTATTTATATAAAATGGTTTCAGGAATTAGTTTGACCAGTTATAAAATTTTAATTTTTGTAATTACGGATGGAGGAGTTGCATCAAAAACATATTTTATATGGTTTTGTGGTTAATTTTTTAAAGAGGAGTTCGTATTTGAAACATTAATTATTTTGATGGTTATAAATGAATTAATAGAAATGTTAAATTTTACCGAATAGGTCGATAGAGCAATTGATTGTATTAATTCATTTTCACTCCACGGTCATGGATTTGATCTTTAGAATCGATATTTGTAATTTCCCTTCCCCCAACTTGTACTAAAAAAAATGAAGTTATTTTTAGTACCTATTTTGATTAGTTAGAAAATTGAGATATTTTGTTTGAATGTCGATTTTTATGGAGAAGTTGCAGCAAAATATTTGTTTGGACGTGGTTTCGTGGTTTTTTTTGTAGATGAATTAGAAGTAATTACTCATTTAGACTTGGATTTGAAATGATGAATTATTTAGAGTAGTTAAAAATAAAAAATTAGAAATAAATGGTTAAAATGAATTATTTTGAGTAGATAGAAATGAGTGATTATAAATTAAAAGTTAGTTTGACTAGTTAGAAATGAACAACTAAAAATGAAAAGTTATTTTAAATAGTTAAAAATGAAGATTTATTTTTCATAGTTAGAGTAACTTGTTTTGAGTAGTCGATAAATGTAAAATCCTCTGTTAAATTGAACAACGGTGAAAATTGAGAAACGGTTGTTAGAAGATTGAATCAATTTTGAGAACTGTTCAAAAGCTATGATTAATTTAGTCTGAGAGATTTAAAAATGGTTTTCTCTTTCGAAATCTTCGTACGGATGAAATTATTGGTAGCTTTTAATATATATATATATATATATATATATATATGTATATTTTTTTCTTCTGTTCATATTCTGGATTTGACCCGATTAGTGGTGGGTGAACTGTTCTTTTTTATTGAGGAAGTTCAGACACGACCATTTGATTCACTTATTTTATAGAAATATATTCGGGTATTATATATAAAATAATATTCACGTTTGTAGTTTAATATATAGAAATATATTCGGGTATTATATATAAAATAATATTCACGTTTGTAGTTTAATATGAACCACAATCTATTTGATTTTAAATTTAAAAAATAAAAAAAACAAAAATAGAATGTGGCTTATATTAAGCCACATAAGTGAGCATTATTTTATACATGTTCAGACATTATATAAATATTTCTCTTTATTTTAAATTAGAGTAATATTTGGATGATGTCGAGGATTCAATTTTTGCAGCCAATACATGTGGCTCAACCACATCCACCCATTTGTTGATGTATGTTTTCAAAAATACAAATCATTTTTTTAAT
Source organism: Sechiopsis laciniata (assembly GCA_037833695.1). Lineage (NCBI taxonomy): Eukaryota > Viridiplantae > Streptophyta > Magnoliopsida > Cucurbitales > Cucurbitaceae > Sechiopsis > Sechiopsis laciniata. Next base: position 8,628,627 of record JBBMKA010000018.1, read on the forward strand.
CTCTTTTTGCTTATCTTTTATTTACTTCAGTTCTATTTTTTATTTTGTCAACCATTTCTCTCTCTTCTAGTTCTATTGTTTTTTCTTGCCTTTCCCTCTCTTCTAGTTCCATTTTTTCTTGTGTTTTTTCACTTAGTTAAAACTTTTTTTCTTTTTTTATAATTTTTTGCTTCTCTTTTTATTTTTTATTTTTAATTTGTCAACATTTTCTCTCTCTTCTGGTTCTATTTCTTTCTTGTGTCTTCCTCATTCAAATACATTAAGATTTCTTCACCAACAAACTCAAGAGTGTTTGAAAAATCTCCTAAATCTAAAGCTGAGAAGAAGATGAAAAAGAATCTATGTGGAGTATTCTTTTCTTTTTTTGAAATTTTCCACGTCTATAATTAAAATTAAAATTACTCACTTGCAAATAGCAAGAAATGAACATTAGCAAAAATTTGGGGTGATTAAAGCAAGAAATTATAAAATACTTGAAGTCGGAGAAATATGAAGGAGATCAATTCTCCGGAGAAGAAAGTGAAATTCTTGGTTAAAACCAAGATTAGTTAATCTAAGTGAAGAAACACAAGAAGAAAGAGAATTAGAAGAGAGGGAAAAGCAAGAAAAAAATAGAACCAGACGAGAGAGAAAAGGTTGACAAATTAAAAAATAAAAAATAAGTATATAAAAGATAAGTAAAAAGACTAAAAAAATGAATTTAATTTTTTGAAAAACTACATCAATGAGCCACATGTATAGGCTGCAAATTTGAATCATGTCCAGGCACCATCCAAATTTTACTCTTTAAATTATGAGCAAAACTTACATATTTGTTGGTAAGTATGGTGTCCATACTTACCAACATACGAACCACATATTTTGTATTATTACTACTTTTCGCCATTCTACTCCATCATTATATAAAAAAATGATGCATACATCCTTGTATATAAAAACAATATCCATGTTTAGATGATGAACAAGTTGGGGCTTATTTAGAATAATATATGTGGGGTTTTACTCACTTTTTTTAATGTCTTTTTGAGTAGAGGACAATTAAGCTCTCAAACAATCATATCTTTGTTCTTATCCATATGATATCTGCTTTATATTTTGAACTTCCTCGAAAAGGTCTGGTCCTGAATTTGTGATTTTTGTTGAATCCTCAGCAAATCCCTCTTAAAACCTCAATTCTCCATTTTCTCAATGGTGTTTAAGTTTTAGATTGCCCATGTGAAAGATAAATTATTATATGCAAAATAACTTGGGAGAACCTTGAGGAAGTGTTTGGATGAGGTTTTAGATGAAAAGTTAGTTTGATGAGTTATTTTAAATAGTTAGAAAATTGAATTTTTTTGCGATACCTCGTTTGGATGTAGATTTGTATGGAAGAGTTGAAGTAAAAACTCGTTTGGATGCGATTTTTTTGTAGAGGAGTTAGAGACAATAACTTGTTTGGATGTGAATTTGAAATGAAAATTTATTTTTAGTAGTTAAAGATGAATGATTAAAAATGAGTGGTTAAAAATAAGTTATTTTGAGTAGTTAGAAATGAATGATTAGAAATGAGTAGTTATTTCGAGTAGTTAGAAATGAGAAGTTATTTTGAATAATAAAAATTGAAGAATTATTTTGAATTGTTACAATAACTTGTTTGGATGTAATTTTTTAGTAGTAGTTAGTAAATAATGCTCAATCTAAATCTTCCTTAAATTTGACAAACAGACACTCCCTGATACTCTTAATTTTCTTTCACATTTATTGTCTTTCATTGGATTTTTTTTATAATGGCTGTTATCACATTTTGGTTCAATTTGCTTGTGAGTTTAAGATCTTGAAAACAAAGAGAAAACTATATGGATTAACAGTATGCAATTCATCATCCTTATCATATGCATCATTCATGAGTGGTTTTTTTATTTTATTTTATTTTTTTATTATTATTATTATTTTTTTAAAATTTTAAATACCTTTACTTTTTCAAACAAGTGAGCAATTTTACCATGGTGAAGGAAATGAAATGGGCTGATATTGTTGTCTTTTCTTTTGGGATCATTTGGTTAAAATACACATGGATGAATATTTGTGGTGCATCTTTGGACTAAATTGTCGGTAGTGGTAATAAATGGTTCATACAAGTTTTTGCTTATATTGTCTACTTTAAATTTAAGTCGGCGCAGATTTTTACTATTGAATTCTTCCGATAGGCATTGTTATGCCAAACATATATATAATCCCTATGTATTGTTAACATTCTTTATTTTTGTTTCTTTTTCGGGTTTTATGAGTTCATCCTATGATGATAGGGATTTAAAATACAAATATTTGAATATTCTAATTAAGTATATACTTTAACTAGTTGAGCATGTGTGAATTCCGCAGCACGGAATTCTTCGCCATAATAATGCTTGAGGCGATGACCATTGGTTAAGAACTCTGAGTTGTCCGTCACGTTCCTTACTAACACAACACCATTTTGCTGTACCTGCACAACTGTGAAAGGTCCTAACCACTTAGATTTCAGTTTTTTTGGAAATAAATGCAGGCGCGAATTAAACAATAAAACCTTTTGCCCTGGTTTAAATTGCTTTGGCTTAATTCGCCTATCATGCCACTTCTTAGTTTTCTCTTTGTAGAGTTTGGCATTCTCATACGAGAATTGCCTAAACTCCTCTAATTCTAAGAGCTGTAATTTCCTGGTAGGTCCTATTCCTGGCGAATCTAAGTTCAATTCTTTTGTGGCCCAGTATGCCTTGTGCTCTAATTCTAAAGGCAAGTGACATGCTTTTCTAAATATTAAGCAAAATGGTGACATTCCTAGTGGTGTCTTATGTGCTGTGCAATAAGCCCATAGTGCATCATCTAATTTAACCGCCCAATCTTTACGATTGGGGCTTACCACTTTCTCGAGAATTCGCTTGATTTCACGATTGGAAACTTCCGCTTGTCCGTTTGTTTGTGGGTGGTACGCAGTGGCTATCTTATGCCGAATGTTATATTTCTGCAAAACTGACTTCAAAGCACGGTTAATGAAATGGGAACCTCCATCGCTAATTAAAGCGAGTGGAGTACCAAAACGAGTAAATATATTTTTATGCAGAAATTTAATCACAGTTCGCGCATCATTTTTTGCACATGCAATCGCTTCTACCCATTTAGATACATAGTCAACGACTACAAGAATATAAGTACACTAATTGACATAACTTTCTTTCATTGTTTGTAATTGACATTTAACTGAAATTGTTGCAAAATAAAGGATAAAGAAGCTGCAGTTCCGAAATTCGGCGAATGGAACGACAGGGATGCCACACCACCCAACAACTACACGGCTATATTCACGAGGGTGCGAGAAGAGAGACAGGATCAAGGAGCAAGAGCCCCGACGCTGCCACGGAACGGCAACAGCCCAAATAACCAAAACCATGAACACCAACAAAAGGTAGTTGAAGAACTCAGTTCAATTTCTCAGTCAAGCATTTGAAATTACTGATATTTGATATGCAAATGTTTCAAAATTTTCAGATATGCTGTTGCTTTCCATGGCCAAGAAAATGATATTGTTCATTGTTCTTTGCATTTTCATAAGCAAAGGTTTTAAAGAACACTGACAAGTGAATATATATTGAAGGATCTGGCTGCAGCACATCAACTTTTGTTTCATCTGATGAAAGTGTTTGTTTGTGGTCAAGTAAAGTTGTAAGCAAAAACAAAAACTGATTTTGAGTGTTTGGGGTTATAATTTTTGTTTTCGTTTGTTTTGTTTTGTTTTTAAAATTTTGAAATTCATCTGTTGGATATTATTCTTGAATTTTAATAATTGTATTTTGTGGTTGGTATATTTGGTTTCTATTTAGAGAGGGTTTGTTTATGTAGCTGCCACTTGCATGATTGTAGTTAAGAGTTAGAGATTAAAATATAAAATTTACCTTTTTAAGTACATTGACGTTGAAGTGACTATGGTGAATTAAATCCTTTACATTTTGGTTTCTTAGGCCTTTTTTTTTTATTTGTCAACGAGTTCGGTAATTGAGCGATATCAGTGTACACTTAATGACTCATAAATTTTGGGTTCGAGTTTTTCACCTCCAATTGTTGTAATATAACAAAAAGACGTGTTTTTTTATTTAAAAAAAAACACATATAACTTATTGAGGTGCAGTTTAGTTTTCTTATTCAAGTCCTCCACCTCCAAGGCATGTTTTTTATTTAAAAAAAACACATATAACTTATTTAGGTGCAGTTTAGTTTTCTTATTCAAGCCGTTCAATTTTTCTTTTATTTTTATTTTTTTAAATAAAAAATTATTCAACACAATATGCAGTTGGATGCCAAATTCTCCATTATAATTAAGTTCAATCTAATCACTTTCAATCATGGACTCAAATTGAGTATATATCAATTTACACGAAGTTTGGTTATAATAAATAATGAGTTAATATAGGTGCACATTATTATAATAAAAAATATTTGAAGTGTAAATTATTATAATAAAAGTTATGATAAAAAAGTATTTAAGTTATAATTAATTATAATTTTGACTTGTTTTTAAAGTCAACTCAATATTTATTATCAAAATAAATAGTTTTTAAATGATATCATATATAACACAATTACGAGTTGGTTAGGGGTTGAAATCTTAATAGTTATAGAATTACAAAAAAAAAAACTCATTATTTAATAGGGATATAATAAATTCTTCAAAAATCAAATCAAGGTCACGGTTTGAGTAATTTGAAATTCGAACCACCAAACCGACAATTTAAATAATTATATTTTTATGTAATTCCATAGATTTCACTATTAATATCATAAAGTAAATTTTTTTCAACCAAAACTTAACTTTTCATATTATCATATCAAATGTTTGGTATTTCAATAAAAATACTTTATACTTTTATAATCAAAATTATGCCAATTCATAAATCCATTTAAAAAACTAATCGACCAATTAACCGAAGGTCGGTCTTTACAAAAAAAATAAAATAAAGATCGACAATTCCCTTTAAAAATAACAAAAAAATCAATTTTCACCGAAAACGACCTCCGAATGACTGAATGAACACCCTTTACTCATTATAATAGCCACCAAGAAATTAAAAGTTAAAGAATCTCATCTCATCATACTGTTTCGTACATCTAATTCATAAATACAAAACTATCAACTTTATTATTTGTTGATTTAAAAAAAAAAAAAAAAACTTTTATTATTTGTGGTGGGACGATTCGTCCAATGTTCGAAGACACTTTTCAAACCAACCCCAATTCCCATTAGAAAAACCAAACACACGGAGTCAGTGACGTAGGCAGGTGCGACGGAAACATCCACGTGTCACGTAATGATTGGTCGTTCAAAAGACGACGTGGCGAGCGTCTTTCACTTTCGGGGAGCCCCTTCTCCCTCTCAGTCTTCTTGCAAGAACACAGAAACTTGCCATTGCCGTGTCTCGATTTTCGTCCCAAATCCCTAACCCTTCGCTCCAAATTTCTCTTTTTAATGCAAATTTCTCTTCCATTTCTCAACCCTAAGAATCCCAATTACAAATATCACAAACCCTAAAGCTAATCGTCCACTTTGAAACTCGTAGACCTAATCATCCATCGACCACAGCTTTGTATCTTCATCAACGGGTTATTTGAGGTATAGCGTCTTGAGATTGGACGGGTTTTGTGATTTTTTAATTGGGTATTTTGATTTTTGTTGTTTAATCTTGGTTTTGGTTTCTGGGTGTTTGATTTGTTTGTCTATGTTTGTGAATGATTTGGCTGATGTGGGTTTTGAAGATTTTCATGATTTGGTTTGGGGTTGAGCGTGTTTGTTGAGTTGGGAAAAACGATCCGGTGGAGTTTCAAAAGGGGTTTTGATGATCAATCGTGGATTTTTATCGTGAAGTCTTGAGATAAATCGGAGGATTTTACGATTTTTGTTTCGGGTGTTGTTGCGATTTTTGATTCCTGAAAGAATGTTTGTGGGGAAAGGGGTAGTGGTCGATCATAAGAGTGGGTTTTGTGAAGGATGTGGGGTTTTTCTTTTTAATTGTAAATCTTGAAACTGCTTCTGTTGGTTGAAGATTTTATAGTTGTCTGAGTTTCTGAGTTCGATGATTTATTTCTAGTGTATTTTGCCTTCTGTGAATCTCCTTGTGTTTATTGCATGACTAAAATTCATGCTGCTTATGAGGTTTTTGTTGGGAATAAGTCAGATGAATAATGATACTGTGTTTTCAATTTGTGTGCCATGTACAGTAAGGGTTTGTGGCGTGTTAGTTTAATTGTTTGGTTGTAAACCAGCTCAACTCCACGGTTATGGGTTCGATTATGAAAATCTATATTTTACTCTCATCTTAATCGAGTGAAGTTATATTTTTTTTTTAGTTTTGGTGTTTTTTGTGATTTCAAGATCAAGATCGTCGGTAGCTTTTAGGTATTCTCATTGAAACTTGTAAAATTGGTAAGATCATTGCTCTACCTAAGGACACTGTCACTCTCCTTCATTGCTTACTAATTGGACATCCTTTCAAAAACAACAAGGAGATTCTTTGGTGGAATTTAATCTATGCTTTCTTTTGGAAATGGTGGATGGAAAGGAACAATAGGATATTCAATGACAAACACCTCAATCTTGACAACCTTATTGAGTCTGCTATTCATTTGGGATTGTATTGGTCTCATCGTTCTTCTCCTTTTTGTTACTATGAATTGACCACTTTATTTTATCATTGGCATCATCTAATATAGATGCTTTGACTTTTTGTACTTTTTTCATTTATCAATGAAAAGTCTCTGTTTCCCATAAAAAAAAAATGGTAAGATAGTAACAAGGCTTAAACTATAGAAAAAAAATTGTAATCAAGCCTAAATCATATAAACTACCTGAATTTTTAAATGGTCACCATTAAAATGGTGACTATGGAATGAACTCATTCCTTGAACTTTTTATTTTTCTGAAGTTTTTTGAGCTCTTATTGATGTATACCTTAATTATAGCTAATCTTACTTTGGTCTAGAGTTAGATTATGTATACCTTAGTTTAGTTGTTTGTTGTAACTCAGTTTGACTTCACGGTTATGGGTTCGATTATGTATACCTTAAAATTGTGTGCCATGTTAGTGAATGACTGATTGGTAACCGAAGTTTTTCCAAGCTTCAAAGTATGTATTTGAGTGGTTGGTGTTGTTATTTTGGCTTTGTTGGAAGCTTGCTTTCTTGAAATTT
>JBBMKA010000018.1:8635923-8690695 GCA_037833695.1 Sechiopsis laciniata
GAGGTTTTTCCACGTTAAAATCGTTGTGTGTTGTGCTTGATATTTTTACCATATTTATGCTTGCTGTTTTTCATTAGTAACACAAGAGAGGGAATAATTGATCCTATTAGAATAGTGTTTATTCTCAACACGTTTCAAATTGTTGGTTGGCAATATAAAAAAGAAAAAAGAAACATTTGCCTGCCGATCAACAGAAAGGAAAAAAAGAAAAAGAAACATAGAAATGCTGATAAAATCTATACCATAATTATAGATACAGTTATTTTCTTAAATATAGTAAATATAGTTATTGATATTAATAAGTATTATTTATAAGATTTATATTAATAAATATTTACCATAAATAATTATAATATTTATGAATATTATAATATAATATTAAAATGTATTATTGAAAAACCAATGATGACTAAAAAGTTTACTCCATCCGGATAGGCTTAAAGGTAGAAAGATAAACAAGAAGAAAAAGCAGTCAAATGAAGCATAATAGAGGAAAAAAAAAAGAAGAAAGAAGATAAAAATGGAATCAAAGTCTGAAAAATAATTTTGAAAGCTTTTAAATGATTTGATCTATACTGACAATAACCAAAAAAAAAAAGATATTTTAATCTTTCTTTAGGACAAAAGGTATTTAAATCTTTGAACAATGGAAATGGATTTTCAAATCAATTAATTACATATTATAGACAAAATTCAAATACAAAATATCTTGCAAATTATAATAAAATCAAATCAAAGGCAAATCACCAATGAAAATGAAATAAAATGTTTTAATAATATGAACATTTGCATAATTGTAAATGTTTTTCAAGATATGTTTAAAAAAAAAAAGTTTTCCACGATAATATAGATTAAATCATTTGTATTATTTCAAATGATGATTATTATTTTTTTGATATGTTTTAGATTAGACAGAATATTTCGTCACAATATTTGAGATGAATATAAGTTGATCAGAAAAAATATCCATCACATTTCAACAATGCTCAATTTTGATTCTTATGCATTTTTTAAGTTTACGTTAATACTTATTTTCTTATATATATTGATTGATCGAAACATTATATCTCTCATTTGATTGATTCATTTTTTGGATAGAAATTGGATGAACTCTTCTCAATTACAAACGTAGGTAAATTATAAAGTATTCGCATGTACAATCACTAATATTTTTTACGTGTATTATAAATACTCACTAATACCAATATTATGTATTATAAATATTCATTAATATCAATATTATAAGAAATATGTGAAAATACTGGTTAATACTAATGACTATATTTGTTATTTTTTTATATATATATAAAATGACCGTATTTATAATTATTTTGTAGATTTAATTAGTTTTCTTTTGGGGGTAAAATATGATCTCAACCATTCAGCCCAATAACACAGAATTTATCCAGCCCAATTGTATTATTTCCAAAATCCAGCCCAGTGGGCGGTATCCTATTCATATGGAAAAAAGGAAAACTTAACAAGATAAATAGATATAAAGAAGCGAAAGTTGCCATTTTGGTTCAATCGCGGGTCTCTTTGTTCGTGTTGAAGCTTTCTTGTAGGTCTTCGAGGTTTGATTCTGAATCCCTTCTTTTTAGCTCCCTTTTTTCTTCGATTTGTGGTTACAATTTCTGAGATGGCTGAATTTTCTGTTGTTGCATCTACTTCTATTGTTAATTTTTTTTTTAAAGAATTATGAACGTGTCGGTGAAATGTTAGGGCAATGAAGAACATACGAATGTTTTATGATAGGAGAGTAGAAAAACATCATTGTTGGGATTTGGAAGATAACACAGACATTTGGTTTCATAGATTTAATACCCAGTTCATACAGATACAGCCACATAAATCTACATTTACCAGAAAAGTGAAGTTTTGTGAGATCAATAATCGAATTTGTTGTACTCATTTTCTAATTGACCGGTTTATTAACTATCCGTCTATCCCAATGGATTACAAAATATTAAGAATGTTAAGTTACCTCCCCAAAGGGTAGTCTTGGTGGTTGAGGTTTGGGGCTTTGAAAGCATGCTTCCTTAGAGGTTTCAATGAGCTAATTGTAAAATCTCTTGTTATCTTTCAAGTCCAGGCCTTCGGACGGGCGCGGATGCCCTGAGTATAGTACAACGAAGCTCCGATTTTCCAATGTAAAAAAAAAAGAAATGTTAAGTTACATTTTTTTTGTTATGCCATAATTATTAGTCTGATCCAGTATGCCGGTGTGAGAAAAACAAAACTGTTTGGTGTTCTTAAAGGTACCTTCAACTTAGCTCGCATTGCGGCATGACTAAGTCGTTAATTTAGAATTATTTATCATTTTGGTTGTTGAAACTTTTTAAATGTTTATTTTAATCCCCAAACTGGGAAAATTAACTATTTTTGTCCCTTAACTCTCAAGACGAATTGGCTTACTTTGTGTTCAGTTTATCTTTTCACTTCATGCATGCTCTTTTTGTGTTGTTACTTTTAAGTGAAACAACTTATTTTTTATTTTATTTTTTTTTCCCCAACAGGCTAATGTCTGCATATGACAATGTTGTTGGTGGGAAGTTGAAGCTTAAAGGGAAAGCTCTTGATGTAAAAGTTGGTGGAGTGAAGAAGAAAAAGAAACTAAAAAAGCAGCACGATCAAATTTCTCGAGATATGGAAAATGAGCATCCAGCAGGTTTGTTGTTCAATTTGTACTGGGAATGTTTGGATGGATATGAGTGAATGCATATTAGTGAATCATACGCATTATTCATAGGGAGACATACTAGAGAGCCAAGCCATTACGTTATTTGAATTTAGGATTTGTAGTCTGTTGTTGGCCCAGAGAGTTGTTAGGCAATAACCATAGATTAATTGATTGCCTGTAATCCTGGATTTGCTTGGGTGGATTGCATTTTAAACCTGTAGATTGATTTATTTACTTTCTTTCTCTAAATCATTGCTTGCTGAAATGGGAATAGAGGGAACACTTCACCTTTTCTTGTAGTAAGTAGCGTACTTGATTATAGTAGGTTATACCAATGAGAAAATATAGTATGATCATAGGTATATGAAGGAGGGAGAAGATGACTCCAAAATAATCCAGTATAAGTCGAGGATTCAATTAGAAATTCTAGAGAGTGACGATTGTCATTGAAGATCGTGTTGTTTCTTTCATCCACCATTTCCAGAAAAAAAATTTACACAAAATTAGTCCATAGACCTTCTTTGTGCGCTTGAACGGATGACCAATCAAAACATAGTAAAGAAGGGTTGGTGTGCCCTTCAGCCAAACAAAACGACCAATTGTATTGCTGAAATATTAAGCTTCAGAAAGAGCCCAGCAACAATGGTTGAATAAATGATCCTGAAATTCTTCCCCATTGTAGCAAAGGTGGGAACAGCTTGGAGATAAGGCAATCGTAGGCACTTTACCTTGAAAAATATCGTGAGTATTAATAGCCTTGTGGCTTAGTTCCCTGATTTAAAATTTGGGTTTTTTTATCTGTTGACAACCCTTCCTCAGATTGGTGTAGAACTGTTTGCTATCGTCAGGGATAATTTCTGAGTTGCTCATCAACAATTTCAGTAAAGATTTTGTGGAAAAACAACCATCCTTTTCAAGAGACCATAGTTATTTATCTTGATCAACATTCAAAGTAGTACCATCAAGCTTGTTAGACAACAAAGCCCATTCCTCAATCTCAATCTCAATCTCAGTGAATAGTCTTCTGAAAGAAAGATCCCATGCCAATGATTCATGGCTCAAAAAGTGCTTAATAGGCTGCAACTTTTTTATTGATAGCTGATATAAGTGAGGGTGTAGATACATTGGTTTGGAAAGATAGCCCACCAAATAAGGAAGGGGCCTACACTAACGGTTTCCCATCCAAAGAAATTTTACCTAATGAATAATTACAAAATGACATTTGTCATCAAAACCTAGAGAGAAATATAAAATCTAACAAGGGACCACACCTCCTCCAGAGATACCTCAATCCCACAAAAGATTTTATTGTTTTATATTATTACCTCCACCTGTTCTTAAGAATCATGCATACACTAGAGTTTTAGAATTTATTCTTGATTGAAGAACTATCTTACTGTTAATGGAAATGAATGGCTTGGCTTGCCTAAGAAAAAAATGCTACCTCAAGTCTCAAGTAGATCACCCTCATGAACATAGCTCAACTAGTTTAAGCATAATATCTTTAACCTAATTCTCACCTACACCAGTTAAAATCTTTAGCAGATTTTCACACTTACCATTTTTTTTCTTTCAAATTCTTTATTGAGATGATGATGTTTGTAAATCTACAATCTTTTTTGGTGGTAAATGCAGGTGGAAGTAGTGAAATCCCAAGTGATGTGAATGAGGAAGAGCAAGAAATAGATGAAGGGAACAAGTCAACTGAAGATGGGAAGGCTCCTCATTATGATGATCATCTAACACCAGCTGAAAGGCGTTATATTGAACAGAAGGAGCAAATTGATGTTCATAGACTGGCCAAGAAAGCTAATAAATCTCATCGTGATCGCATCCAGGATTTTAACCAATATCTGGCTAACATGAGTGAGCATTATGACATTCCCAAAGTTGGTCCTGGCTGATTATTTCGATTCAATCGAATTGTTTTTTGTTTGTTAGTTCGAAGAATATGTATGGGTGAGATTCGAACATATAATCCTTTTAATCATTTGAATCATATTTTAGTCAATGGATCATTTTATTAATGGATGTTCTCTATGTCACTCTTAGTCTTTGTTATGTAAATTAATTGAGACAAATCTATATTATATCGTGTTTCCGCATTAATCCATCGTCTTTGTTGCTTGTTAGTGGTGTTTTGTGCTATCATACAAGCATGTTTTATTGAAAAAGTTCTTTGAATTATAAATTTGGTGCAGAATGCCAACTTCAGTTCTGGTTAGGGTATATATACATTAGCAATGAAAGGGTTAGAAATTTGAATCTTATCAACAAGATCATCGAGGACAACCATTTTCAATAATAAGAGACTCTTAACAAGGTTGTGCCCTTGACTTAATGTTGGTTGTTTTCTTGTATGTCGAGATGTTATGTATTTTAGGGTGAATTTTAAATTTGTATTTCTAATTTGTTGATCAATTTTTTCTATTTCAGAAACTCAATTCGCATTTTACAAAAGTTGAATTCTGGTTCAAAAAGGGATTTATGAGTTTCAATGTGTCCATTTTCCAACACCATTTCTTATTCTACTCACGTTTATATTTTATATTTATTTTATTTTTTAATTTTATATATATATATATATATATTCTTAAAAAATTTAATATTTAGTTGAAAATTAGTAAATATTTATCATTAAAAGTTAAATATTATTTTAATAAGGATTTGTTAACTACTTGATAAATTATAAAAAAATATTAGATTGAATTGAGATTTAAAAAAAATTATATGGAAAATAATTTCTCGGGAATTCGATCCCCACAAATTTTTCGTGGGAGAATTCTTGCCCCATTTCATCCAATTTAGTGTGAATTTTGTGGGGAGGGATTAGAAAGAGTGACGGGGATGGGGGATGGTAAAGCCCTCCGAGTCCCGCCCTCCCTCGTGAACACCTCTAATAACATATTCCATACTGAATCCATTCTCTCCAACATTAGGCTTGGGCTTAGGCTTATGTGACTGGGCTTGGGTTTATTTGGCCCAATGGGCTTAATTTGTTTCTTGCAAAACGGGCTTTGGTTGTAATATCCACTGACACGAGGCATTGGGCGGACGACGTGGAACTGAGATAGCAATTGGTCCAAACCAAAAAACACGCTTCTCATTCTGTCATAATTGACCTTTCAAGTAATTATCCAACCCCATTAGTGCGTGTGCGTCACGCACCTTTCTCGCGCGTCACATCATCCTTCTCCATAATATCTATATGATTCCCTCTTTTGATCTCGACCTCTCCCTCGATCTAATATATAAACATTATTCCAAAATAAATTTCCATTAAAGCCCCAAACATTAGAAAAAAAGGAAAAAAAAATTGACACAAAAGTATTTTCATTTTCCCTTTTCCCCTCTTCCAAGAACTTTCTTTCTGATTTCTCCTCTTCATCGAGATCGATTTCTTCAATTTATTTGTGGATTTGATTCAGTAATCTCGGATTTGTATTGTGTTCGCCGGAGATGAGACCTCTTCAGCCGCCGCAGGGTGTGAATTCAGCGACCGATCGTCCTCGTCGCCGGCCGAATCTAACCCTTCCTCTTCCGCAGAGAGACAATACGTCGTTGGCCGTTCCTCTCCCTTTGCCGCCGCCGGCCAGTTCCAACTCCTCCATGGCTCCTCCTCCGTCCACCAGCCGTACGCCGGAGCCACCGCCGCGGAAGCATCAGGTCTTCAGCCTCTCCGATTTCGACCGAGTCAGTCGAATCGGAAGCGGATGCGGCGGTACCGTCTACAAAGTGATTCACCGGCCGACCGGTCGCGTTTATGCTCTGAAAGTCATTTACGGCAACCACGAAGACGCGGTTAGGTTACAGATGTGCCGTGAGGTCGAGATCCTTCGCGATGTTGATAATCCTTATGTGGTGAAGTGCCACGATATGTTCGATCACAACGGCGAAATCCAGGTTCTTCTTGAATATATGGATCGTGGATCTCTCGAAGGAACTCACATACCCAACGAATCTCATCTCTCCGATTTGGCTCGCCAGATTCTCAGCGGCCTCGCTTATCTCCATAGCCGCCGCATCGTTCATCGCGATATCAAACCCTCGAATCTCTTAATTAATTCGCGGCGGCAGGTTAAGATCGCCGATTTTGGCGTCGGTCGAATCTTGGAACAGACGATGGATCCTTGCAATTCATCGGTTGGGACGATTGCGTATATGAGCCCTGAGAGGATCAATTCGGATCTGAATCAGGGCCAGTACAATGGCTACGCTGGGGATATTTGGAGCTTTGGAGTTAGCATATTGGAGTTTTATCTTGGACGGTTTCCTCTTGCTGTGGAGAGGCCTGGGGATTGGGCGAGTTTGATGTGTGCTATATGTATGGCTCAACCACCCGAGGCGCCGCAGTCGGCATCGACGGAGTTTCGCCATTTTATTGCTTGTTGTTTGCAGAGAGAAGCTAGGAAGAGATGGACTGCGGCTGCATTGCTTGAACATGCGTTCATAACTAGGAAAAATGGTGCCACCGCGGCTAGTCAGTACCAGAATCAGCAGACGAATCATCAGAATCTTCGTCAATTGTTACCGCCGCCGCCGCTTCGTCCTTGAGGGTCTGATCATTTCTCATTTTGGGTTCTTTTTTTTTCTTTAATTACTCTGATGCCATTGTTGCTCTGTAATTTTTCTGGAATAGCTGAAGGAATGGCGAAATTGTTTGCTGTTTTAGAATTGTGTAATCTTTTGCTGATGGCTGAAATTCAAAGCTAAGTCTCAAATTTGTTTTAGCTACCGTTAACTTTGGCTGTTTTTAGAGTATATGGGTGTTCTTGCTTTTCTCAGTTGATGTTTGCATTTGTATGAAGCCATTAAAGCCTGTTCTTACCAAAGTTGGGTATCATAAAGCAGACCCTTTTCTTTGGCTTGTTCAATCATTGGTATTGGTTTGATATATCAATCTGTAAAAGTTATAGAACAATGGCATCACCTGGTTAGTGAGAGAAGCCTTTAACTATGGCTTCTACAATGCCTTTTGTTCTTTCATTTTGGCATTCAATTGACAGAGGGAGCTTCATGGAGTGATGATAATGAATAGTCATATATCGCCATTGTGATAAGCATTTTGACTCTGAAATTAACCTTCTTGACTAACATGTGTTACATAAACATGTCTCTTGGTTGGTTGTAATCCGGTCGGGGGATTCTGAGGTAGAATTTCATTTTGGAGTAGAGTTCCAACGAATGAAACAAACACACATCATTAGGAATCGGACTTAGGAGAATAAAATATGGATTCCAAACCAACGAATCAACAGCCAAAACTTCCTTCTAACACTGTATGCTTAAAGCAAGTTCAACCATGACCAAAATAAGCACTTTGAATGAGCCAGACAAGGAGTAATTGCTTTGGAAGAGGTCTAAGCGTTTTTGTATGCATTTTCCACGAACCCCTTGTCTTCCACATGTGAATGAACTTCCAAGTTTCCAAAATCAAAGTGTGCAGAAGCATCATCACACATGATTATGACGGTATGCGACCACGGCTGAATTAAACAGTAGATTATTATAACAACAAAATTATTATAACATGTGTTTAAGAGTATGGTTATTATAATAACAAAATTTTGGATGATGAGGGGTTATGAGCTATTTTGCCTGTTATTATAACTATTGAGATGCTTTATAGTCATGATGTCTAACAATTACCTAGTCAGAGGTCTTGCCGAAAGAATATAGGATAATTCAATATAAACAACTGCTTTTGCACCAAGCAATTTTCACAAGCAAAATACTCCAAGTTGAAAACGCAATGGTGGACTTTTTTTTTCTCCATTTCTCAACAGGGTTTCTACCTTTCTCTCCACTGCTAAATACGCTCCATTAAAAACGCAGCAGTTATTCTTTTCAAACTGAAAAAGGTCAAATTTTTAACTGAAAATACGATTAGAAACTGAATCAAACCACGTCCAAGAATAAGTATCTTTCAAACTAGCAATTGGGTTTGGCTAATTAATGTGTTATTATTATATTAGACTTATGTGTAATGTAATCAATAAACAAGTCAAAGTTAAACGGGAAGGGCGCAATAAGACGATATTTCGCAGAAGCTTCCTTCCTAACCAGTTGGGAGAGTTCGCTATATTTCTTTCCCTTCCTAATCGCTACCCAACTCGTCTTCTTCATCGCTCGATCTAATAGTTTTTGTGAAATTGAGAATCTTATTTCCAAGAACTTTCCTTCTTGGCTGGCCTTTGCCGGCTGTAGCGGCCAGAATCAATTGCCTATACGATCCAAATCAGTGGGACCCGATTGCTTCTTGTCTTATTTTCGCCACTTCTTGCTTTTGAAGCTTGGTTTCTCAGCTCGATTTGAGGATTTTTTGGTCATTCTGCTTCTGGGATTCGACCTGGAAATCCTCGTTGCCTCAGTTCAAGTTCATCTTCAATATGGTAAATACCCATCTTTGTTTATAGGGTAACTGAATCTAGTTTTTTAATCTTGATTTGATCTGGGTTTTTCTTTCTGTTAAGTTTTAAATGTTGGGATTTGACATGTGGGTTATGAAGTAGCTGATGGGTAGTTCATTAATATCGACCTAGATTTGTATTGTAGTGTAGTTTTGTTTAAAAGTGTTTTTGGGTTTTTAATTGATTGAGATGAACGTGCTTGTAGATGGGATCAATTGAGGAGAGAACCAATTACCTATCAGATGATGATATTCCATTGAAGGGTACACCAGTTTCGAAAACCGTATCGCATAGCTTTGATTGTGAGGCAGATCATGTGCGTTCTTCACCAGATGATAAAAGATGGTGGAAGAGGAACAACATTCGGATTAGGCCTCTTGAAAGTGCTAGAATAGTGTTGATTAATGCTAAGATCAACGTGTTGCTACCTTTTGGTCCTTTGGCAATCCTGCTACATTATTTAACTGGAAAGCATGTAAGAAGAACTTCTCTTTGTGATCTTACTAGTTGCATTTCTGAAATTTGTATTGAGCACATGATTGGATTATTCCGGAGGGCAGCCTTGTTGGTAGAGGTTTGGGGTCTCCAAGGTATGCTCCTCCCTTGGAGAATCCCAGATTCGAAACCTACAAAATTTTAAAATCCCTTTTTGTCTCCCGAGTCCAGGCCTTGGGACGGGCGTGGGTGTCCCGAGTATGTAGTGGGGCAAAGCTTAGATACCCGGTTATAAAAAAAATGACATGATTGGTTTGAGAAGAAAGAAGTGGTGGGAGAATTGTGTTTAGCTTCTCTTTCATGGAGCAGAAGCTCCCAGACATCCTAAATGGTCAATAACTGCATTGTGATGGTTTCCTTCATCTTGTACTGATCAACTCACTAATTCTTGGATCTTCGAACATTATACTCTTAAGATTTTTTTTCTGCTTAGTACATGACTTGTATGACTTGTCCTATGGTTCATAATTCCTTGATAGTCAGCTTTATATCTCAGGGATGGGTCTTCTTTTTCACTTTACTTGGAATTACACCTTTGGCAGAACGTCTTGGTTATGCGACCGAGTAAGATTTGGCTTCTCGTAGTCTCCATTTTGGATTTTATATTATTTCCATTGTTCTATACTTATGTTTGCAAAGATTTATGATGCAGGCAGCTTGCTTCCTTTACTGGATCAACAGGTATAAGTGCTACAATAATCTCCATCAGACATTGGTTGTTTCGGTCATTTTTTTCATTCAAGTAGTTTCTCTTTTGATCTCTAATGGTGGCTGTTCTGCTAGTCTCCTTAATAACTCAATGTTTTATTGGGCTTTGCAGTTGGTGGTCTTTTGAATGCAACATTTGGAAATGCAACTGAAATGATTATATCGATTTATGCATTAAAGAGTGGGATGATTAGGGTTGTTCAACAGTCATTACTGGGGTCAATCTTGTCAAACATGCTCCTAGTGCTTGGCTGTGCTTTCTTCACCGGTGGGATTGTTCATCATAAGAAGGTGCAGACTTTCAATAAGGTACAGAGTTTTGAGCTGTAGGAAACTATGCTATGCCTTTCTTTTGGTGGTATTTTACTCTCATTTTTTTGGTTTACATTAAAATCTGACTATTTTGCAACAGGGTACTGCTGTTGTGAATTCGGGATTGTTGTTGATGGCTGTTATGGGAACAACTTTTCCGGCTGTGCTTCATTTCACCCACACAGAACTTCATTCTGGAGAGTCAGCATTGTCTCTTTCAAGATTTAGCAGTTGTATTATGTTAATTGCATATGCAAGCTACCTTTACTTTCAACTAAAAAGTCAGCACAATCTCTATGGTCCTCTTGATGAGGTGAGTCAATTTGGCTCTATGTTTGGATCTTGCATTTGATTGTTGTTTGTCGATGCATCTAATTGAGTAACATATTTAGAGGTGCTATCAAGGAAATGTCCAATACTATATATATATATATATATATGTGTGTGTGTGTGTGTGTGTGTGAGTGTCCAGATAAATTTACATGCATCTCGACTATTCTCACGGGACAAACCGCTTGACACTACAACATTTGGTTATCAAGAAAATTCGTAGGAAATTAATTCTTAAATGACCACCATGTATTGAACCTACAATCTTTTAGTTCTCTACACCCTCTTTTGACCTCTAGGTCACTCCGTGATGGTTTTGATACTATATTTTTCACGCAGGAGTTTCAGTTTCAAGCAGAGTTGCTTTTAGTTCTAATGGTTTTAGCCTTTTTATATATCTTTAGGGAGGCGATGATGAAGTTGAGGAGGATCCTGAGCTTTATGCTTGGGAATCAATTGGATGGCTTGCTATCTTGACTGTATGGGTATCGGTTTTATCTGGATACCTCGTTGATGCTATCGAGGTAAAATTTATTCTAATCAGTATTATAACGTAGGTTTTTCATGCTCTTCTTTTCTTTTCCCATCCTCGGTTCCATTACAATCATGTTTCATATGGTTGTTTGCTTTGCTCGTCAATCCATTGAGGCTGATGCATATTTAGTTAGTTGAAAGATTTTTTGAAGTGAAGCTTACAAACTTTGTTTATCCTAGAAAACGTTGACTAAAGATAAAATAACAACAAAAAGATATAGAAGAACAAAAACTGTTTTTGCAAATAAAAAGTAGGGGATTTTTCGTGAATAACAAATAAAGGAAAAAATTTCTATGAATGTCAAAGTTTTAGAAAAAAAATCGAACATTACAAAAATTGATTCAATCAAGTTAAACTGATGGCCACAAAACTGATGGTTTCAATCAAGTGAAACTGAGGACCGGTGAAATTGATGACTTCAATCAAGTTAAACTGATTTAAAACAATTAAGTAAAATTGATTGAAAACAATGAAAGTTGAAATATTTTGCTAATGAATGTATAAGACCATTGAAGTATTCAGCAAATTTAATTAGTCTGTGGGTGTTCTATCAGGGAGCATCTGATTCATTACATTTGCCAGTGGCTTTTATCAGTGTAATTTTGTTGCCAATTGTTGGAAATGCTGCTGAACATGCAAGTGCAATCATGTTTGCCATGAAGGATAAGCTTGTGAGTACTTTTGGATTTTTTCTTCTTTTAATAATCTCTTTATTTGTATTTTATTCTTATTGTTTTGAAAGAGATCGCTTATTTGATTTCTTGTAATATTATATCCCTATATTGTAATTTCATGAATCAATGAAATCGTTTCTTATCCAAAAAAAAAAAAAAAAAAGAACTCTTTATTTGTTTTGATTGACCTAAAAGTTACTGTAGGACATCACCCTTGGAGTTGCTATTGGATCATCTACACAAATATCCATGTTTGTGGTAAGTCTTGAAGATTATTTTCAAGTTTATAATAACACATAACACTTGATTAGTTGATTTAAACAAAGCTTTAGATGAAATGGTAATAAAATTTCTATTAGTTTGACTTGACTAAAACATTTTGTTGGATATGAAATTGATTTTGTATTTTTAACTTTACTGTTTGCCATTGATGATTGTAGATCCCGTTTTGCGTTGTCGTTGGATGGTGTATGGGAAGTCCAATGGACTTGAACTTTAAACTCTTTGAGACAGCAACTCTGTTTATCACTGTGCTAGTGGTGGCTTTTATGTTACAGGTGCCTTATCTTCTATCCATCCTGTATAAATAACTCTGCATTATAGGACTGTATGTTTGGGTTTTATCGATGTATTTTCATTAAAGAGTTTCATTTATATGCCACGAGCCATTCGAATGAAACATGAATTCATCATACATTTTAGTACAAGATCGATTTCTGTGTTAATTTTTGTATGTTCTGTATGATAAGTCACTGTTCTCATCTTCTTGGCATTGGTCATATTTGCAGGAGGGGACATCAAATTATTTCAAAGGTCTAATGCTTATTCTTTGCTACCTCATTGTGGCAGCCAGCTTTTTTGTACATATCGACCCTAGCAATGGTGAGTAGTTACTCCTTGAATCCACTACAGCTAAAAAATCTATTTATTTTACGTCCATGAGTGTCCAGGGCCCAGGCTAGCTTACGTGCATCATGGAACATAAGTTTTTTTTTTTTTTTTTTTTTTTGAGAACCACGGAACATAAGTTTAATTATACAATATTTGGATGTCAAGAAAATTCATATGAAATTATTTTCTAGGTAGGGGATTACCATAGTTTGAACCCATAACTTTGGCTTGGGAAACAAAAACAAAAACATACCTTGTCTTTTTTAAATAAACAATGCAAAAGTTTGGCCAAGAAGTATCTATGCTGATATTGTTGTACTCAGATTTCCCTATTATGTTTTTTAATTACAGCCTTATAAACTTAGGGACATAGGATTCCCTTCACATTTCCATATTTCACAGCTAACACTTCCAATGAACTTGGCTAAGATTCTGAGCACATAATTATTTATGGATTACCTCTCAGATGATGATTAACCCTCAAAGCAAGCTGGTCCTGGAACTTTACTTCAAGCTGAAGGTTGCATTGCATTAATCCTTAAACCACCATTGCTTCAGTTCTTTGGAACCTGCAAACATTAAAGGACTCACACAATTGGTTTAGACTTCAGTTGGAGTTTGGTTTCATTGGTTGAACTGTGCTGTAATATTTTTGTGGCTGGACAGTTAATCTTCTCTTCATTTGTTATCTTCCTTTTTCACTTGTTTATCATAAGCTTCAGAGATGTAATCTATATTCATTAATTGTAAGCTGTTCCTTTGAATGTTCTCGTCTTATACAACAAGTCTTCAACTGATCAAACTACATATCACCCAATATCAGTAGGAGAATCGAAAAACCCATGACAAATCTAGAATATTCAAAGGAGAGCTAGACATTTTTTTTTTTTTTTTTTTTTTTTGATAATCTAAAATTGAAGTTTCGCCACACTACATACTTGAGGACACCCACACCTCTCCTTAGGCTCGGATTGCAATGAATTTTACAACTAAATTCGTTCTAGATTTTAAAAGAGTCCAAGCCTCTGTACCACTTTTCATTAAGGGGCAAAATTGTAAATATCTCGACAAATATATATATATGTTCACTCATGCATCCTTTGAAATGACATGAGAAATTCATAATTTTTTTAGTATTTTCTTCATTTTGAAGTTTTAGTTGAAAGTAATGGAGAATAATTATGAAATGACTTACAAAATTGTACCAAGTTCATTAGTAGGATAGAACATTTTGGCCATCATCATGTATTGTCTTATTGAATTTGAATGATATGTTTGAGCATCTTGTCCCTAATAATTGTTTAGTTGGGCAGTATATATCAGTCACAATCTACATCGTACTGTTGCCACTTAGCAATCTGTCTCTATGCAATAATGTAGCAATCATAACAATATGGAGTTTTGGTAAAACAATCCAACATAAGTTGACAAGAGTTAATAGTTCATTCCACCAACTGATCAAAAAGGAAATAATGGCTTGAGAATGAGTAGGGAGTAGCTGAACAAGGAGAGAGTAAACTGAACCATATATTAGTAAAGTTTAGCCGGTGGTTAAGAGGACTTGAGGGATAAAAAAGTTATGAATCAATTTATTTATATAAATTAGTTTTTTATAAAATTTCTTGACAGTAAAATATTGTAAGGTCAGACGATCTGTTCCGTAAGAATAGTTGAGATGCAATAAATTGATCTAAACATTCATCGATATAAAAAAGACATTCAATACATGTTATGAGTATGGGGCTCTCAGCTTATGGTACATCATTTAACTTTTACCTTTATATTCGTTTTTTTTTGGTACTACAAGGAATCTATGCAGTCTCAGTTTTTTTAGGAAACGTAGAAAATAGAACGTGACTAGATTATCCATGAGATGAGCATTTTCTTGAAAACTGGGATGCAAAAAGATGTGGGCTTCTTTCCAGGAACAGTCCCACACTCAAAAACAAATTCCAAGGTGGAAGATGTTTCTGTGTGGGATCAACAATGTTTAAAACTTTTTAGCATAGCTAAATAGAATTTTTTCTAATAAAACCAAAGGAAGGTGCCAACCAACAAAATTTATGTATCTTCTCTTCTTGCGATATTTAGTTGTCAAGAAAATTGTTAAGAAATAAATTCTTAAGTAGGTTACCACGTAGGTTAAACTTATTACCTCTCAGATCTCTAAAGCCTGCTTTGAAGATGAGCCAAAATCTTGTTCCCATCACTTGTTGACAAACAATTATCCTACTAATAGAATGTGTTTAGGCCAGAGCTGCTAACCTTAAAAATTTTTAAGTTGAAGAAGCTAGCATGTAGAGGAATGAACTTAGCTTGCTCTTGCCCTGCCAAGTGAACTATCAATGAAATCTTCAAAGGGTTTTGTTCTCTAAACCAAGGCTCACAGAGCCAATATGTTTTGTGAGGCAATGAGCAGATACACCAGGAAGTGGTGCTAGTCCTATGACCATTGCCAATATGCTAAACCATCATTCCTTGTATTCAGGTTCATGAGTGTAGCCCATCAGCAAGCTTCTGATCATCTCCCATAAAGCATTGAGATAATTCTGTATCTGGTACCTAATCCCATAGAAATCCTTGTTTGGTTCCACATCTACTTTCTTCAAATATGCAAATAGCAAAAACAACTAGCAATAGTGTTGGTTTATGTTTATTTTAGTATTTTCATCTTTTTAATTATTTATTCATTTTAAGATTAGATTAAATATTATTTTGTAGTATCTTTTCTTTTTATTATTAGGTGATCTTTTCATTTTATGATTAGGTTGTATCTTTTCTTTTTATTGAGTTCATTATTAAATAAAGAATTTGAAAAATTAGATGAATTTGAATTCCATCTTTCAACAAATAGGAACACCAATATTCTCGAAGGTAAGTTTAGTTTATTCATAATATAGTTTAGGTTACGACATTACTCACACTATAGTTCAGGTTCATTAATAATAAGTGTAACATCCATGATTAGGATGGCTGCATGAATGAATCGTGAGGATATGAAAGACATGGTTAAGAAAAACTTAAGAATTAATAGGTACTGCCAATACCAACAAGGTCTACCTTCATTTCAATGGCTGAATCGTAAGAACTCAAAAGTTTAGAGTGCTTAACATGGAGCAATTGTAGGTTGGGTGACAGGAATTTTCCTTCCTAGGGAGGATGTCAGCAAGGACAAAGCATCATGAAAGGACTTGAATTGGTACGTGGGGGATAATCTTCACTCTTAGAAACAGACAAAACAACTAGGTAACACGGTCAAGTCGTAGAGGATTGTAAGGGCTCCTGAGAGGAGCCGAATCTCGATGTTGAATCTTGATCCGAATCCTGGACCTGGGACGTAACACTAAGTCTATCTTATTAAACCACACGAAATGGGAGTCAAGGGAATGTGCATACATTTTTAGCAAATAGACTATTGTAGTAGAGCCAAATCCCGAAATGCTTAAAGAAGAAAGCTTTACCATCGAGGCCAACCCTGAAGTATCTGGGCTTCCCAAATGTATGTACGCCCAATAGCCTGCCCATTCTTTTCATTTCCTTGGGCAGCACCAAAACTGTAGGGAACAGAACTGCAAATTATCCACCTACACTTCGACCAATGACCACAAACTTTGCATTTTCGTGCTCTAAAAGTAATCTCTTGAGTTTAAGTTTCACTGCATAATATGCAGTCAACTACCCCCTTTTGGTGTAATTGCAGAGTCAAAAGATGTATTTAATCTATCATGTTCTTTGTTTTGATCATGGTTCGAGAATGTTGATCTGGTATACTCAAATGGACTTGTGCTATCTGCTTGAAAGTGACTTTTGAAGCTATTATTAGCATAATTCTATTGAGCCTCTTAAGAATCCTATGTGAATTTTCCCAACTTATGGGATCTCATACCAAGAGTAGTCTAATTCCGTGTATTAGGACCCGGGTTAAGAAGGCCGATCCGCATAAGGGTAAAAAGCCGTTAGGTTGGGGGCTAGTCAGTTTTTGTATAAGGTAAAAGACCTTAAAGGGAAGGGGAGAGAACCCGCGCTCTCGAATTCACCGGGAGGACTAGCTTATCTTTTGTTATTATCTTATTAGAGTAATGCAATAGCATCTCCACATATACTTGAACACCTCAAGTACTTTGTATCTACTTCGTGTTCGTGGTTGGTTGATCTGCGTGTTACAACCCCTTGTAAGGGTCGGTGTCCTTACATTGTGCTCCAGTCATATTTCAGTTAATCGCGGAGTATGAACACCTGAGTAGGGCTGTTTTACAGGAAATCTACCAAATTATGCCATGTTCTATAAAAAGATAAAAACAGAAGTAGGTTAATCAATCAGTTGGCATAAAAGTAGATAAAAATGAAACCAAAGATGAATACTCTTATCACTAGTATATACACATGCAAATTTTCTAACCATTCCAGCAATTGTAGAAGCCCAAAAAATGCATATGCTTCATTATAACAACCATCAAAGTTGGAGAAACTATCATGTAACCTTAAGCTTATATAGATTATACTTTACTTTGAATTGAGACAAATAACTTGCCTTCCAGTGGCAAAGCACAATATTCTGGATGACCTTTTCATTCTCATAGCATAGTTTTGAAGCTATTATGCAAAGGTCCACTGGAGTACGATTGCCATTTCAAGTCCAAAACCACTTTTTTTTCAGATACAGAATCAGTAGTTCCCTTTAAGCATTTCTTTATTTAATAGATTTATTTGCCCATTTAAATCTAATTGGATAGAGGGCATGTGAGGATTTGTTCAGGGGTTGGCCAACTCTACGTTTGGATGGAGTAACTCTAAAAAGTCCCCATAAAACCCTCCATGAACCACATAAACCCCGTAGACCCTCCAAATATAATATTACTTATACTTCAATCATTCATAACCCCTCAATTTAAGTTTTCTGCCACAACCATTCATAATTCTTCAATTCAATGAAAGTTTTTTACCATAACCATTCATAGCCCCTTTATCCTGATGAGAGTTTTTTTTTCTATACCTATCATGATAATTATCCTTCATTTCCAAAACCATCTATCCAAAGACACCCCAATGATGCTGATAAATGCCTTTATGGCACTGACACTTTTCCTGCCCATTCGCACATTTAATGATTAAGAATGAACAAATGCTTAACCAATAAACCATAAGAAGTTGGCGTAATGATCAAGAGTCTTGAAAACCCCAAAAATTACGAGTTTAAGTATGATGGTCACTTACCTATTAATTAATTTTTTATGGATTTCCTTCACAATTAAATATTGTAGGATCAGGTGATTTATTATGTGACAATAATCGAGGTACATGTAAGTTGATTCAGACACTCGCGAATATAAAAAAAATGTCAACCAATAACGACTTCATCATAACTCAATTTTTAAAGGCATGTGAAGTTGTTGAACTTTGAAAGAGCTAGGAATTGGTCAAATTTAGCAAAAATATTTAATGAGCCCACATTGAAAAATGTCATTTTTTTCCTGACACTTGTTGGTCAATCTGCAATACCCACAATGAAATTTATTTGAACAGGGAAAGTTTTTGTGGGTGTGAGCTTTTCAATACTCACATAAACTTTTCAAAAGATCAATGAATGCATATTCAGTAAAATCTAGGCATGTGATATTTTGAGTTGGTTGAGAGTTAAAAGCAAAAGGACCTGCAGCACGTACGGTGATGCAGGGCAATCCTGAGAGATTCCCCATTTAAAGAGAAAACATTCAGAGTGAATTCCACCATATTGTTAGTCCATTCCATTGGTTTCGCCAGAATGTCAATTATTTCGAGCCATAATCGACACGAATATGATCCATCGTCACGCCGTAACCATCCCCCAAAAACACCCTCCTCGGAGCCCTCGAAGAATCTCCGTCCACCGTCGCCGTACGACCAAACCCAACACCGGAAAGTGTCTGACTTCACTCTTTTCCGACTGCACAACAATGTGGAGATCCTTCGAGAATTGTCGTCCCTTAACAAGTGAAGTCAAAGTAGTTTTTCATTGGAGCAGATGTTGTATGCTCAAACGTAATTCGAATGGATCCGTGGTTGAGTTTTTTTAATTTGCTCAAGTGTAATTCAAAAGGATTTAAATTTTGATGTACTTAAGTGTAATTCAAAAAATGACTATGAAAGAGGCTTCTATGTAATACTTTGCTCAAGTGAAAGATCGTTGGAAATCAAATATTTCTGTGTGAACTCTTTTAGATGAAGTCACGAGGCTTTATGTCCAAACTAGACAGTACCATACATATACGAAGATATGTGGAGGTAACTGTTCCTTAGCAATCTCGTAGAAAGCCCCCCCATTGAAATCAATCTGAAGAAGCGCTATTAGAATAAGAGCTAAGAAAATCGTATATGTGGAGAAAAAGGTGAAGGGTATGCGGTTAAATGGAAATTTGTTACCAAATTTGTACATGTTGTCAAAATCTCTCACAAGCTTACAAGTGTAGGGATGAAATATTTCAAAATAAAGGTCGAAGAAAATGGTCTCTACTCATTTCAACAAACTAGTGTAATATCAATAGGAGCACATAGACTATGTTTTTTTTTCCTTTTTTTGTAATATTCGTCAGTGTCTTAGCCAACTTGAACACATTTGAACTAATTTCACGGAAGATAGATGATTACTATGAATTGAATTCTTAACTTTTTTATTTTTCTAATGTTATTTTAACCACTAAATTACTCACGGTAGTTTATAGACCCATACCACATGTTTTTTTTTTTTTGAGATATACGTTATAGACCATGTTGATATTATAGAACCTGTGCACATCTTCAACTTCTGTTATTTTGATGTGTACTATAATATAAGCACAAGTTTTTAAATTTTTTTTTTTTTAACTATATAAGCACAAGTTCAAACTACATAAGTTAAAGACGTGCATTCAACAATTGAAATAGATGGACCCTCAAAAAAATAAAAAACAATTGAACTAGATGGGAAGTAATACGCTATTGACAAAAATAGTTAAAAGTTAAATAACTAAGATTCTGTTTGATAACTATTTGGTTTTTGAAATTGAAATTTATTTTTACTCAAGTTTTCTACAATATTCTTCATCTTTCCTACAATGTATCAATATTTCCTTGAGGAAGTAGGTGAACGCTAACCAAATTTTAAAAACAAAAACAAACTTTTGGAAGCTACTTTTTTTTTGTTCTCAAATTTTGGTTTAATTTCTTGAAATATAGGTAAGATGTAGATATCCAACTAAGAAAAAACTTATGGTAAGATGATTGTTGTAGGCTTAAATTTCAAAAATAAAAAATTAAAAACAAAATAATTATCAAACACGGCCTAAAATAAACATTTGAGAAATTTGCTTATACTATTCCTCAATTAGGAAGTTTGTTACTATCATACATTTGAACTTTTAATTTAAACGATCAGTCCTCAGTTGTAATTAATTTATTATACTTTGTTAAAAGATACAATCGACTTTTGGATGTAGCAAACTACGCCAAGTGATGAAATTGAAAGTTTAGAAGTTTGATTGTAATAAACATGATTAATTAAGAGTGATTTATATAATTTTCCTTAAAAGTTAAAGAGAATAAAATGAAACTATAAAATGTTGTGCTTAACTAAATAATTAACAGTCAGTACTAAAAAAAAAATAATTAACAAGTTACGAAGATGAGATTTAAGCCTATCTAGTTTGATTTAAGAATTAATGGATTGAGGTGTACATGATTCAAATTGGGTCAAGTTAGAAGAATTTTTTGAACTAACTTAAATCTTCAATGGAAAGAATTAGTCAACTCACCTAATCCTATGTATTAGGGTAATCCAACTCAACCATCATATATTTTTGGGTTGGTTGTGTTAATCTAGTTTTCTGCTTACCTAGCATATTTCTTACTAATATCTTAAAAAAAATATCTTATTAATTAACATATCTCTCATTTATCGAGGAGTACACATATTATTATTATTGTTATTATTATTATTAATTCAAATTGAATTGAGATGAACTAACAAAAAATTAGCCTTGTGAGAACCAAAAAAAATTAACAAAATTGTAAAATCCTAACATAATCTAAATAAAATTATAGCCGAACTCAATTTTTAGGGTTTGAATTGAATGGATACTACTGGACCAAGGGCAGCAATCCCACCGAGGGGAATAAGTTGGGAGCTGGAAATACGCAGGCGTGGTGGTGCTTCCAATTTCCAAGCTTTGTGGTTTTTATGTCACCAAACTGTTTGTGAAAATGCCGCAGAGACCGACCCCACTCCAAATTTGTCTTTAACCGCTCAATGTGCGAGCTCGTGATTACCCCTACACTTAGCCCCATCATCTCTCCACCACTCTTTGTCTTTTTTCTTCTCTTTTCCCATTGCCCCTTTCAATTTTCCAATTCTTTTTTTCTTTGGTTTTGCTCACTGTCACCGACACTAAATACATTGACCCATTTTTAAGACTTGTAAAGTAAAAAAAAGAAAAAAAGAAAAATCAATGTTTGCAAATTCCCTTTGTAATGCATACTCTTGTTTTTAATAGAATGATCCCTCAGTTTGTTGTTTTCTGTGAAGGGATGAAAAAATCTGATATTGATGTGGAAGAAAGTTTCTAAGATCCGGTGATATTGCTGTCTAGTTCCAACTTCTGATTTATCCAAACCCAAATGTCTGTTTGAATGCAGCAGTGAAGTAAAATGAAAGCAAGCACCAGTTCTGACACTGCTGTTTTGCTGCCTCAAGTCCCACCATTTCGTCTAGAGTTGTGCTCCTTTGTTGGGCTTTGCATTTGTCTTCGACTCATTCAGATATTCCATTCAAGGTTCTAGAGCTTGGTGCTGGGATTTCTTTGGTTTATGGATCATCTCAAATGAATTGGAGTTTAGCTGCCTGCTTTTTTATTTTCACTCTACAATGATAGTTTGGTTGTTGAGATATAAAAGCTTTTCCATTTATGGTTTGGACCCTTTTAAGAAATGTGTTTGAAAGCTACTTAAACCTTGTTGTTTATCATTTGTACTCATCTAATTGAATACATCTTTTGTTTATCTTTTTGTTGTCTTGTAGACACTAGAGCTGGTAATCCTCCTCGAGTCCCTGTTTCTTGGAATCATTTATTGCACCAAACCATGACTGTATTCGCTTTTTCTCTTTACGAAAAATCAAAATTTAACCCGTGAGGCAGAGAGAGAGAAAAAAGAGAGAGACAAAATAAGTGGCAACAGTGGTAAAAGAGGGAGCTTTCCAAGGCCTTGGATACTATCTGACAAGTCTTGTCTGCCAGAGCTATAAAGAAACATTTTTTCCATTCTGAAAAAGGGTAAGAAAGAAATAGAATTAAAAGAAAGTGGAAAAGAAAAAAAAGTAAAAAAAAGAGACTAGTTTATTTGTTTTCTCCATTTTAGGCACAGGGGAGAGAGCAACTGACTGAGAGAGAAATGGGGAAGAAATGGAGATGGGGAGAGCTGTTGCTGCTAATCAATATCTTCATTTTGGGATGGATGGCCAGCATTATCAATGGAACTACGGATCCAGGAGATGGTCAGTACCTGATTTTTTTTTTTTCCTGCCCTGTTTGTCTCTGCTTGCTTTCCTTCCCATTCTAAGTGCTTTTACATTTCTTCTTCCTTAATGTTCTGCACTGCATATACTGGAATTCAACTTAGATGTTCCTTACATTACATGTTTTCAGCTGGACTTTAGTTCTTACATCAGAAGACCTCATAACCCTTGAAAAGAAGAATGATTTGAACAACTTTTCACACTACAGGATACTAGTTCAAAGAATGTTGCTTCTGTTACTATTAGGGCTCTCTTTATGTGAAAATTTTTCTCCCTCTCTTGGTAGGAGCTTCCTTAGGTAAAAGGGTTTTGCTTTTAGTAGAGTAAGCGTGATGTCTACGTGCCATGTCACAACTTTCAGCCTATAAGAATGTGATAGTACTTACAGATGCCTCATTCTGGATTTTGAAAAGGATATTATCTCAGTAGACTTTGTTACTGCAGAAAAACAATGAATGAATATTTACATAAAGAAATTGAGTAAGAACTCCACCTCTTACCCATTTGTTGTAGAGTAAAGAGATTACCCTAAATGATCGTATATGTACTTTATCTAGCACTTGAGCTGCAGGAGCTTTTGTTAAAATATATGGATGCCTGCAACCCCTACCCTCTCCCAGAAGTCAATGTGAGGAGATCATCATGTATGTAATGTTACTTTGAAAATGATATTTTGGCATCTTTGTGTAGAAGTGGGTTGAACCTAAAATAGAGCATGTAAGAATTCATGGCATCTCAGAATACTGTATAAACTGCAATGCAACTTATCCTATACTCCCTGTGGATATATTCCTCATTTAGAGACTATCCTCACATGACATAGCTTCTAACCCTACAATATTTGAATATAAAAGAATCTCGCATGAAATTATTTTTTGGATAGGTGTCCACCATGGATTGAACTCATGACCTCTTGAATCTCAAAGGCCTTGTCTAGCCACAAGGCCGAACCCATGATGGTTACTCTTTGGGGATATATCATATATTCATTGGAAAGTTATTGTAATTTTTATTTGAACACACTCAGTTACTCATAATCTTACTACTAGCATTGGCTCTGCAGCGTCTGCTCTAAATGCCATGTATACTAGTTTAAACTCGCCTCCAATTCTAACACTATGGACTGCAAGTGGTGGAGATCCATGTGGTCAGCTTTGGAAAGGCATTACTTGCTCAGGCTTACGGGTCACAGAAATGTATCTCTCACTTGCCCTGTTATATAACATTAATATGCAATTTAACTTTTAAGTGATTTCACTTATCTATATAATTTGTTTAGTTCATTATCTGGTTTAGGACTTTCTGGATCATTGGGATATCAGCTTGCAAGTTTGACATCTCTTATTAATTTGTAAGATCTATGGTCTTGTTTGTCAAATGTATGTAAATTGTTTTTTTAATTAATATTTTATATAGATAATATGTCAACAATTGCAATTGCAGAGATGTGAGCATCAACAATCTTGGACCTGATATACCTTATCAACTCCCTCCAAACTTGCAAAAACTGTATGCTTCTATTGTTTGGTAGTCTGATTAAGATAAATTTCCAGTTGAATTTACAAAATTATTTTCTTTCTGCAGAAACTTCGGATGGAATAACTTCAGTGGAAGCCTCCCCTATTCTATTTCTCAAATGAGTTCACTTATTTCCTTGTTAGTAACTTTAAGGTTTTTGTTTCCTTATTTGCATTCTACCTGATGCTGAAACTAACCCTTTGTTATCTTTTCTTGCTCTTCCCCTCCTGACTTGGAATTGTAGGAACATCAGCCACAATCAGCTTCAGAATCAAGTGAATGATATGCTCTGGAAGCTTTCTTCCCTGTCTATGTTGTCAGTTTTCATTTTATCCTCAATTCAGATGAACTTAACTTAATGTTTTATCACTTACTTTTTTAATTTCATACATCACTTTCTTATTAAAAATATACTTAAAAAACCTTTCAAACAGTGAATCATATGTGAACTAACATCATCTAGTAACTGAAAAGATATTGTAGTTGGTTGTTGGTTCATATAATTAAATTTACTCCAACCTATCCACTTAAAATTTTGGGTTGATTGGTGATTTATTATGGTTCAATATGGTATGTGAGCACGAGGTCATGGGTTCAAACCTCTGCCGAGTCATTTCATTCCAATTAGTATAGATTTCCACTTCTTGGACATTCTTTTGGGTTGATTGGTGATTTAACACTGGTTCTCTTTCTTCTTCTTCTTTATTTATAGATTTGAAGTGTCAATAACTTGCTTTCCCTTTTTCCCAGAGATGTCTCTTTCAATTTTCTGTCAGGTGCCCTCCCCCAGAGTCTTAGCAACCTTACCAGTATGAACTCAATGTGAGTATTGAATACTTGATGTGGAAAAAAAAATGTACGTAATGCTGATTCTTCATGTTTTTCCTTCTTAATTTCTGTAGGTTTCTGCAAAACAACCAATTCAGTGGCACTATTGATGTTCTTGCAAATCTTCCTCTACAAAACTTGTGTGTATTCTTATATGACTACTTTTCAGTCAAAATTTAGCATGTACGACAACAACTGATATTGCATTATTCTCAGGAATGTGGAGAACAACAATTTTACTGGTTGGGTTCCTGAACGATTGAAGAACATAAATATTCAGTAACTGGCCAACATTATTATCTTCTCTAAGATATTGTGTTTAACTAAATGTTCTTGTACAATTGAACTTGAGCAACTTTGTGACAGGGCTGGTGGCAATTCTTGGAGCTATGGGCTTGCACCCCCACCTCCGCCAGGCACACCTCCAGCCAACCAAAATTACAGATATCACAAGCCTGGGAACAATTACAGCCCACTGATTACTGGTGCTACTGTTGGAGATAGCAGTAGATCAGGAATCAGTGGCGGCGCCATTGCTGGAATTCTTATATCTGTGTTAGTAGTGGGAGCAGTATTAGTTTATCTCCTTGTAAAGAGAAAACCCAAGAAGTCATCCACAGACATAGAAAAGCAAAAGCTTGGGAACCAGCCTAACGTATCTCCTACTTCAAATATTGTACAAGGTAATCATGTTCAACTGCTTCCTTTATTCATTGAGAAACAACAAGGAATTTTACAATTAAGCTCTCTTGTGAGTTTCAAATCTGAGACCTCCAAAAGAGCATACCTTGGAGACTCCAAGCCTCTACCAATGAGGCTGCCCGTCGGGGACATTTAGTGTCGGCAAATTGGAACTGACATTGCTCCTTTCATTTTGCTGCCTCTTAAGAATTTGTTCCCTATCATATTTGATATTTGGACTGATGTCATACATAGTTCTCTCTCTTGTCCATGCCCTTCTTACATCCCCATCATTTCTTATGTTGTGCCTTGCGTACCCCCATATGTGCCTGCATTTCAACTTTTTTGTAATCTGATGGAATGACTTCTTTTGAAAGATTCATTGGCAGAAATGAAGCTTATTCATACTTCATCCTCATTTGATGCAAAAGCATTGGATTCTCATGCTTCAATCAATCTTAAACCCCCACCAATGGATCGTCAGAAATCATTTGATGACAATGATACATTGACAAAACCTGTCGTGAAGAAGACCGACGTCGCTCCTGAGATAAGTGTGAAGTCGTATTCAATAGCAGATCTGCAAATGGCTACAGGCAGTTTCAATGTAGAAAACCTTCTTGGCGAGGGATCATTTGGACGCGTTTATCGGGCTCAGTTTGACGATGGGAAGGTACTTTTTACCTTTTATTTGTATCTCGAGTTCAAAAGAACATTGAGTTTGTTTTGCAGCCATCTGTGATCTATCTGATATGCTTAAATCAATTTCACTTTAAGGATTCTTGAATGAACAAGTTCAGATAGGACTGCTACTTGAAAACAAGAACAGAACGAACCTGATCTATTATTGTTCACCTCTTGTCAATGATTATAGGTTCTGGCCGTGAAGAAAATAGATTCAGCTGCCTTCCCTAGAGAATTGTTGGAAGATTTCACAGAGATTGTTGCTAATGTATCTCGGTTGCATCATCCTAATGTTACCGAGCTAATGGGTTATTGCTCAGAGCATGGTCTGCATTTGCTACTATATGAGTTCCATAAGAATGGCTCACTACATGATTTCTTGCATATATCAGATGAATATAGCAAGCCACTGACTTGGAACTCACGCGTCAAGATTGCTTTGGGGACGGCCCGTGCACTAGAGTAAGTTCACTTTTTTAAAAGTTTCAACATTTTGTGTACTTTTCTTGGCATATTATGGGGTAGGTGATTTCTAGAAATTAGGCAATTGATGCTTTTTCAAATTTTAGTATCATATTTTTTATATATATTTGTGTCTATTCGAGTCAGGTTACGTGCACCTCGATTTTGATTATTGTCATGTGATATACTGTTTGACTCTACGACATTTGGATACTAAAGAAACTTCTAAAAAATTAATTCCTATGTAGATGACCACTATGAATTGAACCTATCATCTCTTAATTACTTAAGTATCATCTTTTAGTTACTTAAGACTCTCTTGACCAGTTGGCCACTCTATGATGGTTCAAATTTTAGTATTATCATTAGGGTTGGATTCAAACCTCTAATTTCTAGGTTGAAGGTATGTCTTCTTACTTTATTTTTACTCTGTGAGTATTCAGGCTAGTTTATGTGCATTTTGACTATTCTCATGGGACAAATCGTCTAATCTTACAATATTTGGTTGTCAAGGAAACCCTTAAGGTAGATTGAATCCATAATCACTGAATTTCACAACCTTCTAAGGTATGTTGCAACCAATTGAACTATGCTAAGGGGTTAGCATATGCGTTGACTTTAAAAGTAGAACATCAGCAAAACTTTTAGGGATATTCATAATTGGGAGATCCCAATAAATCAAATTTTTTTAAAATGGATGAATTTATTTAAATTTGGTTTTGGACCACCTGAAGTTAAAGAGAACTTTTGTAGGTACCTACATGAAGTTTGTGCACCATCGGTTGTTCACAGAAATATAAAGTCAGCCAATATCTTACTGGATGCTGAACTCAATCCTCATCTCTCCGATTGTGGCTTGGCTACCTTTATAGCCAATCTAGATGACGTGAGATTCTCAAAATTTCCTCACAGGCTATTTTCTTTATATTTTTCATGATTATTAGTCAACCGACCCCAAGTTTGCATCCATCAAGAGCTGCATAGTGTGTAAAGAATTCTATTGGAAAGGCATTGAATAGGTTGATTATGAGTTTTTGTCAAATGTTCAGGCATTGGATCAGCAGGCAGGATCTGGTTACAATGCCCCCGAGGTTACGATGTCGGGTCAATATACATTAAAAAGTGACGTATACAGTTTTGGAGTGGTGATGTTAGAACTTCTATGCGGACGTAAGCCATTTGATAGGTAAATAGGCAGATTTAAGTTGCGAAAATGAAAGAGTAACTGGTTTGTTTGGTCAAATTTTTATGACATTTCATTGCAGTTCGAGGCCAAGAGCTGAGCAATCCTTGGTTCGATGGGCTACGCCTCAGCTCCATGACATTGATGCCTTGACGAAAATGGTTGATACTGCACTTAAAGGTCTTTACCCAGTCAAGTCTCTCTCAAGATTTGCAGATGTTGTGGCTCTATGCGTCCAGGTAATGAACTTGCAAAAATATTGTGCATTCAGCCTTTACCAATCAGCTAATTGAAAGTTCATTATGTTTTCCCATGGCAGCCCGAGCCCGAATTCAGACCTCCCATGTCAGAGGTGGTGGAAGCGTTGGTTCGGCTTGTGCAGAGATCTAACATGAGCAGAAGAACATTTGGAAGCGATCACGGATCATCTTTTAGAACTGATGAACCTGATACACATGAGACATCTTAACTAGCAATCTTTAAGCAATGTCACATTGATATTAGGTTTTCTATGCCAATCCACATTACTTCATAGACAGAAGCATGGTAATGTGTAATGTTCTGCGTTTACGTTCACACTGCTTTTCAAGCTCTATGCATGCTGTAAAGTTCAAAGTGAACCTGGCAGTGCAATCAATGAAAACTAAACAGTTATTCTTGTACCCATTTGGCTTAATGAAAGAATCTTATGGCAAAGATCTTATTTACTCAATCAAAGCCTTCCCAATCAGAAATATTATGGATTACAGTGACAATGTAATCTTCAGTGTTGTCAAGTACAGAACAAGGGTAGCTGATCGAGTTCTTCCTGATCATCTCCATTGTACAGGTCTCCATCGAATGCGGCGCCAACATCATTTTTGTCTTTCAAAAGATTATCCATAGATGTTGATATATGACTGGTCCTGATTGACTATATTGATTATATTGCCTGATTTAGTGTTAAATGAAATGAAAAGGGAAAGATAACAGTAAATAAAATCGCATCTGCAAATCAAGTGAGACAAACTCAAAATAAAGTTTTTCTCTATATACACTGATTACAGCCGTGAGTATCTTATTTGAAAAGGACTTGATACATGGAAAACAATCCGTGCGTGCAAACTTAATCAAGTGCCGTGTCATTTAGTAAACTACATTCTAAATCAACCCTAAACATGAATCAAAGTGGGACTTTCTATACCTCATGGAATCTTTACATGTCATTCATTTTCTGAAATGAAATTCGGTTCCTCTTCTTGGCAAAGGTACTCATCACACATAGATGCAGAGCCCCAGTCCTTCCGTAGCCGCAAAATGTCCTCAGTGAATGTAGACCCAGATGCACCAATAAATGTGCTAGACATAGCACAGATCGTCTTGTCCAGCATTGCTTCAACCTACACAACGAAAATTTGGAGTCAGAGGATACGAAGCAAACTCAAGATCTGATAATTTTGCAACGAATTCGAATGTTAATCATACAGCCCTGTAAGTCATGTCGTGAGCCGTATGGTTGGGGGAAAGACTGATTCAACATTAGTGTCATGTCCTCCCACAGCTGAAAAAGCGGAAAGAAAAAACAATGCCACTTGATAGATTTTTAAAATCAGACCACGAGCTTTGGAACTAACAAGATGATCTACAAAATATCTAATATATCTAAACGAAGTTAACAAATTGATAAAACCAACACCTAAACTTGATCATGAACAATAGACCTTACTTGAAAATTAGGAAGTTATCATGTGAATTATATGGAAAACACTACTACCCACGACACAACTTGATTCAGACTGTTCAATCTTACTATGTTCGCATAGGACTTTGGACAGCAGAAACAAGTACTCACAATGCTTAAAGCACTGGAGCATCATTAGCACCCTAACTCTAACCTCTAAAGTGCTTGTTACTGCACATAAAATATCAAAAATAACAAAAAGGTCGAGAATTAAAATAAACTTTTACCATGTAAAACCCAGGTTTCTGAAAGAGAAAAGTTAAGAGATTCTTAGGCTGACCTGAGAGTCTCCTTCAATTCCATGCCTGTATAACAAGGCATCCCATTTTTCAGCTGAGTTACGAGGAGGCCTTTTAACAAGTGGTATGGGTTTCCCATTCAACACAAGAAGTGACTGCAGCAATCCATATTCACTCTCTGCTGCATCTGTGGAAAGATAGATGACTGGAACGTTCGCCCTTTCAACCACTCGAATTAAGCAGTCTGCTGCTTGGGGAATGGGATAAAAGCAACTTGGCTTCTTTGCATTACTGAAACACAAAGAGCTTAATTAGCCACTTAGATATGAAATTGAAATCTCCCTATGGAAAAACTAACTTGCAAATACTTCAAACAACAAGAAACAATGATCTCATTTGTTAACATTGTTCGTCAAAAGACTACCCAGGAAACAAACAAAATCTTAACCATCTCATTCTAAAGAAACTAGCATTGCAGCCTTAGTAAATATCCTGAAAACACAAACTCACACAATAGAATTTGTACAAACATATTGATTATAAATGTATTACCAGAACTTTAAGAAACCATGTCGCCGGAAATGGAGTGCAACATAATTCTT
This sequence comes from Sechiopsis laciniata, assembly GCA_037833695.1. Taxonomy (NCBI): domain Eukaryota; kingdom Viridiplantae; phylum Streptophyta; class Magnoliopsida; order Cucurbitales; family Cucurbitaceae; genus Sechiopsis; species Sechiopsis laciniata. The sequence goes on from JBBMKA010000018.1 coordinate 8,666,399, forward strand.
TCCTAAGAACGTTTGAATAAACCGTTGTGCCGTCAGCTTGATAAGATGACTTGGTTCTATCAAAGTCCGGCATTTATGAGCAATGGGACCGCCGGGTTGATTCACCCACTCTTGCTCTACATTAGCAAAGAAAATATCTCCTACAGCTACAACATCGTCATTAGAAGAGAACTTAGATTCAATGTCTGAAACTGTCTTTCTAGTGGGCTTCTTAGTATCTTCATTCCAAGCAGATTCAAGCTTGCCCATAGAGACCCCCAAGTTCTTCAACTTTTTAACATGTTCGTCATCCACATAACAAGGATCTGGTTTCAAAAAGTAACAGAAAAACCGATCAATGTGCAAGTGGTGCTTCTTAATCTCGGAAAACTCTTCGAAAGAGAAGACAACCTTTCTTCCCAAGCAGGAATTAATATGATCAATGTCAATTACCCTACTGAACTGAAAGTCAACTTTGTGACTAGGAATAACTAGAATTCTGTTGAGGATAGCAGCAAAGAACATGTGCTTCTCCAAACAGATCAAATGGTTGGACATTTGCCCCGAAGTGCATATAGCAAACAAAAACTTGTTCGATTTGGGCTTCCACTCAATTGTTCTCCTATCAGACAATTTCTGGTCCATCTTTCTACATCTATCAAGGCCGAAGCTCCCCATGAAATGAGCATCACCGACTTCCCCTGATAAGTTCCCAGATTGATGAGGGGACAAAAGAACGTTCTGGATCTCTTTGTTCAGAGAAATCTGCTTCAAAATAGCAGACTTAAGATCTTCTGTAAACGGGGCGGTGGTTCCTGAGGCTGAATTCGAACTCAAATTATTACTAGAGTTGGATTGAACGAGCAAGGAATGATTCCAAAGATCGAAAAACCCTAATTGTTGCTGCCTCAACAAATACAAAGCTCTCAATTCGGATTCCCTAATTCGATCACCGAGGGGATCGGAACTTTTGATAGCAGAAGAGAAATTAGTAGAGAAGAGACTTGGGATATCGACAGAGAAAACAAGAACAAGAATACATAGAGGAAGAGCAGCGGCTAAAAGGTAGTAGTACCTTTTGTGGAATGCAAATTTGGGGAAGGAGAAACGGAATCTGTGAATGGGAGGGCGGAAATGAGGATCGTCATCAATGTCGAAGGTAGAAGAAGGGAGGCGCTTGGTGGAATTCTGGTCGACGAGGTTCCGGCGATCGTCTGATTCGTCCGATGACGAATCAGATCTATCCATTGCCTTCGTCTTCTTCTTCAGTTCTCGTAGTTGCAATTGATTGTTGTTCAGCAGAGCATGGTTTGGTTGGATAAGATTCACCGGAAATCGGCAGTGCCGTTCTTGGACCGGCGATTGAAACAGAGTGGATTGGATTAGGGAAGACGATTAATACGAAAGAAAAGGAGGAAAGGGTGAAGACGATGGAATATCAATATATCATCACATCCGCCGGTGAATGAAAATGACCGTATTTAAGAGCCCCTAATTATTTTAGAATTAAAAAAAAAAAAAAAGAAAAAAAAAAAGAAATCAACCTAACCTATCAGCATATTATTGGATGTGGTTGTATTTATCTCTTTTTCTCTAAATAAAGAAATAGTGCATAATATTCAACTTAAATCCAAGATATCTCTCTGGTTAATGTATATTCCATATGCTAATAAGTTATATGGTTAGTTAATCTTACTTATAATATTATTTTTAGCTTCAACTAGATTAAGTTAGAACAAATAAAAAATTAGTAAATCTAAGAATCAACCCAACTTTTTATAAAAATTATAATCCAACTCAATCTTTACAATTTAGATTGGGTAGTCCAAATTTCTTAAATTATTGATTCTTTTATACACTCATATAGAGATATAACAACATTATATATATACACACTACTAGCTAATGTAGGCAAATATCGTCAATTCTTATAAGATATACAATTTGAATGATAACAGTTTTTAAAATTAATCTTCGGTAATCTTACACATGCTTAATCCATGTCTAAATGGTGACATTTTTTATTTGTCCAGTAAGCTATTTAACTCATATAACAATTGTTCTTTTAGGTTTTATCAAATCATATAACTAAATATTATTAAAAAGAGAGAATGAAGAAGTTGACGCCTAAATGGAGAACAGCTCTGGCTCCCCTTTGAAACGAAAGTTTAAAACATGATGTTTGAAAGTGATTTCAAACCTTCCCTTTGAGCATTAGGCAGGCAAGTTCAAGTAGTGTCAAGAGTTGTGAAGGGAGCAGGCTACTTATCCAATGCCAATACTACTATGACTATGATGAATGCTCCAAAAACTCAACAAACCCTGCTATTTTTTAGTACAAACACGAAGGATTAGAGATTTGAACCAGCAACCTCTAAATCGAGGATACATGTCAATTACCGTTAGATTCAGCCAGCTAACAAATCAGCTGTTTGTATTACAAAGATGTGATAAATAAAATGCACTTCATATTCTAACTGCTTCATTCAACATCAAGGCCTAAGCTCCTTCGGCTACTTCTACAAGCCTCCCACGAACCCATTTCTTGGTGACAGAACTCACTTGTGAATCGGTTTTCTCTTCCAGGTGGTGGGGTTTAGTCCCATTTAGGTAAGGTTTATGGTCAGATGGCATATTCCCATTAAGGTGGTTTGTCACACTTGAAAAACTTGAATAAGATACGCCATAACCATTGAAGGTTGCTGGAACTTCCTTCTCTCCACTGAGTATATCCTGCAAACTAAACTTACTAAAATTAAAATCCTTATCTATGCTCGATGGGAACAGCTGGGTTCCGTTTGCCATTGTTTGAATGGCTCCATTTTGGCCTTCTTTTCTGGCGAGTGAGTCTCCCTCATCGTTCGGGGTATCGACCTTGTAAGAGGCTTCTGCATTCTGTGGGGATGCTATCTGCTCAATATCTATGGATTCAATTGATTGTATTGCTTCAGCTATGAGCTTTCTTGTTTCCAAAAGGGAAGCTCGAGCAATGGGACTTCTAGTAGCAGCAACCTCAAGGGCCTTGGTGGCCTTCTCAGCTTCAGCAATCAAGAGTCTACAAAGTACAAATATGAACGTGGTTAATTGTTCGTATTCTCAATTAGAACTGAACTCAGAAAGGCACTGCCCGTGAGTGAACCCATTGTTTAATATAGATTTTCGGTCACTAAAATAGGAACCTCAAAACAACTAAGGTTGTCAAAAGTTAACAGATACATTGCCTCGAGGCATCTTTCTAGAATAATAAGCCCCTAACAAGTAGGATCAAGTATTTGGGGCAAGGAAAATGCAAATGATTATAGAGAGGATGAGAATAATTATTTTTGTTTGGGAAAAAGAAAATAATTATGGAGAGAATGATTTTGTGTATTTGAGTGCAAAGAATGATTATAAGGTGAATGATTATTTTGTTTGGAATGCATAGAATGATTACGTGGGGAACAAAAAAATGATCATGTGGAGAATAAAAGGCAATTATGGAGAGAATGAAAAGTTATTATGGGGGAATGATTGTCGGTAAACCAAATGTTATTCTCCTCATAATTACTCTCATTCTAATTTTCCTGGCCCCAAACACCCCTTAACCGTTAACATTACATCAATGAATCCAATTATAATGCAGAAAATGATTTCTTTACAGTTAGAAAGATTTGTCTATGGCTAGACCTATCATTCACAGAAACTGCAAGTAAACTGTAAGAGAGAAGAAAAACCTGGCTTGTTCAATGGCTTCCGTTTTTTGAGTTTCTACCATTGCTCTCTGTGCCCTGATACTCTTTATCATTTCCAACTTCGAGCTTGCTAAAGGGTCTTTAAACCGTGGTGCTTTGCTTTTTCTGGGTCTCAATCGCTGACTTTCAAATCTAGACCCACCTGCAAGAGAAGAGTTAACATTGCTCCATTCGTTCTTCGGTGTGCTTCTTGTGCTCTCTGTGATCTCACTGTACTTTCTCCTTGGCCTTCTGTTGACTCCAATAGGTGTGCCATGATATTTAGCCAGGGCAGAGCAAACTCGATCACGATATTCCTGGCATAAAATAAACAAGTATGAAGAAGGGATAGCGGTTTTTAAGAACATATGATATGATCGCAATAAGCTGCATAAAATCTAATCTATCAGATAAACCACAAAAGATAAGAATTTGTTTAGGTCCAGTACACAATGCTTGAAAATGAACTTTGTAATGGTAGCCTGAAGATTGGCTATAGGCTAATGCTTTGTATACGTCAAATGATGATCCAGGTCTACCAGGAGGGGTTGTAAAGAAATTCAAACATTTTCTTTACAACTGAAAAGAACCATCCAGAGGGCATTTAATGAAAGAAAAAGTTCAATCAGCAAAAACATACAGGATCAGCCCATTTTGCAGAGATGGATTCTGCTATCTTCTTCCTCTGCTCAGCTGACTTTGGTGCTCTCCTGTTGCCAACCGGCCTTGGCGTATTTTTTCGTTGCTCAACATTCTTCAGCCACTCCTTTTTAAGTTCTTCATTCAAGATTTGGTAGGAGTCCCACTGCAGTTCTTCCTCACCTTTATAGCCTCGTCTTGAAGCTTCAGCAATCAGATTCTGCCACTCGAAGTAGCAAGCTTCCTGTAATACCAGCTTCTCACGACGTCTTTGCCACCCCATTCGCACTCCAACGGCAATTTTTATCCTTGTCTCTTCACTGTGGCATCACAAAAAAGGGGCAATTGAAATTCAATGGCTCATGAGTTACATATTTAGATAGTATTAAGTAACTGTACAATCCAGATAAAAAACCATCAAAATAAATAGAATAGGATGAGGATGACACCTACCTCTGAGAATGGCCATTCTTAGCCAACTTCATTTTTACCTGCATAAAAAAGGAGCAAAAATTATGAAGAGAATATAGTGGTCAAAAAGTTATGGAATATTAATTATCCTAGATAAATATACTGTTCATGATCGACTGCTTGATTCCTAGGCTGTGAAACATTGTTCATGTTTCAGTGTCCTGGCTACCATAAAAGCTGAAGATAACAAGATGGATTAATCACACAAATTCTGAATGCCACCAGCCAAGGTGCAGTATAAATAGATGGAAGTGTTTACAACACTTAGCAACATGAAGATTCAAACTGAAGAATTAACTTAATACGGTAGAATATCCTACTAACCTGTGATTTGATTGTTACAGAAAAATGATTAACTAATTTAAGTTGCATCCCATTATAGGTTGGACCAGTGGTCAAAAGGGTTTTGGAAAATTATAAAGTTATGAATTCAGTCTATGGTGATCACCTACATAAAATTCAATTTCCTATAGGTTTCCATTTCCTTGACAACCAAATGTAATAGGGTAGAGTGGTTGTTACGTTAGAATAGTCGAAGTAGGCGTAAGGTGGACCACTCACAGTATATATATAAATAAAAAAAAATAACATCCCCACCTCAATTTCCCCTTTCAAGTAAATGAAAATAAGTCAAACATCATACAAGACATGATTTTTATTATATTTCATTCCATTATTTTTTTTCATATTTGTGAGTATCTTTTTCAGCTTGAGCGCAGCTGGACTAATTTAATGGACAAGAATGTGTCCCTACAATATTTGGTTGCCAAAAAAATTCTTAGGATGCAATCATTATGGTATGAATCATTCTTACTAAGCTCCTTTTTTTTTCTTTTTTTTTTTTAATTTATGAGACCTTAGTGTCTACTAGGCCAACCTGTAATGGTGTCCCATAACACATTAAGGTCCTTCCCAAGAATATGTATTCTTTTTCTTTTTAAAATGTATAACCATTCTTACATGACTTCACCTTAGGATCCTGCATTGCAAGCCATGTTCGCTCCTTGATTCGTCTAAGGGTTTCTGCAAATGAGTTCCTTATTAAAAACGCCAACGGAAGATCCTCAAAAGTGTATAGAAGAAATAGTGAGTGTTTTACCAGCACTGTGCTTTCTCCCTTTGTTCCATGGCCTGTTTCCTTTATTCGCTTTGGAAATCCTCTCTCTCCTCAACCTTTCCCTGTCATCCACTTCTTCCAAATCTCCACTGGAAGATGCAAGCTCTACAACACCCAGTTGACATTTCTTAAATTCAGCCCGTTCCCCATCATGAACCACACGCTTGGGTTCAAGAGTAGCAAAAGCTCTAATCCAGAACCCGCGCCTGGAAATTTCAGGCTGGGCACTTAAGTTCACCCGTTTCGGAGCAATCAGGGACTTCCAAGAACAAAAAGCCTTCTCGTTCCCAAAAGTAAGCGACTTATTAACATGAAAACATGATTGAACATTGAAGCTACGATGAAAACTGTGGAATGCAGGCTGAGCAGTAGAGATCTCAGCTACAAACGCGAGAAAAAACCCACAATGAGAAAAGGGATAACGAAAGCATTTGACATGAACAGAGCAAGAAAGGATGAATGAAACATACCAAACAAAGGCATGGGAGCTCATTCAGCCAAAATCAACCACCGGAATTCAGCAGATGAAGAAACAATTGACGAAAACCAGTTGAGAAATTGACATTATAATCGTCTCTTGAAGGTTAAGTTTGAATTGTTGGAAGGGATTAGGGAAGCCACTGTTGAGACTGAGAAAATGATCCACACAAGAAATGAGCATCGTTGGCTGATGCGTTAGATAACGAGCACCGTTGCCGACCGGCCCATTAAACTCAGTCAAAATCAGCCCATTAAAGTAGCCCATTATACAAGCGAAGCCCACCAGAGGGTCCAGATTTTTATTCATACAAGTGACTCGAGTATATTGTTTTTTGCTTAAATTTAATTAGGTTTGTTTTAATTTTTTTTTTTTTTTTTTTTTAAAGGTAGATTTTAAATTCTATTTTTTTTAAAATTATTTCTACTATAATGTCACTTAGCCATTGCTTTTGATGACTACATTTTTTTTTTGTTCAGTAGTAATGAAAGGAAGGGGATCACAAACTATACATAGAGGATACATTGTTATCAAATAAATAAGAGTCAAATACCAATTTTTAAGATCGAATATATGACTATGATGTTAATTGGATTACCACCAAACAATAATATGAACGTGTCAGTGTCCCATTGGATACCAATTATAGTATTTAATTAGTCTCTTGGTCTCCTTAAATTTTTGTTAACAAATGCGAGAAAGAAAAAATATCATAATTAAATATTTAGATAAACTTGTAAATTCACTACAAATCTAGTTTAAAAATGGTCATTTGAAGGAACTAAAAAAAATGGCCATTTGAACTAAATAATTTTCTTTTTAATATTGAACTAAATAATTTGCTTGTACTATAAAACAGTAGCTTACTGATATAAAACTAAATATATCATTTAAATATATGTTTAGTTTCATAATCATTTTTTTTGTAGTACTAAAAAAAAGTTTCATAATCTTTTTTCAGTCAATGAATTAAGTTATTGCCTTTTTTCTTTTTTTAGATAATAGATTGTTGAAATTTTGGAAATGGGGTTGAATTCAACATTTTTGTCTTGTTTTCCGGAATTTATGGAGTAAATTTATGGCCGAAAGTTCTCTCTCCAACCATTGCTCCACGTATGAAGTGGTAAACTTTTAAAAAACAAATGAATATTTAAGTCATATTTGACTCAAAGACCCATGTGGGTGTAGACACGGGGTGTAGTCATGGCTCCATCCAAATCTTTTTCTTTGAAGATATTCATTTTTTTTGTGAGCCCTGAGATGGAACAAAAAAATTTCCATTGCTAAATGAGTCAGAGGCCGAGATTGTATTCTCCATCTTCGTTTCCTCGATCTCCGTCCTTTTATAATTTTTTTTTAAAAAATAATTATTTTTTCTTCCATTATATTCTTTATTTTTAGATAAAAAATATCTTTTGGTTAAATTTTTTTTAAATAAATACTTTTCTTTATTAATATATTTTTTTCTTCCATTATATAATTAAAAGTTGATAGATATTTTTAAAGAAAAATTAATTATTTTAAATTATTATTTAAAAAATATATAATTTAAAATTTTTAAAAAAAATGACAAAGAATTTTTCATGTGGAACCCAGTTTCCATGAAAAAAAGGCGAATTTTGCAAAGATAGAAATTAATTTTGGTGGCAAAAACGCGAATGAAGAAGTCATTTTTTTATCCCATCCCGTGAACATCTCTAATAATATTGAACCTAAATATTTAATAGACCATAACTTAAATATTTATCTTTTAAAACAAAAATAAAAACAACATTTTAGTGTTATTTAAAATTAAAATTAAAAAAAAAAAAAAAAAAAAAAAAAAATCCACAATTTAGGTGTGAAAACCCCGGCATAATTGAAGCAGCACAAAAGTTTAGAAAACAAAAAGTTTGTGTTTTGAGGTTGTTGTTACTCGAGTGAATCCACTCACTTAATTGCCTGTGTAATCCATTCTAAAATTTTCAAAGCTATTTACTTTCTTCTTCTTCCTCTGCTCAGATCAATCCCGTCGGCAGCCATGGAAGACGACTTCAAACTGAGTCAACATTCCGGCGACTCAGTCACCATCAACCTCCCCGGAATGGTCATCGCCGCCGCCATTTTTGTGTTCTTATTCGTCCTCGTATTTGTTCTTCTTCTCCAACTCTACGCCAAATTGATATGGGCTCACATTGAAGATCTCACCCCACTTCCGCCAGAAACTCGCCGCCGTCACCGCCGCCGCCGATTCGAATTCTCCGCCTTCCAAGACCCCAATTCCGGAAGAGGGTTGGACGCCGCCGTCCTCCGATCACTCCCCGTTCTGATATTTCACTCCGATGACTTCAAAGATGGGCTTGAATGCGCCGTTTGTCTCTCCGAACTCGTCGACGGCGAAAAGGCGAAGCTGCTTCATGGTTGCTCCCATGGCTTCCACAGTGATTGTATTGATATGTGGTTTCAGTCTCATTCCACTTGCCCTCTCTGCCGGAACCCCGTCACCGCCGCCGTGGACTCCGGCGAGTTGCAGGAGGAGGATTCTGTATCTGGGTTGTCCTCAGAATCTCCAACTTTCCCTACAAATGTACTGATTTGGGGAAATCAAGTTCAGATCGCCTCCGCCGGAGCATCTTCATCTGCGCCGGCGCCGGAAAGTCAACCGGATGCAGAATTGGCAATTGATGTACAGAGTGAACTTCAATTTCCGCCATTGGAGCTTAATGAGGATGGAAAGTTGCAAATTCCCACTAGATTGAGGTCATTGAAGAGGCTTTTGAGCAGGCCAAGAAGATTGAATCTTTGTAATTCAAATTCAGCCAGTGTTGAAATGGAACAATTGGCTTGACAGGCTAAGAACAGAGTTTTCAACAGCTGCTCTGTTTTTTTTTTGTTTTTTATTATGTCACAAACAAGTTCAAACCTTCAAAACATGTATAAATTTCTTGTAATGAAAGGGAAAGCCTTGTTCAAGAACTCTCCAATTTCTTTAGAATATGCTTATATTAAGAAATTTTCAATCCAAAGTAACATCATGTACGACCTAATAATTGAAGTTGTAGCTTTGAATCCCCCTTCGTAAATCGTTGTTGAATCAAAATCATAAAAAAGAAATTTTCAATCCTTTGAATGAGTTTTGATTTGTGTAGTAAGCCATTGAATGTTATTACTTATTGAGGGCTTGTTTCTAAAGAAAAATGAGAAATAAGAAACATAAACAATTATCAAATTCTGTTTATCAAAAACTAAAAACCTTCAGAACAAGAACGTTACCAAAGGATAGTCAAATTGCGAAGAGCTACAAGAAGCAAACTTGGGGTCATAATAGTCATAACATGTTAAAGCCTTTCAAAATCATCACACACTCAAAACAAAGCAAGACAGAAGATTTCAAAGATTAGCAGCACTTTGGATCCAAGATGAATTGAGGCAATGTAGGACTATGTAACAAGATAAATAGGACCATAATTGTGATAAGTATTGGGGCTAGTAAGCTGGTGGAGACACATATAAGGGATCTCCATCTCGGTTCGCATACTCGGATTGAAGAGACTCGCGATCGGTCCAGACGTCGAACGGTGCCGGGGTCTTCCATCAACAGTTGTAGCTTGAGTATAAATCGGACCCGAGACATGAACGCTTTTATTCGATGTGTGAGGATTTCTTTCTGGTTTGGGAAGAGATTTGGTCTTTTTGTCAGCTTTCAACCAGGAGAAGAGTGTGTTTTTCCATGATTTCTTACTCTTTTTCTCTTGTTCCAACCATTTCCTTCCTGTTTCTTCTTCCTTGGCAGTCTTCAATTGTTCTTCTTTGGCATGAATTTTTGCTTCTTCCAAGAACTGGTAAATTTACAAGCACATTTCATTAGAACATAGAGATACAAGATGAATCTAAGAGATGAAAAATGGGAAAAGAACATTGTTTAATTACCTTGGAAAAGTTGAGGCGAGGATCAAAATCATCAAAACAAGAATTATCCATCTCAAAATCTGGAGAAACAGATTTGTTCATAGAAACAAAACACAGCCAACCAAACAACTAAAACAGTCCAAAAACTATAAGTAGAAGACAAGAAACAACAGAGAATTCAGACACATGAAATTAGGGATCAGCTTTTGTCTGGTTTCTGCAAGTTTTTGTGTTTCTTGTGGTTCATGTTTTTCTGCTAATTCTCCAAGTACAAAAAAAGAAAAGCAAAATAAGGAAGCTTGGTTCAGAAGAAATGGCAGGTAGAGTTCAGCAATGAAGCCAGAAAAACATCAAACTTGAAGAAAAGGAAGTACTCGTGCAACTAAATCACAAAAGGCAAAGTTCTATTTATTATTGTTATTTTTTATAACTGAAAATGAGAGTTTTTGCCCACTACATATTTAAGGTACTCGCGTCCGTCTCAAAGTCTAAAACAGAAATAACAAAGGTTTTTACAATTAAATTCACTTATAAATTTTGATATCGAGACATTGAAGAAAGCATACCTCGAAGATCTCAAAACTTCTATCAGCTAAGTTGTCCCTCAAAATAAAGGAAAAGGCAAAGTTGAACAACCACCATTGAAGAACTTCATTTGAAATTTTCAATTAGACATTATTTATCTTTCCAAAAGTGGCAGACAGTAGGCAGCTACAAAGAAATCAAGGAATAAAGTTGAGGGAAATGGGAAAGAAATAAATTTGTTAGCAACCAATTCTACCAAACATAATCATCAAAGCTAAAGCAAAAAAAATATTTGATGGGTTTGCAATATGATTACTTATCCTATGAACACAATGTCTGTCAACGTTATGTTTTCATTACAGTAAAGAGAGTTTGTCCCTTGGATGTATTAAAACACAGACTTAAACCTGTCTACATATTAAATTATGGTCTTAATGATGGCAATTTCGCCATTTGCAGATAATTTAAGTGCCCATTTAATTATTTACTATTTTAAAACTAAATCCACCCTTTAATTGATTTACAATCAAGACAGGTTTATAAAGTATATATGATTTGACACGAGGCCTCTGTTATTATTTCTTTTTTCGGTAGAATATACCATTACAATTGAAAGGTGGAGTTTCAAAAATCATTAATGCCTTAACTTATAAGCTATAATGAAATTGGCAACATTAATTTGGGGTGCACAAATAACTCGGTAACCCGAGAAATCTGAACCAACCCAACCCAATTTGACGAGTTGGGTTGGGTTAAAATACATAAATGGGTTGGATTGGGTTTAAAATCATGAAATTTTCATGGGTTAGGTTGGGTCAAGGGTTGACCTAAAATTAACTCTATCCAACCCGACCAACCCGAATTTATTATTTAGTTAAATTTTTTTTTTTTTTACCTATAGCATAATTATTATGTTATTTAATTATTTATATTATATGTATATGCATATTTATTTTATATAATTATTATTGTTAGACTTTTTATTTTTTAATATTTTTTAAATTTTAAACTTATTGATGAGATTTTGAAGTTAGGTAAACTTAAATTTCGCATTTACAATAAGAATCTACTTATGCTAATGTTCGTCCTAAGTTTCTAGGAATAAAAAAAAAAGCTTTAGTGATTGTTTATTGAGTACATTGTTTATCATGGTAACTTTTTTTAATTTTAGGTAGTTGTAAATTTATGAACCCGATAACCCAACCCAACCTAACCCAAAAATAAAGGGTTGGGTTGGGTTGAGTTGTGTCTTTAATTGGGTTGCATTGGGTTGGAAAATTGACCAACCCGAATTTTTAGGTTGGATTGAAAATCACTCCAACCCAGCCCAACTCAACTCATGTTCACCCCTAACATTAATTACGTTTTTACTTTCTTTTTTCTTTTGAAAAAACGTTTTTTACTAAATTGATGTATATACCAAGTGCCACTAAGATGATCAGAATGTTATAAAGATATCATTTAATCCTAGTAGTCAACAAGAACATAGTTGAAGGGTATGATTATATGATCAAGTAACTAAAAATTTATGAATTCAAATATTCTCACTCATTGTTGAATTTTAAAATGATATTCATGAATCATGAATGTTTGAATGAGTTTACACACACCTCAAATATTATCACAAGACAAACCACATAACCCTACAATATTTTATTGAAGAAACTCATTTTAAAAAATCAATTTTTAAGTAGGCAATCACCATAAATTTAAATCATAACTCCTTTTATAACTATTAAACCAGCACATAATGGTTAATGTACAAATTTAGTTTAAAATATTTTCAATAAATACTAAAAAAATTGGTTCCTTGTTTACAAGCAAAAAAAATACCCACATGAATGCCGTTACAAAATGAATATAAAGAAAGCATAGGCGGTTTTATTTAGGACATCAAAATTAGATCAAAACACGACTAAAATGAAATAAGATCCAAAATACATGAATCCAAATGGTATTTAAACAGATAAAGAAAATAATGAATCAAGCACGTCAAACTATAAAGATCCATGATATGTACTTCTTGGTTGAATTTGTCAAAAAAATAAAAATAAACAAACAAACAAAATTTCCTCCTCACGCAAGGAGATTCCTCAGCATAGTGAAATGGAAGAAATTCCACACTTGACATTTTCGTAAACTCCACAATTAAAAAATATATTTCACAAAAAGATAATATAGAATATTTGATTTATGGCCCATGGGGATTGAAAAGGCAGTGGAGCGTGAAACACGGCTTAACTTTGGGATGCTCCGAGGATCTTTCTCCAATCTAAAAACTAAAAAAACTAAAAAAGAAAGAAAGAAAAACAACTTTAATCCTGCAGTGGAGCCATGTCCTAGTACTTAAAAAAACATATATAAACAAAGAGGTTTGGTTTTGAAGCAACTATTTCAAACATAACACCAGACCATCTATACAGACACTATGTTAAGTACATGCAAATATATGAGCACCATCCTTGACTTCCACAAACTAGTCTTTCTACCATCACCTGCAAAACCTTCCCATTTCACAGTTTCATGATTGAAGGAGAGGCAATGCCATTAAGATGCCAAAGATCGAGAAGAGTAGCAACATCATCCACGTAGGGAACGACTGCGTACGGTTTCTTTTCATGTCCTCTCTATCTGTTTTGTTAATGTTCTCTTCTTCTGTGGACTTGATCTTCTCCATTAGTCGCCTAGCTTCGCCTTCCTCTCATGGCTTTGGTGAAACCTGTTCTGAGACGAGCTGCTCTGTCTGCTGATTGTATTTCTCCACGTATTCGGGAAACAGTTTTCTAAATGTTGGGCTGTTGAACAAAAAGTTTTTTTTTTTTTTCAATGGATTAGCATTGAAGTCAAACAATAAAATAAATAGATGAAAACTTATCATGGGTCGTTGAAAAAGAAAAGGAATAAACAATGGCTTCGCTAAGGACATGCCAATAAAGCAAGTGTTGAGCGCTAAATTCAAAAAAGATAACTTGCAATTCACACAGTCAAGGACACCCAAGTTTTACAGCCTAAAGTAGAATAATCATTGTTGCACGTCTTAAGAATCCACATTTACTGCCACAAGCAATATGAGATTGTGGTCTGTGATTTTTTAAAGATAGAGATGGCCCATCCACATTTCCATTAATTATTAAGGACCAGGTCCTTAACTTCAACAAACTGTAAACGTCCTATTGTGTATGTGTACCAGAGGAGGGGCAAAATGAAGACAATTTAGTTGGTTGCAGTGTGTGTCCGCGGGACCACTGGGATGTCTGTTAGGGGTAGTATAGTCGGCACTTACCATTTTGTTAGGTTAAGTTTTTTCTTTGAGGCAGACCAACAAGAGCAGTAGTTCAACTATTCCATGTCTAAGAATTGGCTGGGTATCTTTGAGGGAGACGAGAAAGGAGAGTTTACCAGCCCTCCCACAATTGTAGTTGGAGTTGAACTAAAAAAAAAAAAAAGAAATCTTTGAGGGAGACAAGTCAGGAGAGTTTATCAACCCTCTTGAATTGGCCGGTATCTTGTAATTGGCTTACGAGCCTTCTCTATTTTCGAAAGTAATAGTAAGATGTAAGGGAGGAACCTTAACCTACATAATAAGGGAATGTGGATGGCAGATGGAACCTCAGTGGAAGGGGAACTACGTTCAAGAAAACAAAACCCTGCACAGTTGATGCATGGACTTACTTTTTACAATTGAATGCAAGCGAAGCCTTTGCCAAGCGTTCCTTCTCGGCATCAGTAGTATTCACGCTGCCAGTAGTAGGACTGTTGTCCATCTGCATAAGAAAGTAGATTATCTCTCAAAATTTATAGACAATAACAGATAAAGAAACAAAAAAATTAGATAACCATAAGCAAAATGAGCAGGAACAAAAATATGCTTACCATAAATGAAAGAAGCCCGGTTAGAATGCTGCATTTGTTAAGAACACAAAGGTTGAAAAAGCGCCATGAGAAAGGACATACACCAAGCAACCATTTATTAACTTAAGGAAAATTTTTGCAGAAGAAGAAAACACGGGTACTACAGAGGAATTGTAACACCATTCGAATAAAAATGAAAAGGATTATGTACCTAGACACAGACCACATAGGATTCCAACTTTCCGGGTGGACTGCAAAACAGATCATGCCAATTAAAATTATTTCTACGGAACCAGCATGTATGATCATCTTTAAATTGCAACAACTTACAGTCACTCATAGATAAGCAAATTTTCTTTTGTGTCAAGAACTGACCATTGGGGGTGATCATGCTACAAAGAATAGTTGTAGTATCAGAAATTACACTAAAAAATGAGAAGATAAGTAAACTAAGTAATGTTGTATAAGAACCTCTTCCCAGAAATTTTCAAGATTACTAATCCAAGATGCTTATACCTTATTCCCGGAGGTTTGTAAGGATAGTCTGGAGGAAATTTAATCTTTCCATGGTAGTACCCACCTAACAAAGATTTAAAATGATTTCCATAAAAAAAAAAAAAAAAATTTAAATCATAGTAATACTAAAGAAAAATGACTTCATATCCCAGTGTGTGTAAACCAAAGAGAAAAATTAATCTTAAACCAGAAAATTACGAAAGGAAACCAATAATTGAATAAAAAAGAGAAGTGTCCACTGTGTAATACAAGGGAACAGCGTAAAACATACTCACTAGCAAAGGGAGTCCCCTCACTTCCCTCCAGAACATAATCTGCTATATAACAAAATTTAATAATTAATACGCAAGCTAAAGTGTCTAAATGATGAGCCACATGTTTTCATGACAAATAAGAGAGACAAAACCACATCTAGTAGATGGAACTTGAGAGAAAAGAACTGATGCAAAACTTTACAAAAAATAAGAATCTAATTATTCATAGCTAACTGCAATATTACGCGAGGAATAAACGGTGGACCCCAGCTTTTCCATTCAGGTTAGAACTCTCACAATTTAACCATTATTCAACATCGAAATGTCCTACCAGTTATCTCAATTTTTCCACACACAAAACGATACAACTTGTCATTTTATAGTCTGCATCAATTGAAAACTAGACTAAAGTCAACTTCAGAAATCTGTTGTTGTATTCTAACATGAACACAAAAATGAGGAACTCCACGACGAACACCAAAACAATATCAATAGTAACAAACTTACGCCACTCAAGAATGTCACTGGAAGAAGGACGAGCAACAATGTGTGAAACAGGCTCCTAAAAGTTTACAAATAGCAGTCAGCACCAATTGAGGGACAAATACAAAAATATATATCAGTATTCAGCAAGAAAAATGTAAAACAGAAGTTGGAACATACGGTTCCTCGTTAAATAAAGGTAATAATAAATTAAAATTTCACAAATGAAATCAGCCACAATATAAACACCAATCTAACATTATATCGTCAAGATTGGCCATTAAATAACATACCTAGTAAATCCATGCATAGTAAAAGAAGCATTTCAAAAAAAGAAAGCCAGACAAAAGAAAACAAAAACATAGGCACATACTTTACAGAGAGCTCTATATTCTTTCTGAAGTCTCTTGGTACATGATTTATCGGCCATTCTGATTCCACAAAGCTGTCAACAAAGAAAATCAACTGCTATTATTCTTTCTTCAACCTCAGATACAATGCCTGTGAGGTGACATAAACAGAGGGCGAAAAACAATAAGATTGGCAAAGCACCAATGAACATCGTAAATGCTTACTTTCCCAAGAACAGAAGCTGCCATAGTTTAAAACTCTAAAGAGACAAGGCATATTTCTCAAATAGAAAGCATACAATGTGAAAGATTTTTAGTTCGAGAAAATGAACATGCAGAAAATAAAGCATATATGCATATAGATGAGTAACAAGAGACTTTCAATAAGAATGATGCAAAGCAGGCTCGCTCAGAATTGGCATTGCCATCACCAGGATTCAATTGTGCTAGTAATTGTTTGTCATTCAAGTCACCTTTCATTGGCGCAGCTTGCAAGGCCCTCTACTGTTAATCCTTTCTATTTATACACCACCGTTTGTTTTATCCATTAAAATTTCATACAAGACAACAGCAGAATAATCGACAAAATTAGTAATTTGAAATGTAAAAAGTAGTTCACTCCGTGCAAAAATATAATTAAAATTTCACTCAGATGAACAAAACAAAAACTACTCAGTATAGTAAAAGAATCTTCAAAGCTCAAATAGAACAAGGGCAGCAGCATTCTTCGTGAAGTGCTCCAAAATGTCCAACAAAAATAATTGGAATAGAATAGTAACATATAAGCATCCATCCGTGAAATAATAATAACCATAAGAATGAAACGAACAATGCAGTTAAAAGCAAGTACGCAAAGAAATTCTCCCAAATTTGAACTGCCCATTCTTCAAAATAGAATCCGCGATCAATCTATAATCCAGCACGTCAAAATTTGAAACCACAACCCAACCCCCGCAAGTTCAGATCAAGATCACCCGTAAACAATAAACGGAGGAAAATTAAAAGGAAGGCAATATAGAAAGCTGCCGGCAGCATCGGAGGGGAGAACTTCACTGGGAATGAATCAGAGAGTAAGATGAAGTGAGAATTACCAGAAAGTTAGGAATTAAGCATTAGGGTTTTGGTTGGGGAGTAAATTTGAGCGGTGCGTCGAATTAATTAACGGGGAATTAAGATGGGTGGCGCTGCGTTTTGTGGAACAACCAGCCCCAGCCCCAGCCCCAACCCCACAATCTGAATGAATGGATTGAGATTGTAACAATGGGAAATGTGAATTGGGGGAATACAGCCGCACACCCTCAAATTAGTCAGTTACTCTCTTTATTAATTGCTTATAAATGCCTCAATTTTTTTTTTTATATATAAAACAATGCCAAACAAAACAAAAGGATTGGTTTGGTTTCTTGTAATTCAATTAGACTATGTGATTATGAATTTAATTTTGAATATTGATATTTAGCTTTCATATTATTTAAAATTAAAATTATTTTTAAGATAGAGTTTGTGATTTTTTCCTCAATTTCAATTTAGTAGTGATACGTTCAAAATTTTTAACTTTAAATATTATTGTTGTACTAAAAAAATATTTGATTGTCTAAAAAATAGTATGATCTTAATGAAGTCGAAGCTAATGATCATGGCGTCAAACAAGAGAGATTCAAATTCATGAGAGAGGTTCAAAAACGAGAGAGCATATATCTCACTTTTTCCAACTTTGCAACAACTTGTTTCTTAATTTATTATTTTTTTTAGTACAACGACCATGGGTGGTGTGAGGTTCCATTCTATGGACTAGTTACTTCATATGCATAAGGTTAATCTATTGCTGGCTGACATTTATTTCCTAAATTTTACTATATAATAGTTTAGCATTTTTTATTTTACAAATTATAACAATTTAAATTCTCTACCATCAAATAATTCATCTGAAAGTAAATGTATCTCTTTATTAATATTAGAAATCTATAAGTGCGTTGCATGTTTAATATATTTTAACATATTTTTAATTTTAAAATTTTAAATTGTAATAATTTTATAAAGGTATAAAATAAGTAAATTATAAATATAAGATCGATCACTATACTTAAAAAAATATAGATTCGTATTATTCTTAAAAATATTTACATTATTATCATTCTTAAAAATATGTTCTTTAACTAAGTTTTTTTTTCTTATATTAAATATATAAATTAAAGTTAATCAAATTTTAAGATTAAATATTAATTTTAATCGATTGGCATAAAACATTAATTTTAAATATAAGTTACACTAATATTAATATATCTATTTATTTAAATAAATAAATCATTCTTATATTAAGAAAAGTATATATATATATATATAATTATTCATTCATGATTATTTTTTTGAACAAATTTATAATTTTCGATACTTCTAAAAGTTTTGTTTTCTTATATTTTTTTCAACACTATTTTGTTTATACTATTTTTTGAGCTCAAGGTGAGTTCCTATTTTTTTATATAATTTTTTAAATATATCTTACTTAAGTGATACTCAACTTTTATAATTATAATTATAATTACGAGGAGAATACAAATTCATTTAAATGGGATAAAAGGTCTTTTAAGATTCCAATCTCTAACTTTTTATATATTTATGACAATGACTAATTATTATTTTTATCAATTGTAGTCTTTAAATGCAAAATGAATTATATTACCTCACCCTGGACGAGCTTCTTGAAATGATTGTATAAAGAGTGGAATTTTTTAAATTTTAAAATAATTATATGAACATAATAGTTTAAAAATGATTCTTTACCTCAAGCCACACTTTAAAGTTTTAAGATAAGATATGAAATTTTTAGATAAAAAAGGTTGTTAGTTGTCGGGTAAAAATTCAATTCAACATGAAGATTATGAGCCGTAAAAATTGGCAACATCTTGTCATGAGCGAGACCCTAACCCAGACCAGTTAAGAAGAACTAATCTGGTATGGGATCCGGTTCAGTTGAACCTAACAATGGTACCATCTCCAACCGCTGGCAGCCGGAACTAAGTTAGCCTCCTAGTATTTGCAAATAAGTTTGCACTATTTTTTTAAAACACAGCATGCCCCATTTGCTTATTGAACAACCAACATACACAAATGGTATTATGTAAAAAAAAAAATTTTCTCCACCCAATTTTGTTTGACTTTTTTTCAATTATTGATACCCAAAATGTCTCAAAAAGAAAAGGTTCGTCCTCGAAGAAGTTCACATCTGTTCTCTTTTTCCTAATTCATCCGTAAAATCCATGGATTCCGTCAGGTCCTCCAACGTGGTCAACGAGCTCGAACAGCAATCTTTCCGGCGAAAAAATCGCCGCCGATTCATTACTCTCGCTGTCTCCATCGTTATTCTAATCGCCGTAGTCACCGGCGCCGCCGTCGGAATCGTAATTCCTAAGCGAAACCCACCGTCTTCCTCGGCTCCTCCGGCCACTCAGAGTTCGTGCCAGCCCTTACCTCTTGGAAACCGCAACAACGCCGATCCGGTAATTCTCTGGAAGCAATACCTCCGAGTCGCTGCCGATTCGATGAGTAAAATCGGCGATTACTCCTCTAAATTACCCGATTCGAATCTCACAGCCGAAATCGAAATCTGCGAGAAAATTTTTTATGAGGCCTTTGAGATACTGAGCGACTTGTCGGAAACAAGGCTTTCAATTTTAAACAGAGCAGGAACAAGCAATGAATATTGGTGGAATGGGTATTTTTCTACCTATATTTCACCCATCTTGGATTTTTCACAGCTTTTCCTTTTTGTGTTTGGTTATTTTTATTTTTATTTTTGGGAAAAATACAGTTCTTTAATTCTTCATCTTTGTTTCTCCTACTTATTTTTGTCTGTCTGTTATTGTTCCCTTTCTTTTCTTTTTTACCCCTTTTTTCTTTCATAAAATGAACAATGATCATTACTAATCTACTCTATCATTAAGCTTTTTCCTTCTACATTTATTTTTTACTTACTTGTATGTTAATACACATTGGCCACTTAAAGTAATTGATTTGGTCAATAATTATAATATATAGTATAATTTATGCTAATATATCATCACCATAAAGAAACTATTTAGTGTTAATTTATCTTTTGCCTAAAAAAAATATATGTTATTTTATCTCTTTGACTCAATAATAAGGCTTGAGAACAAAAGGAAACCTTTTATAAAAGAGGGAAGTTTTTGGATCCACAAATATGAATTTGACCATATCACACCATTATGAATGATTTGTTTAAAAGAAAAATAAGTTATTGGCATTAGCATTAATTATTTAGTTAGTTTTTTTCTCTCTCTAAATAAAATTAGTATTTTTAACATTTTTTTTTAGTGGATATTGATAATTTAAAAAGTCAAACAATTTGGGTGGAGAATAAATTACTAATTTAAAAGATTAAGAATTATATAATGTCATTTGTAAGAAATGATTACGCGTATCAAGTCCGTGTATGTTCACCGTTCAATATACAAATGGCATATTGTGTATTAAAAATTTAGTACAAACTTATTTGCTATTAAGTTGACTTAGTTTATTTCACACTTATTAAAAAAACACACACACAATGATTCATAATTATTCATTTTGATGCTTTTACTTTCAAAATTTTAATTTTAATTTTTTTATTGAAAAAAAACTTTACTCTATTATATTTTTGTAAAAAAAAAATCGAATTTCATAATTGAATATAATCGTGTTTCTAAGCTACTGGTTAGTTATTTAGATTTAAATTTTGTGATTGCATTAAAATTAATTAATAATTAATAGCAGGTTGTAGACTATATATGTATATATGGCTTTTATTGGTTTTAGTGAGAAGGTTTGACATTTGGAAATTAAATTACTGACATATTGTTTACTAAAGAAAAAGTAACATAATATTTTAACAAACAAAAAATTGATCCTCGAATAAGAAGTCCACATCTGTTGTGTTTTTCTTGGTTTATCGAAAAAGAGAAACCTCCAACTGTAAAGCCCATGGATTCAGTCAAGTCTTTCAACGAGCTCGAACAGCAAGCTATGCGGCGGAACACTCACCGCCGATTCCTTATTCTCTACGTCTGTATTGTCATTGTCATCGGCTTCACCGTCGGAATCGTAATTCATTCATCGGCTCCTCCGGCCACTCAGAATTACAGCAACACCACCAATTCGATCTGTAAACTCGCCGATTACTCCTCCAAATTACCCGATCCGAATCTCTCACCCCCAATCGGAATCTGCCCGAGTGGCGTATTTGAAGAGGCCGTTGAGACACAAAACGACATGTCGGAAACAAGCAATGCATATTCAGCAGTCAATGTCCGATTCAATATTTGGTGGATTGGATATTTTTCTAGCTACATTTCAGTGATGTTGGATTTTTCACAGATTTTGCTTCTTGGGTTTGGTTATTTTTATTTTTATTTTTGGGAAAAGTCTACTTGTAGAATTTTTCATGTTTGTATCTGTTGTTTCTTTCTGTCTGCCTATTTTTGTTCCCTTTTCTCTCTTCGTTCTTCGTCTTCTTCTTCCATGGGATGAACAATGTTGTCAGTATAGTTGCAGAACCAAAAATGGAAGAGAAAGCAAAAGGAATTTGTCGTTTTTTCAGAAATGAAGAAATGTAAGAATAATTTCTTTTAGCTAATTGAAGATTACTTATTTTTCTTAAATAACTGTTTGATAGATGGTATTTTTTCAGTTTTTTTTTTCTTTTTTCTTTTTTTACAACCATGTCATATATTTTGTCTATAAATATATTAAAATATATACATTTGTTATATATATATATATATATATATTTATATATACATAATTACAAATAATATTTTTATAGATTTTATTTTAAATTGATAATATATTTCATATATTTTATTTTAAATGTTAAAATCTTTTTTATTCTTGATAAAAATCTAATGAAAATATATTAGATTTGAAAAATATTGTGTTTAGATACTAGTATGTTAGGATGGGTGATTAGTTTAATACTAGAGGGGTGTCACTAATATGTTTTTTTTTTAATCTAACTTTATTAAACTAAAATGATCATCTAATTACAAGCAAATCCTATTTCATGAATTAATAAAAATAATATGCAAATTGAAATTGCAAAATTTAAAAGATAAGGGAAAGAAGATCCCGAGGTTTATAGTGGTTCGGAATTCCTACTCCACTCCACAAGACTCTTTCTTGGCTATTTTATTGATGATCTTTCTTACACGGGTGAGATCAAAACCTACACAACCCTCTTTTTTTCTAGGTTGGAGAGAAATCCAAATTCTTTTCAATAGTTCAAAATTAAACCAACTTAATTTCCATACAACCCAAGGTGTATCTCATACCTTAATACAAATTCCAAAGAAAACACAAAAATAGATATCACACAAATTTCCTCTTTTAGGCAAGATACACAAGTTGATACAAAAACAACAACGTTTTCACAAAAATTAAACTATGCCATTTGAAGAGTATGTGATAAGCAATTTGAGAGAACCCAACACTTTTTGAGAGTTTGAAAATTTGGAGGCTTGCTGGTTAAAACTCTTGGAGGTTGATGCAAGATATTTAAATGGAGATAAGATTAAAAGATAACCATTAGATTTAAGGTAAAATGAGTGGATGAGTGAGATTTAATCAAAATGGGATGGATGGTTGAGATTCAAACGATAGGAGATGGAAAGAATTTTGAAATAGAAAATATATGAAAAATCCGTTTTTGGTTAATTAGGTATTTTTTCGCTAATCCTATTTTGTTCATATCTTCCTCGTTTGAACTTTGATTCGGATGATCTAAAATGCGTTGGAATCCTCTTTTTGTGATCTACAAGAGAGACTCTTTGAAACACTAAAATAGTCAGTACAAAAATTAAGTTTGTTATCATCAAAATATTTGAATGGATTTAAAGCCTTAAAACTAACAATAATTTTATGGTAGTTGAGTAATACAATATGTCATTAAAACTTTACTCTTGGCTAAAATAGGGTATTTTATTTTAATATAGAGTATATGTGTTTTTTAACCCAATATAACTAATAACCAAACAATAAAGTAGGGAGTAGCTCAAAAAAAAAAAAAAAAAAACAATAAAGTAGGACTCTAAAAAAAACAACAAAGTAGGTGATACTTGTATTTAAAAATTGTATATTTGAGTTTTGACAATGTGGAAACTTAAACTTGGAGCTTAGCTCACATATTTAAATTGTATTTTTGAATAGAAACAAGTTGAATAAGAAAAGCTTCCATGGTTGAGAAATATCAAAGAAGTTGGGTAATGGTCATGTAGGCAAGCACAATCCGCGCCATCAAAAAAGGCATCCTTCCCATTGGTCCGATGTGTAACATCATATACATCCCATTAATTATATACTTTTTTTTTTTTTTTTAATTAATGACATAATTCAAAGAGACAATTGATAAGAAACAGCGGAAATTGGATCACATGAGTCCAACAGGGGAAACAATAATGTGTACATGACACACTCAGCCAGCTACATCTTTGACGCCGTGTTTCCCCTTTTAATTTTATTTTTATTAATTATCTATTTCCCTTACTAGGGGTGAATATGGGTTGGGTTGGGTTGAGGAGGTTTTCAACCCAACCCAAATTTTCGGGTTGATCATTTTTTCAACCCAATTAAAGAGACAACCCAACCCTATATTTTCGGGTTGGGTTGGGTTGGGTCTTCGGGTTCATCAATACTTGCAAATATATATACTTTTTTTAATCAAATTGGTCATACTTTATACATAAACAAAATACAATATCTAATCATTTTCATATCAAGTTAATGAAATGATATAAATATTTAATATGCAAAACATTCAATAAAAAATCACTCACTATTAATATTACTATCATGGTTTCATATAAAAATCTCAATTATATAACATAAAACAAATAGATAATTAAAAAAAAAATAGATTGCATAATTCGACTTTCTTAAAACAAATAGATAATTAAAACTAACAAAAATAGATGACATAATTTTGTATATATTTCTATCATGATCTATAAAGACTTAAAAAAAATTAAAAACATAGTGAAAAATAAAA
>JBBMKA010000018.1:8699859-8710647 GCA_037833695.1 Sechiopsis laciniata
TGAAACTTACAGATTATATTCTGCAGCTTCTCCAATGAAGTCGCCCGCAGTTCCATCGCCGGACTGATGCATGAGTCGAGATAAAGATAACGATCATTTGTTCGTTTTGAGCGATACATCTATTCCTTTATTCATGGTAATTTATATTGAACTGTGCCAATGATGATGTTAAGATCTGGTGCAATTCCAGAAGTTAGGTGTAGACAACCTACAATGGCCTCAGTCCCAATTCCAATCTTGGATTCTAATGTTGAAGAATCAGCAGGTTCTGTTGTTGGACCTTCTTGTGGAAAGGGCGGTTTTCTGAGCAAAACACAACGTAGAACTTTACATACTTGGCTGCAGAGCCTGCTGCAGGGGTAGGCGTTGCCTAGGAAGACAACGGATGAAAGCCCGATCAGGGATGCTTGAGTCGTGATACGAGATGACATCAACGATGAATTTGTATCAATCATGGCTACCGTAATGTTTCGTGCAAATGAAGCTGTTGCAGTTGCAGCGAAAGGAGTGATGAGCAAATATATCAGGCTTACAAGTGCTGCAGCATCACATAATTAGAAGGTTTGAACACAAGGCATCTCCATTGTTGAATACTGTTGAGATAACTGTTCATCTGCTGATAAATAGACATATTAAGCTCATCTTATTACAACTTTGTTACTAACTTTAGAAATGAAAAATAAAAACAGATCCACCTCCAGTTAATACATGTATTTCGACTCGATAAAAATTCAAGTTCGTATCAAATACATGTCTCCATTCAATATCATACTAAATACGAGCTATTCGTCATCATGCATATCGGTTTGATACTAAATTTTTCGCAACATTATTCGTGTGTAGATATTTTTTTTTTCTTGACATACAACTCTGTTGCTCGCTTTCAGTTCAATACACAATTCCATCACTCAGTTTTCTAGTCTGCTAACAAGATCTGAGCTCAATTGATATAATGTATGATTTATGATCAAAAAATTATGAGTTAGAATTTTTCCTCTCAAATGTAAATTGTAAAAAAGAATTAAAGCTATTGTCCCTTGGATATTCCACATAGACCGACCCTTTCCAAAAT
Source organism: Sechiopsis laciniata (assembly GCA_037833695.1). Lineage (NCBI taxonomy): Eukaryota > Viridiplantae > Streptophyta > Magnoliopsida > Cucurbitales > Cucurbitaceae > Sechiopsis > Sechiopsis laciniata. The sequence continues at coordinate 8,700,932 of JBBMKA010000018.1, forward strand.
CCTATTAAAGTTTCAAAAGCTACGCAAAACAATAGGTTTTAAAATTTAAAATTTTGTTTTGAAATTTAGTAAAGATTTCGAGTGTAATTATTATTGAAAGCCAAATGGCCTTTTAAAAGTTCAAAAACTGTTTTTGGTTTTTGAAAATAATAAAAAATTCAACTTTAGCATTAGAAAAAGAAAATTACTAAAATGAAATCAAATTAATAAATTTCATAAGGGAAAAAAGGGTTAACTTTGGAGTGTACATTCATGCTTTTAATGTAAGTGTCTAATCAGATTTTTGGATTATGTGAACTTTTTTATTAAAGAATATATTCGGATCACTAAAAGTATTTGGATTATGACTTATGAGTTCGCATGCAGTAGACCAAATGATTCTGACTAATTCTCTTTCACAATCTTTTTTTTTTTTTTTTTTAAATCAATTTTCTTTTAACAATATAATAAAAAAAATATATAATATAATTTTGTGAAATTATTGGTGTCCAAGTTGCTAACTTATCTCTTATTCATGATGCAATATCTCTTATTCATGATGCAATGTGTTGCCATGTATCAAATCAGAACTCTATTTTCATCATACATGAATTTTATATTTTGTAACATTTTCTTGTTGGAAAAATGCATGAATCAGCTTATTGGTGCCAAATATGAGATTTTGATTAATTGATTAAACTTTCCAACAAAAAAAATATAGTTCAATTCATATGAGCTATAAACTCGCAAATATATATATATATATATAAATTATTAAATAAAAAAAAGGATAATTAGATTTTGACAACTAATTATATAATTGCACATTATAAACATGTCATTTAGAATATGATGCTTTATAATTATAAAGTACAACTTTCGAACTTATAAAGAGCTTTAATATTTTTTTTAAAATATTGCATCTTCTACCAAAAGGTTAAAAATTTAAATCTTCATTACGTTTTTTTTTATTCAGTATAATTTTAATTTTGATTTTTATAAAAGTAAATGTACTTGCCAAGACTATGTTGTGCATCCCTATTTCTTTTCTTTTTTTTTTTCTCTTTTTTTTCTTTTCTAAATAACAAGTTAATCAACAATTTTCCAAACCAAAAAACAAAACTGCTAAAGACTGAAGAAGAAGAAAATCAAATAAAGCAAACAATTGTTGAAGTTTTAGTTTCCATTCATGAACAGAACAAATGAAGGGTTTAGTAAGAAATATGGTGAACATCATAATTTCCCTATCAAAGATTTTGAAAAGATCCAAAATTGAGGTGCTCCATCTTCGATTAATGAATTTAGGGCCAAAAATATACTTTTTTTAGATGCATGCATTTATTTAGAATATCCAACATTTAGACGACCTTAGCGCAAGAGACAAACAAAAAGACAGCTAAATTTGACTTTATAATACAAGAAGGAAAAAAAAAACATTCAAATCAAGAAGTCACTCATGCCCATAATAAATTCGAATAACTAATTGATTTAAATTTATGTAGTTAGATCACGAGTGTCTCATAGTTATAGATGCAAATTTTCTTTATTTATACTAGTATATTTTAGAAAAAAATAGTCATTATTATACTTTAATTAGTTCATGAATTTCTTCTATTAAATCTCTAAACTTTTTTTTATAATTGATTTATACATTTTCAATTTTATAATCACTATTAACATTGTTCAAATAGTTAAGACACTTATATTTTCGGGCTAAAAGATAAGAGATTAGAAGTTTGAATTATTCTATTCTCACCAGTTGAACTCTTTTTTTTTTTAAACATCAATTTTGTGTGTCAATGTGAACTTTATTAATTTTCATTTTTAAATTTTGGAACATTGTAACCAAACTACCATGTTAAACATGATAATTTTTAATTATTATTATTATTATTTTTTTAATTTGCCACTTCTCATGCTAGGCATGTTTATAGACTCTCTTTTTCTTTTTTTCTTTTTTCTTTTTTCCCCCCTTTATACCATATAGTCCATACATGCATGTCAAACATGCATTTAAAAGACTTTGTCTTGAGTTCAAAGTTATTTTTGTATTCATGTGGGAAAAAAGATATGTATACATGGTGGTGGAAGAGATAGATACCATATCAAATTATAGGTCACAAAATGCAATTATAAGGGTATGGGTCCAAAAATAATGATCCCTAAAGTGACCCCACTATATAGAGGGTGGTGGACAATCATATTCTATATGCTTTTTAATAATTATATTGTCACTTTCATTTTTTTTAACCAATTTCATTTTTAGCCACTTTCTCAAAGTTAGAAGTTGAAATCGTAAGAACAAAAGAATTATTTAAAAAAAAAAAAAAAAAAAATCAAGCCAACTGAAATCAGTTTGGTAAATTTGAGCAATACATATGTTTGCGATTAGCTTTCATGAGCTTCAACATCTGAATTTTTTTTATTTATATTTTTTCAAAATTTTATCGAGATAAAAATTAGCCGTCATTTAATAGTCTAGTTCAATTCTAATGAATTTAGAGCTATGGTCTTAATAGGATAATGCATTAATTATTCTTTTATTTTTTTAGTATAAATTCAGGAAGAAAAACTACAAAATGTACATAGAGGGTATTAAATGCTCTCAAATAAATAAGAATCAAATACTGATTTTTAAAATTAAACACGTTACTATAGTATTGAATTGGATTATTACCAAACAACGAAGCCACGCGCCACCAACCATTTCAGTGCATCAATTACTATTTCAAATATCGATTGTATATGTTGCCCCTTCAAAATAAGAACTCATTAATTTTGAACTATTTAATTTAATAATTGTTAACTCATTAAAATATAGAATCAAAGAAAGATTTATTAATAGTACAAAAATTAATTTTATGACAATTTATTCCAGACCTAAACTCCTATTGATGCGATGTTTTTTTTACTTGATCCTTATTTTGAATGGTGAATATGTGGTTGACTAAGAATAAATAATAGAGTTTTTTACCTATAAAAATAGATAAAATCGTCAAAAACTAAACAATCGATTTAATAGTAAATTGAATCAACCGATTTATATACCATAAAGTGTTCTTAAAAGTATTCCACAATTGCCATTGTTTCTTTTTGACCCTTTTGTTTGTTTGCTTTATGTCGTGTGACAAAGTGAAAAGAAAACATATGATTGATTATTTGGCTAAGAGCCGAAAGAAAAATAATCAACTTTTTCAAATTGGCCCTTTATGTAAGTTTTGTTTATTTTGTTCCCCACTAAAATTTTTATGCTTCTTTCCTACTTCACATATCCAACAAATTAGAAAAATAGGAATTAAAAAAAAAAAAATGAAGAATATATTTCTTTCAAACCACAAAAAAGAGTTTAATATGTCTTCATGGTTCTAGATTTTAGGGGTACGAGTCAAAATTAAAGGAACTATCAAAATTGATCTATTGAATAAATTTCATTGTTTTTTAAGAAAAATTAAATTGAATGAACTATTCTCACCGAATAATTATAAATATCGTAAATTTTAAATTATTTATATTTATAATTATTAATACGTTTTAATACGATATTATAAATATCATTAATACTAATATTATACATTCAATATTATAAGGAAGAACATGACAATAATTATTAATATCAATAAACATATTTTTTATATTTTTTTAAATAGCTATATTTATAATTATTTTTAAAATTCAATTAATCTATAAAATTCTATTTTTTAATTAAGCAATACAATTGGGGATAAAAATTTGAATCCATAGTATTTGAATCTGGACACATAATTATAATTTTGAAACTATTAAAATTGTTGTAGGTGAATTTTGTTTGTTTGTTTGTTTTTTTTAGAAGCTGTAGGTGAATTTTGTTGATGTTAGTTGAACAATTTAATTGGTTTTATAACAGAAATTATTTTATCAGAATATTATATTATAAATATAGGCGAGAATTCAAAACCACGCTGCTTGTATATTATAAAGTATTAAAAAGAATATCAACTTTATAATAATAAACAAACTTTCTATTTAGTAATGATTCAATCTATGGGCATTTTGTGGAAGAAATTAAGCCATAATCATTCAGGTCTATTTTTGCCTTTTCTAAGAAAATATAAATTGTTTTTTTACACAATAATAATATTTGAGAATCATTGAATAAACCTTCGTCGAAAATACATGCCAGCTAGGCTAATTGAAACCTGATTTTTCAAAATATATATTGATCTTAAATTTCATGAATTAATTTTGAAGTTTGAACGGTCAAAGTGACGTTACCAATTAATCAATAATTACAAAATATTTCTGTAAAAAAAACAATTATATGGTTAACAAGCAAAACTATAACCAAAACCACAATTATTATTTAACTATCAAATCAAAGCTTATGGCCCCATAAATCCTTTTGGTGGAATTTCCTTTTCTAAAATCTGTATAGATTTATATTTTTCTAAATCCCAAAATTGAAATGTTCTTTTATTATTACAAACACCACATGATAATGGCATCTTTCAGAGCTTTAACCGATTATGAGTGTGAATGGTAATAACTAAATAATTATAAATTGACATAGTAATTAAAGTGGATATTAAAAATTTAAGAGTGATTAAATTCATTATAATGTAATCATAATTTTTCTACAAATTTTTTAATGTTATAAATTAAAACAATATAATTCTTGATAATAGTCGAAAACATGCTTAGCCGCCTGATTCAAATTCATGATATATATAAAATACAAAAATAAACAAAAACTTGAGGATGTGATTAATACTTTAATATTCTTGATTGATCATAAAGAAACAAAGAAAGGGTCAAAAGACCATTTTGTAGAGAAAATATGTGAGAGTTTTTTTTTTAAAAAAAACAAATCTCAAACTCCAAAAATTAAAATTCAGCAATTGAAATAGATCTAAACTAGAACAAACTTTTTTTTTTTTTTTTTTTTTTTGAAATCAAAATAGGACAAACTTAGGAGGGACAAAATGGTATTTTTAATTTAAAACTTTACCGTTCATAAGGCTGAAAGAGAAAAGTTTGAAAAATGAGATCATAATTGTCAAACGAAATAACTACTTTTTCCCGCTCTTTCATTATGCCTTCTGTTTTGTTTGATTCTTTGATCGCACAATTTGGAATGGATTTTAACTTTTCCGTTCAAAGATTTCATCTTTTCTTCTCCCTTTTATCGCGCTTGTTTGCCTGCTCAAACAAAGCAGAAATGATGAGAAAAAAAAAATGAAAAAAAGGAAAGAAAAAAAAAAAAAAAAAAACCCAAAAAGAAGGCACAAAATTAGTGAATCTAGTAAGGTTTTTGATGGGATTGCAAACAATTTTGTGGCGTGTTAATCAAAAGCATGTCCCACCCATAAGGTCCCATTCCCTTTGGACAATTGCAATCTAGTGATTTGCAGAAATGCACTCCACCTGTATGATGAAATTCCCCAAAGACCTTCTTCTTCATCTTTCTTCCATTCCCTCTCTTTCTTTGTCTTTGTCCCTTTTTTCCCTTAACCCCACCATCCTTGTTTTCTCCCTCGTTTCGCTCGCTTCCTCCGGATGGACCGAAGCGACATGCGGCAGCTCCAGCAACAGTTGTCTCTCGCCAAGTCTGTGCGCCACCGCTGCAACGAATGGTTCGTTTCGGTTGTGTTGTTGTGATTAGTCTGCTCTTGAGTATTTGTTAATTTAGCTTTTGTGCAGCTTTGTGTACTAGTTATGGTGTAGTGCTGCCTTTTGGTCATTGGTCTTTTGTACTTTTTGGCATTTAGGCCTGCTGGATCTCTGATGTTTTGTTTTGGGGTGCTTGTTGTTTGGTTTAGATGGTTTGTTCTAGTTTTCTGTTGAATTTTGAATGTTCTGGTGAGTCAACTTTGTTGTGTTGGTTTTCGAGTTTTTTATGTGAGCTGAGTTCTTGACTATTTTGGATTTGTTTATGTTGCATTGATTGGTGTTTTGTTTGGCTTTGGCTTCTCGTGTATCGAGATTATCTATGCGCTGCTTTGATCTACTGTCATCTCATGAGTTTTTGGTTACATGTTTACTCTGTTGAAATTCTACATTATTCTTGGCTATAGATTTTTTTTTTCTTGTCTATGATGATCTTTTGGGTTGTGTAGTTGTGAACAGTCTGCTCTTGAGTACTTGCTATTTTAGTTTTTGTACAGTTTTGTGTACTGGTCATGGTGTAATGCTGCCAAGGGCATTGTTCTTTTGTACTTTCTGGTTAGCTTTTCTAGATCTCTGATGCTTTGTTATGGGTTGCTTGTTGTTTGATTAAGATGGTTTGTTCTAGTTGTCTTTTGAATTTTGAAAGTTCTGGTGAGTCGAATTTGTCGTGCTGGTTTTCACTGGAGTTCGAGTTTCTTACGTGAGCTGGGTTCCTGCCTGTTTTGGATTTGTTTGTGTTGCATTGATTTTTGTTTCGTTTGGCTCTGGCTTCTACGTGTATCGAGATGATCTATACATTGCTTTGATCGACTTTCATCTCATGAGTTGTTGATTACATGTTTACTCTGTTAAAATTCTAGATTTATTTTGGCTGTACATTGTTCTCTGCTTCTGTTCCTCTGTTGTGTTCTGCGTATTAATGGAAACTTGTGAATTAAATTTTAGTTTGTTAATGGCATAGGCAATTTCATCATATTTTAAGTATTACTACAAATCCATTTATTTTGAAACAAACGGCTAGATCTCTCTCTCAATGGTTCTTTTCTTCTTGGTACTGTTTTTTCAAGTTGCAGTCTAAATTTGAACATCTTGATATTAAATTCTTGATATGTATGAAGCTGGTAGGGTTTACATTAGGGTATATTAGTAATTAGATTTATAGTTTGTTAGAGAATTGGTTATAAATTGAGGGTGTGGGCGCTATCAAATGTTAAGGCCATTTTGGTATTGGATCTTGAATGAGCTCAAGAATAGAAAGGTCGAAATAACCTTTAACGCTTGGTTAGTTTGTATTTCCTTTATCGATTATCATTCAATACAATTTGGTTCTAGCATAAGCATTCATGTATAGAATGTTTAATGCAGTCTTATTGGTTAATCTTATTTTCACTTGGTAATAATTGGTCCACCTGGGTGAAAATTGATGATGATGATCAATTCTCTCACCAAATGCAAACATTTCTTCTTGTGAATAATTGGTTATAAATTTGTGTAGGATTTTTCGTGATGTTCCAAGCGATATTACCATTGAAGTGGCTGGAGTGATATTCTCCTTGCATAAGGTAACAACTTGAATCATTTAGGTCCATTTGGATTTTGTTTCTAGCTTTTTGTTTTTTAAAATTTTGTTTGTTTTCTTCCAATTTCTTTATAATGAGTTTGGTTTCAAAAATTTCTTTCTAATGATTTTCATCTTGTTTAAGTAACATTTGAATTATGAAACAAATTCCAAAAAAGGAAAACATTTTTTTAAAGGAAAACTTATAAGATTAGTCAAATTTAGAAAATAATTACAAATATGATCACTTTTTAAAAAAATTTAGCAATTATGGTCATAATTATTAATAATAATACAGTATTAATAACATATAAACATTATAATAACACAGAATATTGTATTAATAACATATAATATTGTATTAATAACATATAATACTTATAAATAATACTATACGAATGTGTATTAATAATACAATATTGTACTGTATTTATGACTATAGATGTAAATATTTTCAAATTTCACTACATTTGTAATTATTTTGTTAGAAGAGGTCATTCATTACAATTTCCATTTTTTAAAAACTTACCTTTATGTTTTCAAAATTTAACTTGAATTTTAAAACATAGTCTCATAAGTTGAAGGAGTATTCATGAACTTAATTTTTGAAAAGAAAAACAAAAAACCAAATGATTTTCAATCGGGGTCATCGTGTTTTTCTAAATAATACTTTCATAACGCGTTTTCATCCTGCAAAAGTTTGTCGCATACCATACTTGTAGAGACAAAGCGTAAGGAATTCAGATAAATCCATTAGGCTATTTCCTTAACATATGTTCTGCTTCTGCATGCTCAAATGTATAGTTTCTTTTGAATGTCTACTTTAACTCAAATATTCAATGCAGTTCCCTCTCGTCTCTCGAAGTGGCCGAATTCGAAGGTTAGTTGCAGAACATAGAGATTCAGACATCTCCAAGGTGGAGCTTCTCAATCTACCAGGAAGTGCTGAATCTTTCGAGCTAGCAGCAAAATTTTGTTATGGGATCAACTTTGAAATTACTCCGGGAAACGTTGCACAACTATGTTGTGTATCCGATTATCTTGAAATGACCGAAGAGTTCTCCAAGGATAATCTCGGTTCACGAGCAGAAGAATATCTCGAGAGCATTGTCTCCAAGAACCTTGAAATGTGTGTTGAAGTGTTGCAGCAATGTGAGAACTTACTCCCGCTCGCCGACGAGCTGAAAGTAGTTAGCCGCTGCATTGATGCAATAGCATCAAAGGCTTGTTCAGAGCAAATTGCTTCAAGCTTCTCACGTTTAGAGTATAGCAGTTCAGGGAGACTTCACATGAGCAAGCAGGCTAAGTGTGATAGTGACTGGTGGATTGAAGACATATCCGTTCTTCGTGTCGACTTGTATGAAAGAGTCATTACAGCTATGAAGTGTCGAGGGGTTCGTCCCGAGAGCATTGGTGCATCCTTGGTGAATTATGCTCAAAGGGAGTTAACAAAGAAATCCAGCTTATGGAACCCATCTGGCCAGACAAAAGTTGAATTTGTTTCGGGTTTGAACGGGCAAGAAATACTTGTCGTCGAGACAATAGTCAGCCTTTTGCCTGTTGAAAAGTTGGCTGTTCCAATCAATTTCCTTTTCGGGCTTTTGAGGAGTGCTGTGATGCTTGATTGCTCTGTCGCTTGCAGACTCGACCTCGAGAGAAGGATAGGATCTCTGTTGGATATTGCTACTCTTGATGACCTTCTGATTCCATCCTTCAAACATTCTGCTGATACGTTATTTGATGTTGACACAGTTCATAGGATTTTGGTAAACTTCTCTCAACAAGATGATGATAGCGAGGAAGATCTAGAAGACGCCTCTGTTTTCGAATCGGATAGTCCCCGTTCGCCATCTCAAAGTGCATTGTTTAAAGTATCCAAACTAGTGGATAACTACCTTGCTGAAATTGCCCCTGATGCTAACCTCAAGCTTTTGAAGTTCGTGGTCATTGCAGATACCTTACCTTCACATGCACGCACCATCCACGATGGATTATACCGAGCCATCGATATCTATCTTAAGGTATGTATGTGCACCTTTTTTCATAATCTTGTTTTCTTTTCCTGCAGACGAAGTTTGAAGTGAGTTATATCTCTGGAAAATGAAAAGTTAATCCCAAAAGGTTATCTTGAATGCAAAAAGTTTTCTCCCTAAGTTGATTGAATCGATTATTCAATTGTTAAAGTCTTCTCTTGTGCATAAGTTTATACATCATAACTTCATATAGTCAACTTGGTTTGAAAAATATTGTCATTTGGTTCAAGCCCCCGTGGGTGGCTCCATTGACCGAGGCTTGCGGTCCTTTTGAGTAACACCTACTCAAAGATCGCGTGCTCGAATATTTGGGTGGAATTTTTTTTTTGATATTTGCGAACTTACGTGTACATCAACTATTCATACATAAAATATCGTTAAGGCCTACAACATTTAGATGTCAAGAAAAAATGTAAGAAAGTATTCCTTGTTGGGAATAAACACTATTCTAATAGGATCAATTATTCCCTCTCTTGTGTTCCTAATGAAAAACAGCAAGTATA
>JBBMKA010000018.1:8726621-8750654 GCA_037833695.1 Sechiopsis laciniata
GTATTCACAAGAGTTAATTGATATCGTTGAGGATGTGGATTCACAAACCTCCACACCATAGTAACAATATGTAGGTAGATCAACTTTACGAGCTCAAATCACATGCTTTCTTAATACGAGCCAATTCACATTGTTTAAACCGAAACTTTATGGAGATAAATCAACCAAAGTGACTAGACATCCAAAGGCATGTCAAAATCAAAGCAAATAAGTGATAAAGAAACTAGAATGTAATGTTATTATTGAACTGTGTATATATATAACCAATCAATGAAGCTAAATAAACACCTAGCAATCTTGATCCAAATGAAAAGAATAGCAATTCATTTACCATAACAAAGTTAAGCAATTAGCTGATTTCTCTCGGAGATGATTTAGAACTTCTACTTTGACAGCTATATTTACTTCCATAGTTATGTGCAAAAACCCTTTTGAGCATGTGTTGATGCTGTTATATCATATTTCTGAATCAAGATAAAGAATGGTATTCTAAGAGTGAAGCTTTTACTCCGACGTATTCTGTGGTGACTCGATTATTCTATGTGTATGCCGCATTTTTGCAGATTATTTCAACCTGCAGGTGTAAGATGGCTAACACAAACCAGCTTTAGCATACTATCAAACGCTGGCCGGATGATCTTGCCTAACCGATGTAGCGTCATCATGATCGATACAAAATACATTCTCACCTGGCAATTCGATAGACACATCTTTCGGACGGTTAAACGCATCAGATGGAATGTTGATGCCAACGAATCCAATCATGACAGCCACGGCTCCAAGGTAATCCATGAGATGCGGGGCATTGCCTGTTATCGAATCGACAATGGCAGCCAATGGGACTTGAATTGTGAGACCAGCCGTTGCTACAGTAGTTGTGGTTAGAAGAACGGCTTTTGCCCACAAGTAATCACTCAGCACATTATCCAACAATCCTGAAAATCAGCAAGAAATCGCAATTCAATATAAAGGCTTGATATAATACCAACATGTGGATGTAAAGACATATAAGAGCCTCTGCAGGCATAAAAAGAAAGCATGCACAGAGTGAGAAACTAACTTTATTTATCCATCAATACGCAACTTTAGGAAACAAATATAGTGATATGAGACAAGAAATTTAATTGGCCAGAGCAAAGAGGAAGCAGTGGAAGAAAACATATACATTTTTGTTTTCTTCGAATTCAGCAACTTTTGGAAGTGAGGGGATTTGAACCGAGGTTATTAGATCATACATCATGTCACTAAAGTTATGCTCTTGTTGGCATAAAACATATACATATGATTGATGTACTAATAGAATAAGTGCTTCCACTTAAAAGTAAAATTTCAAAAGTCATCCGAAGCTTGCCCTCACAATGAAAGCCACTTTAATGCATCCTTTTTTTGTGCACGATTTAAGGGGTCACAAAATGCTGAATTAACAAAGATCAGGATTTTCAAAGTATTCCATGCACGACATCATCTACTATCATTTATCAATAACTATGGATTCAAATTAATCACGTGCCCAATCATCGTGTGTTAGAGATGAGATTATTGAATGTTAATTTCAGGTATCTACCAAATAGTGCCCTAAGCCTTTGGTTCATGGTGTATGTAGTGGTAATAATTAGCCACCTAAAGACTCTGCACCCCTAATATTCCATGTCCAAGGGAAATACTTAAAAACCAAGCGTATAATCCCTAAACAATATTCAAATGTTCCAAGATCATTGTGTCTCACCTCCACACATCCAAAAGAGAGAACATACAAGCTTTCAATAGATACAGAGAGGTAATCCTCCCAAAGGCCAAAACAATCAAAATAAAAGAATAACCAAGTCATGCAAAGATGTTTACGGACCTTTAGCAATAATCATGCCAGTTTCCTTCCAAGTCCGCAAGTGAAATGGTTCCACTTCGGTGAATTTGATAATGAGGGCCACAGGAAGAAAAATAATGAGATTGAAAAGCCCAAGGAATCCAAGAAACTGAGCCATACTAACTTTGCCAGTCGTCTCTTCGTCATCAGGCAGTTTCTTGCGAATAAGGGTAATGTACACAGCATATAAGCCTGCTGAGACAAGAGAGAGAACATCTCCAAGTAGAGGATTCGAAGCAGTTTTCAATGTTGTCACAGATTGCGAATCTCCCAAGCTTACAATGATGGTGCCTCCCATACAAAGGAGAACGCTACCGAGCTTCACCCATGTAAACTTCTCACCCAAAAATGCTAGAGAAACCAAAAATGTAAAGAGGCTGGATGCACTGCTTAGGATGGTATTTGACTGCAGTAAACAAAAGGAAATGGAGCTATATAAACCCAATATGATAAATTCACCAATCACCAATACAACATAAGATAATATCATAAAAGTAGATAATCACTTACTGTAACAGTAGTATACTTCAATGAGAGATTAAAAGTGAGCTGAGCAAGGAACCAAAAAGGGCATATTAATAAGCTAACTTTAGCCACTCTAACGCGTGTCCAACGCCCTTTTTCATCGACAACTTTGTCATGAGATGAGTATTTTGATCCAGACAGAGTACTTTCTCCATTTGAGATTGATTGTCCATCTTCCAAATGCATATGCATAGAAGGACTGTAACGATCAACATTTGTAACAAAATTGGTTTCTCCAAGAAGTATGGCCTGTTCTGTTTCCTCCCTCAATTCTCGCGATGCATCCAGTTTTTTGGCTTTCCAAAACAACAAATTCCCATACTTATCCTCCAAGTATCGTGAAATTTCAACAATTGGAATGTAAATGAGAAACAACGAATTGCAGATGTATGTAACAAGAAATGGCGAAACACCTTCATCGACAACAGATTGAACAACAAAACTAGCAGCTATCCATATGGTTGCAACCAAAAATATGTAAGACAAACCAATTCCCCATTTCCAAACTTCATTTTTCATCTCTAGCAAAAGCCGATACAAATCTCAATATAAGCAAAAACACATACCAATTCTTTACAACATAATGCGGCCACAAATTTCACTCTCCATCGCAATTTTAACCTAAACGCAACCAAAACAGCACTCAAATTCAAGAAGCGAACAAGAATATGAACAAAATACAATCAAATTCCAATAGAAGCTTAACAGTTACAGGTATAGAAAAACGTAAACGCATGGATTTGCAATCAAAATAACGATCAAGGTCCAAATTTGAACACATACGTCAGAAATCAAAGAAGCTTTATAGAATTGTCATCTTCCTAAGCACACCATGAATTCCAGTCGTCGATTTTTTGTATTTCTTATGAGAGAGATGAATCAGGAGAATGAAACCAAAGGAATTTCGAGATAATGGCGATTCAAAGAGAAGAATGAAAAAATCGGAGAAGAAGAACGTAACCTCCGCGGCGAATCAACAGAAACCCAACGAAGAGAGAGAGAGAAAATATTACGCGGATTTCATGGCAATTGCAGTCACTTTAACTTCAAGGATCGTCAAAGATTACATTCACATAATTCCTTTTGGCTTAATATTTTTTTTATATGGATAAATTATAAATTTGATAGTACGAAAAAAAATATAATTTAATTTTTATAGTTTTAAAAATTAGAATATTAACAACAACAAAAAAGTTGTTAATTGGTTGGTTTGATTATAATCCAATTGAACATCATATCAAAAATTTAATATTAATAATTGGTATTTGACTCTCATCTTTAAAAATCATATATTTTATTAAAATTTGTGGTTTGTCTCTTCAAATTGAATAAAATTTCAATCTTCAATTGTTGTTCAATAATAATTTAAAAAAAGTACATATAAATAATTATTCATGTATACAATTTCAATCATCAATTGTTGTTCAATAATAAAAAGTACATATAAGTAATTATTCATTTATACAAAATATAATTTTATTCTAATTAAATGACTCGTAATATCATTATTGACATGTTAAACTCCACAAAAGATTTTATCCGTTCCAACATTTTTCAAAGTAATATACACTAAATATAATTTTTTAGATCAAATGAATAAAAGTACATAATTTGCATTATTTTTTATTCCTTTAATCCTAATTTAAATTTGTGAGTAATAGATTCCCTTTACACTATAATGTTTAATAGGTTAATCTTTTTGTACAACTAATTTCTAATTAATATTTTAAGTTGGCAGATGTACCAATAATTTATTAAACATTGTATTTAATCTTTTTCTCAATATTCTAACTCATCGCCAACCTATAATTTCCACTCCAAATTTTGTTAGAATTAAAAATAAAAAACCTTAACTCTTTACTTTTTCATCATACGATTATAATTAATTCCGATGCAGCACTTAAGTGCGCAAATAATCATATATGATTTTGTATTAATTGCCTTTTTTTCTAGTTCAATTATGTGAGAGATTAGAAATAAAATGGTATTTTAAAATTTGGCAGAAGAAGATAGAGAGCATAAAGGAAGGCACCTAAAATCCAATTAGTAAAAAACTAAAATTAAAAGGAATGTACCTAGTTTCCTTTATTGTTCCACACTATAACAATAGAATGATCCTAATTCTCAAAAAAAAAAAAAAAAAACAATAGAATGATATCCTAGAATAAGAAAACAATTAAATAAAATAGGTACCAACAAGTGTAATAGTTCAACAGTATTAGTGTAGCCTATGAACTAGAAGGTCATAGATTCAAATCCCCCAACTCCAATTATTATTTAACTCAAAAAAGGGGCCATATAAAGACAAGACATTTGGGAGACCATAAAACAGGTGCATTAACATACAAGTTTGTGGATCTTAGGGACCAAGTGACACATTGACTTCAACTGAGGAGTCTGTGATGATAATACCTTTGGAGTTATCAGCTTTAGGGTGTGGAAGAGAATCCAACTTTATCCTAACATGTAGAAGTTTCAAAAATATGAGCTCTCTCAAATCTCTTTTGCACTTCACAAGGAACTCAATGCAACTCTCTTTTCTCATCTTCCCTGTACTTCCTGGATACAAAAATTCCGCTATTCTTGCTGCATGTCGGTCCCGATTTCCTTCGGAATATTGGGTACTTCTAAGCCTCGTATATAAGACCGCATAAACTATAACCTGTTTCCAAATTATGGCAATTGTTATACAAGAATCCTAAAACAATGATAAAGAATTAAAGAATGCGAAACAAAGAACACAGATTTACGTGGTTCACTAACGTGGTGTTAATTACGTCCACAAGTTGTTTAAGGAGATTGTGAAAAATACAAAATGCTAGGTAAAGGGGGATATGGGTTTTAAGAGAGTTAGAAAAATTCTACAAATTATCTTCCGAACTAAATGGAATAGGATATTCTCACAAAAAACTATCCAGTCCTCCTCCATTTAGTTGTCAAGATAATTCGTAGGATATTAAATCCGAGATAAATGGCTGCCAAAGCTTGAACCCAACCCCCCTAAGTCTCCATTTACATGACATCGACCACTAGATCAACACATGATGGTTTTAAAATGAGGAGTTATTCCCTAAAAATAAACTACTATGTAACTAAGTTGTTCGGCAAATAAAAGTACCAATTAAGTTAACCTACCACTTTTTGTGAAAAGGTAAGACCTCTCTCCAAAAGTTACAATAACCACGACGATGTGAACTATTAAGTAAAGATGGACTTTTGACACTTTATTATTCAATGAATGACTTGCTGAATCTACCATTCAGAGATTCTGTCATTCTGAAAGTCCATTCCTTCTTTTTATATATTGGCAACTGTCTTAACCAACGTTGCGTTGACTATCCTCACGGGACAAACCATCTAACCCTAAAATATTTGGTTGTCAAAGATTTATGTAGATAATTAATTTCTAGATAGGTAGCTACCATGTATGGAACCCTTAACCTTTCAATTCCCCTAAGACCTCTTGACCACTAAGCTAACATATAACCTTTCGATTTCCCAAGTGTCCTCTATTTCACAGGAACAAAATAGATGATTATATATAAGAAGAGCTCAACTTTCTAGGATCCTTATAACTTACAAGTCCATCTCTGGCCTATGAACTAGAAATGTTTAAAGTATGCCTCTCTTCATCTTCTATTTTATCCCTTTTTTAGTGAATATCAGAAGAAAAAAATAATTTAAAAAAGAAATGTGTCCCGATGATCCAATAAACAGCGAAGTAATGTTTCTACTGCTAGTAATAAGAAAGATATCTTTTGGGCTTATTTTAGAACCATGGGCTTGGAAGATGCAAAAGCATGTCCAATTGGGAAAGCTACGGCAATGAATCATTTGTTCTTTCAATTATACACTTTGCTTATCTACTTTGAGATCCAGTGCTATTTCTATCTCTTTTCTCTTCTAAGAAAAAAAATAATAATGAAATAACTCTTGTTTCCTAAATTAAAGAAAAAAAGAATAACGTAGTGCCACAGCACTCACATACCTCGCCAGTTCCAGGACTTGTATTGACAGCACACTCAATTTGAGCTTTACTGTCACCTATATGGTTAGGAGTTATTATATTATCTTCCACCATTTCTGATTCTTGGGGTGAAAAGGCCAAACTATCCAATTCATCATACCACTGTTGAGCCGAACCGACCTACAAAACAACAAAGCGATCAGATATTCTAGAAACAAGAAAATCTCACTTGAACAAAAAATGTGTAGTAAGGTTACCTTTTCAGAAGACCCAGCTAATTCCTCGACAACCGAGATTTCGGATGCCGTTCCTCTTGCTTGTTGCCATATGTTGTCTTCTTTTAATGATTCCACAAGTTCAATATCTGAAGGAAGCTCAACATTGATCTGTATGCCAACCCTACCTGTGTGTACAGTGAGAATTCGTATAATTAGTATGCAACAATAAAAAAAGACTCACTATTCTGGCATGTTATATTGAGGATGAGAAAGAGTAGATTATAATGAAAATTGATATTGTAACACAAGTAAAATCCCCTGGGATGTACTAAAGCCACGACTGATCTAAACAGCTATGCTCTACCAAGGAAATTATAAATCTAACGCTTCCATCTCCAATAAGGAAGTACCAGGCAGCAGTCTGAAAAATTGATGATGATCAATCGCTGCCCATTGAAAACTTTTGGCACTGCAATATCAACAAAAATGCATAACAAAAGATTACTGAGGTTGACAACAGAATGGCAGAGAGGATCAAACTTACGATACCATGATGACGATAATGATTAATGAGCTTGAAGAACACAAATTAATAATATCTACTATGCACACATTTTAACCCCATCAGATAACTAGGTCCTGTATATGGTAAATAAATTCTAGGAATGCCAGAAACATAGCTGCAAACAGCCAAATTAAGTAAATATGCTTACGTGGTGGCAACCTTCTCCAGAGGTAGAGCAAACCAATACGGTAATTTAAGGACCCCAAAATTTGAAAATTGGCAGCTTGAGCTCTCGCCAGATTCTCTATGATATTTTAAAATCACCTGTCCAACTTCAGAAGTGAAGTGAGAGCTAAATAAACTAGCAAAATAAGAAAGGTTAAGCAGCTAGAAAAAGATAAAAGATTGGTACCAGAGTCGCAAATGATTATGCAGTTCTGAAAGGGTGTTAGTGAAGATAAAAGATCCATGTATGGTAGTTTCCCTGTGGCAATATTTCCATTACTTAGCTGCTGCAACATGCCATCGGGTATCTGTTTCAAAACAGACACTTTGTCCATGATCAACTGCCCATAGTTCTCCATAATCTCCGAAAATCCTATTCATAACATAGATTTTCCAATTAAAATTTCCAGTCAACATCAAGATTAAGAAAGGAATCTATAATTTTTATACCTTTAACAACTTCAAGAATTTTTCCTGAAGCCAAATCCATGGTCCATAGTGTCTGAAGACTGCAAATAAATGAAGGCAACATAAATCACAGTAAACAGTGTTGTCAATACCCCACTTCAGATAAGAGCATATGGAATCATGAGCAAGGAAAAAAATTGTAGAAACTATAACAAATTATTAACTTGTTGAGTAAATAAAATTAATTTTATAAAATGTATTGTACTTTCAATACCTGCGATTTAAAATTAATAATTTATCATCCATATATCTAATCATGTGCCAAGGAAACATCAGAGAGTGTAAATTGAAATCTTCTACTTCTCTATCAGCAATGCTCTCCCGACCAAATATGTCCATAATCCAGTTCCATAACCGAGTACTCTTCTTATTTGAGAAGTTTTCTGGATAGAGAGTTTCAACAATGCGCTTTCCCAAATCAGCTTTCCTAATGACATGGTTCTGGATAGTCATGATTGAGTAACAGTCAAAATTTAAGAGACTGTTAGAACCATTGAGAGATAATTGAATAATACCATTGAATTGGGCAGAGACTTGTCATAAGAATTTCAAATATGTTGAAAGACCATGCGGAAAGGTATGCCCTATGATTAGGTTTAATTAAAAAAATTGTAGCTGCCTATCTTAAGGAATTGAATTCTCTTCAATGTAAGTTCCCAAGGGACGGCCTCAATGGCAAAGGTTTGGAGTATCCAAGACATACTCCCTTGTTGGAGGTCTGAGGTTCAAAACTCACGAGTGAGCTTAATTGCAAAATCTCTTGTTATCTCCAGGCTCTGGGCCTTGAGATGGGCTAGAGTGCCTTCGATATGTAGTGGGTCGAAGCTCTGTTTCTTGGTTATAAAAAAAAAATCTTTTCAATGTCATTGTACACGGTTCTTTTGTAGTAATTCTTTGTTCTTTTCCTTTTTTTGGTTTTGTATGCTGGTTTGTAGGGGTGTACAAAAGAACCGATATCCCACCCAACCCAATATATAAAGGTTGGGTTGGGTTGAGTTTTTTTTTTTTTTTGGGCGGATTGGAGGATTTGTGGCTCGGTTAACCCGAAACGAACCGAAATATTATAATAAAAATGCATCTATAATTTCTAAGTCTGAAGTGGCGTGGTGGTGTAAGCGCTAGACACTAACTAAATGTTCTAAATTCAGGTCTAAAAATTGCTACTTTTTTCCTCTTTATTTATTTGTCTATTTTTTTCTTTACACCGGCGGGCAATTACTTCCTTTTTTTACTTTTTATTTATTTCTTATTTTTTCTCTAAACCTACAAGTCCATTCTTCTTCTACCGTTTCTTCTTTTTAATTTCTTCTATTACTTTTCTCTAAACCACGATATCTATTCTTCGTCTACCGTTTCTTTTTTTTATTTACTCTTTAGTTTTTCTCTAAACTGACAAGACCTATTCTTTTAGTGTGCTTCCATTACTACGAAATTTAATGATCAGTTTCTTTTTTGGATACCGAGAAATCGGAGCTTTGCTCTATACCCAGGGTAACCACGTCCGTCCCAAGGCCATGCACCGAGAGACATCGAAGGAATGGAGACACGTAAGGTGTCTACAAATTAATGTCACATGCGAACCTGGAACCTTAAGGGGAGCACACCTTCAAAACCCAAGCCTTCGACCACCACGCCACCCTTTAGAGGCAATTTAATGATGAGTTTCACATTATGAATTGACAACTTGTTAATTAACATAGAAAAATGGGTAATGAGTAACAAGAAATTGAAAGCGATTACTTTTTTTTAAGAAATGGAATGTATCAAGGTAAACAGTGGCATCACTTTCTTCTTTTACAAATATTTCAAGGTTTGAACCGATGTACCCAACCCAACTCAACTCGAAAATATTGGGTTGGGTTGAAAAAGTGATCAACCCGAATTTTTGGGTTGGTCCAAAATTTCTCTCAACCCAACCCATGCATTCCCCTACTTGTTTGTAATTTCTTCATTTACAATTTTATTGTTGTATGAGATTTACAAACGAGGGAGAAAGAAACCTCAATGTAAAGAGTTACATAAGACTTCTCCAATTATACAAAAGAGATGGCCCACTCTAAAGGAAGAAAAAAGAATCAAATAAGGATTTTGAGAATCATAAAATGTTTAGAAGAAATGGATTCAATTCATGATGGTCATTTACCTAGAAATTGATTTCCTAAGAATTACTTCAATAACCAAATGTAGTAGGGTGAGATCGTTGTCTAGTGAGATTAATCAAGGGACACATAAACTGGTTCGGACACTCACGAATATAAAAAAAAATATATAGGTGACAATTTACACTAAGTAATATCGAGGAAAATAACATGATCGGAAAAGCAATCAAAGGATATTACATGGGCCACAAAAAGATGTTGGTTCCATTCAATCCATGTCGACTAAAAAAATGCCCTAACGATGTTAAGGCAACGGTGCTTCTTCTCTATTCTAAAAGGATGACCCAGCAAAATTATCAAAATGCAAATATTGGGAAGAACTGGTGCATACCTCAGAATCCACAAAATACAAGCAATTCTGAATGGCATGATAAAAGGAAGCTGCTGGACGAGCTAATTTGACAAATCCAAATTCTCCGTCCTCAAAACCTGGAGAAGAACCAATCTGACATATAAAATGTAAGCATGTTGAATGTAACCAAGGCAATAATACAGTAATCTGTTCTAAGAATTTATAAGGTATGATAAATAAATAGTCTAGAAGTCCAAAATGATGGAAAAAATTAGCAGGCAGGAAGCCGGGAACATTTATGTTTAGAACTGTATGAAATTACATTAAATAGTCAAACTGATCATTATAATCATAATTAATAAAGTCCTCATGACGCACAGCCATCACTAATTATGACCAAGAATTTGGTAGTGGTCTAAGTTTAGGAACGGAAAGTTGATATGATGAATATTTTCCATTGAGCCAACGTGCTGAGGAACCAGTTAATGAAGTTAATAAAGTCCTCCTTGATTGGGCCAACATACTGCATTTTGTGCAGAAAATAGATCATCTGCTTTGGCATTGTGAGATGGCTTTCGACCTGTGGAACCAATTCTTCAAGGAGTTCCGGTTTGTTTTGGCCAGACAGCTTCATTGTTGGGACATGCTGACAGAGTTCATTCTTTCCCCTCCCATTGGGAATAAAGAAGCATTTATGTGGCAAACTGGTGTTTGTGACATTTTTTGGGGTGGGAAACAATAGAATTTTTAGAGGTGTGCAAAAATTATAGGTTAATGTGTGAGATTTCATAAAATTCTATATTTCATTATGGGTCTCTCTTTCAAGGACTTTTTGTAATTTTTCTACCGGCACTATATATATATATATATTTTTTTTTTTTTTTAATTTTATTATTATTATTATTATTTTTTTTTTTTTTTTTGATAACCGTGAACCGGAACTTCGCTCCACTACATACCCATGGGCACCTATAAACATTATTTTACTTGAATGGAACCATTATTTTAGAGTCCCCTTTTGTGGGTTTTCTTTTGTTGTACACCCCTTTGTGTATGTCTTTTTCATTCTTATCTCAATGAAAAAAAAAAATTCTATAATATTTCAAAAAAATAAATATCTTCTGTGAGAAGCAATTTCATTGATAGTATGAAATTACAAAAGAGAGGCAAAGCATCAAGTTCAAGGGAGTTACATACAAACTCTCCCATTAAAAAGGAGCTACATGATAACAAATAATATTATTTCATAAGATAAATAAATATTCTTGATTGGATTGCCCAAGATCTTAGCAATGGAGGAGTCTTCGCAGTTCTAGAATAAACTAAATTCAAGTGAAACTTTTCTAATATCAACATCAGGGTACAAAATCAACTATAGGCATTTTTCTGCATGGAAGTGGTTTTCCTATAAATCGGGGGAAACCCTTTTTTATTCGCATAAAAGAATGTCACGTCCTTAATACACACCGAGTTATTATTAATATACCTACATAAACAGGGATATTTAATCCTAATCATCGCCACTGGATCGATATTTAAAAATTAAACATACCATGTCCAAAATCTTCCCATTGTCATTGAATATAACAATCCGATTATGATTGCTGTCCGAAAGAAAAAGTCGGCCACCCTCTTCATCTGCAGATATACAGCCTGTGACAGTGGAAATTGATCTGAGAAATTAGAAAATGTTGCTTGTCATGAAAAAGATGAGTCTTCCAGCTTGAAGACAATATAAAAACTTATAGAATTTATAAACTAACAGGAAACCATCTCTTTGAAAGTTGTACCTGGAAAGTGGAAAAGAAAATTCTGCATGAAAGAACATGAATATGGTTCTTTGATGATCTCCCCTTGTTTCATATAAAAAGTGCCCCCTCCCTTATTGAACAGAACAGATTTTTCCTTTTCTGGTTCATACAACTCTTCAATAGCTGAATGCGCATACGATGCAAGGATAATGAACATTGCACATTATGAATAGATAATAACAACAAAAACATGATAAGGATAAAATGCATCAAAATTACAAGAATCCAGATTCCAGACTCCGCAGTAATAAAAACAATGATGCTGCAATAAAATATCATAGAGCAAGAAAAAAAAAATGCATACATTTCTGTAGAATGTTAAGGTCCATGTCCCTCTCACAGACAAGCAAAGGATTACTGAAGTCCTTGGAGATTATATAACAGATACCCATTTCCATCTATTTGCAAAAAACAGTGATTTAAATACGGAATAAGCCAACAATACTAACAATAACAGAAGACACTCATGCAATAAATGTTCAATGAAACAACAGGATTTCACAAATAAATCGCGAAAAGAAAAAAGACTACAAACTTTGTGCCTTTTCTTGAAATATGCTTGTCTAAAGTGCCATAGAATTTTTCAGAAGAAGAAAGATTCAAGAACATTATGCCAGTCAATCAACATTAGAACCTCCAAGGATTAACTTTGATGGTAAAGAAAATGTTTAGAAATCCTCTCTAAGTTTTGGGTTCAATCCTCTAGAGTTTAGAAGGGTTGGCCATGAGTGTAATAAAAGGTGTAGGGACCCATACAACCAATAACAACATGAACTACTTAAAACCTCTTGCAATTCCATCGTTATAAATGTTTAATCAAATCATAATTGCATAAAGGATTCCCGACTCAGGTGAAATGTTATACAAGTCCCAGACTCCCGACCAACTATAACCCAAGAGCAAGAGTACCTTAATCTACATCTCAATCTAACTACATATATGTGGCTCCTATATAGAAGACATGCAAGAAAGGGTATTAAGGAGAATTCATCCACTGATGGTCAAAGAGGGAACATGTCTGTAAAGATGAGACAATAGTATCAGTGGGGAAAGAGTGTTTTGTTTAGGTGTGGAATTTCAGGAAGTAAAGTTGGGAGTAGAGATTATCAGCTCTCTCGAACTAGCTGGGTGTTGGCTATTTTTTGTTATCATGAAGTTTGTGTTCCTGTACTGAACTTGGAAATTTCTCCATTGTTTCTATGTTCGTGTTGTTTTTATCCTTATATTTCAATCAAATAATAAGGTGATTGGATTTAGAGGTTGGGAGAGGAGAGGAGGAATTATCAACCCCTTGTTTGTTTTTAGTACATCACAAGTTCACAACCTCTTCCAATTCCTTTTCAACTCCTCCTCACATCCCATCAAACCTATTTAATCCTATCAAACTTCAAATCAAACCTCATTACAATAAAAAAAATAATAATATAAAATAAAAAATTCTCTCTTAATACCAACCCCCAAAAAAAAATTCCAACATCTTCTTTCTAAAACACAAATCCCCAAAAAAAATTCTAGCATCTACTCTCCAAAACACCAATTCCCAAACAATTTCAAATCACTCCACTTCCTCTTCCTCTCCTCTCCTCTCCCAAACTCCAAAATCCAATTACCCCCGAGAATCCCTACAATACTTAAGGCAGAAAAAAACAACACTTAATCTCACCTCAAAAATCTTCTTGGATAACAAAATAGGAAAGGGAACATATTCCATCATTATAAATTGGATCATGTCACTTTTATCAGCCACCGATAGAGAACTGGAACACTGAAACCCAATCACATGAAGCTGAGGAAACCTACACAGAAAGACATTACACTAAAAAGTAGCTAGCGGAAAAGTTCAAAAAAGAATAAGAAAACTCCAGATCAGTCTATTGTAGTACAGCAGTAGTAAGAACCTAAAATGTGGACTTCCATTACCTGTGCTGAAGGAACTTGACATTTTCAACCAAAACGACAGAATCAGAGCTTTTCATTTCTAGAAATTGATCAACAAGAATTAAGTAGATTCCCTCCTCTGGGATTCCTTCTTTTTCATCAGATGTATTCAGCCAATAGTGGTTAGGGCCTGTATGAATACGGAAGATGTAGGGAAAGGGTACACAAACTGTCAGATGTATTTCTGATCATTTCAAATAAAGCAGTCAATCAATTTTTATGCATTAAACGGCAAGTCAAAAACACTGTAATTGAAAAAAAAAAAGTTTGTGAGCTCCAACACACCAAAAAAGCATCACACAAAAAACACTATCAAGAAGAGAAAAAAAATGTTTGATCTAGAACTCAAAGTCATAGTTTGACAACTTATAAAACAGTTCATGTTCAAGTAATGTCGTAAAAGTTGTAGAGTACAAAACTTATATATTTTTACGGATGTAATAAGCTCTCAATGATCAATTTTAGAGAAATAAAAATAAGTTCTATTTTTATTGTAATTGATCATGAAGATATTACAATAACCTTTCTTAAATAGAGGAACCCTAAACCACATAAAGCATAGATTACAAATGGAATAATACATATAACATAAACTTTACATGTGGAAAATCTCCAAATAAGAAAAGAACACAATCAAATAAATCAACAGAACTCTATTCTATAAAAATAGTTTAATTATTAGTAAATTAATAAATAAAAATAAAATCACACACACATGACACAACAGCTTAAAGTTGGCCATTTCTGAGCATGTTTAGCGATCACATGAATGGTGTTAATAAAAAATATTTCCTCCTTTATTGCAAATGGATGTCAAGGGGTTAACTTGTTTCAATAGGATCTTTCCTATCTTTCATTTATCAATATATCAGCACAGAAGTACATAAAGGTAACGACAAAATCTCCCAAGAGTTTGGCACTTCCAGAAAAAAACAAAAACAACTGCTTTCAACTGACTGGATGTGAATCAAATGCGGTGCTTTGCGCTTCTGCGGTTTAGCACCTTACTATTATTAAAAACTAAAAAATAATAATTAAACATGTTAAGATTTCAAATGTAAATATACATATAATAATCATTTATAAGAACATATATGGCTTGCTGAACTTAAATTAAGCTTTTACTACGGATTGGAGATATGGAAAAGGGATAATACACAACCTTCAGACTTGTCTAAAGTTGACTTAATGAAGGATAAAATGTCATTTTCCGGAGATGACTCTGTTGTTGTGGAAAATCTGCAAAAGACTGTCAAATATAAGTCAGAGAGACAACCAAAAGTTACGAGACCAAAGCTACTGTGTGAGCCGAAGCTGAACCAGCCAAGTCCAACCGTTAAAGCATTATTGAAGATCATTACTATGGCGTATATTCATAGTCCAAGTAAAAATCATTCAACATAGACAACATTTCTCTATTGAACATAGATGATTAAAGAGTATTCCAAACAATACCCGGGAATTTTTCATTCAAGCCCAGATGGATATGTTTTTTTCTTTCTTCGGTTATCTTAGTTCACTAATCTTTTACACCACAACATAGAACATGTTTCAAAAGCTGCCTTCTGATAAGATTTACCCTATTAGAACTTAGAAGTGATTTTAAGCTACTGGTTCTACTAGTTAATGTTGAATTATGTTAAATCACCAATCAACCCAGCTGGTGGATTGAGGTAAATTTAATTATATCAATTATATGGAATTTAATTTTTAATTGGGATGAAATGACTCGGTAGAGCTCGAACTCAAGACTTTCTACTCTTATACCATATTGAATTATGGTTAAATCACCAATCAACCCAAAAGCTTAAACTGGTGGGTTGAGGTAAATTTAATTATATCCACTAACAAGTAACTGTGATATTAGTAGAAATTACGAGCAGGCAGACAAGATTTAAATTTAGTTTGGCTGTAAACATATGAATCGTACATACCGTAGAAGGTGGCGTCCATTGTCTAAAGTCCTTTTATCGATTCCTTTAGATACATTAGATGAAGCGACGAACAATGCCGATGACCTTGCAGCATAACTATGGTGATACTGATGATAATAACCTGGCGCGAGGAAAAGGAGATTTGTCATCAGATCAAAAACAAAAATGAAGTTAATACCGGATGCAATCAGGAAAATGAAGCGATTCCTGACCAAAAAAAAAAAACAATTAAGTAGAAGAACAGGGATCGGCGGAGGATTACCGGGGTAGATCTGAGGCAAAACCCTGGATAGTTCTTTGAGACGCCGGAATCTGGCAGCCATATTCGTTGCAGGAGAACGAAATGGCGTCAAATCGACGGGAACTTCGAAGGCGGCGTCGATGGCTGCTGGGTTTACTGGTTGCGAAAGGGTTTTAGCGGGTTTTCGGCTATGTTGAGAGAAAGGAGCGGGAAAGGGTAAAATTGTATTTTCGCGTAATCGGCTTTGTAAAATTTTGAAGACTTCAAAAAAAAAAAAAAGTTAAAATTTTGAAACAAGAAAAGGAAAATGTGTGGCATTTTCGTTATTCTAGACGTGATCAAAGGGTAGCTAGAACGTAGGCATGCTAACTTTCCGAGCTTCTCCTTGAAGGGAAGCCTTCTTCTTCTTCTTCTTCTTCCCATTTTCCCTCCATTCTGTTTCTCTTCTGGTTCGATTTAGGGCAAGATTCATCGTCTTCAATGGACCAACAATCCTTGATCTACAGTTTCGTTGCGCGCGGGACTGTGATTCTCGCAGAGTACACAGAATTCACAGGAAATTTCACCACTGTAGCTTCCCAGTGCCTTCAGAAGCTTCCGGCGACCAACAACAAGTTCACTTACAATTGCGATGGCCACACCTTCAACTTTCTCGTCGATAATGGATTCAGTAACTTTCTCTATCCTTTTTCTACGATTTTCATGGCTTTCGTCTTTTGATTGCTTGTTTATATGTATGAACAACTGTTAGGTATGTTTATGCGATCCTTTCCGATTCTTCTGGTTAGCTTAACGTGTTTTCTTATCGATAATGGATTCAGTAACTTTCTCTATCCTTTTTCTACGATTTTCGTGGCTTTCGTCTTTTGATTGCTTGTTTCTATATACGAACAACTGTTAGGTATGTTTATGCGATCATTTTCGATTCTCCTGGTTATTTTAACATGTTTTCATATCGATATTAGCGTCGGATAGGATAATTTTCTGTTATGTTAAACGATTGCGCGTTGTTATGTCGTAGAACATTTGAAATAGTAGGAAATCACTGTCATAAGAATCGTTTTGTAATGCGATGGTGAGATCATTAATGAAGGATCCGGTTCTATGGCTATCATTGTATTTTGAAAGATATTATGCATTCAAAGCACGATCATGAAAATTTCATGGTTGATTCTTGAATGAGTCCTTTAAATGTGTCACTGCTTGTCAATTATCCCACATGTCTATCGTTTTAGGAACCGGTTTTTGGAGATTTATTTCTCTTTTATTTGCTTGGAACTTGTTTCTTGAGTTAGTTGATGCAAAAGATCGGTTGCTGATGCAGTATTCAAATCAAAAGCTCGGTCATCGTATCAATATTTCTGAAACCTTGAAATTGTAGCCTCATCTGTATATGATGGCAATAAGTTTTTTATACACTAAATTCCGTTTTGATGTTGATGTTTTTCTTTCTAATTACAGTTCTGTAAAATTTTCATTCCCCTGTTTTGTTACTCACTCCCTCCACTCGTTCTCGTTCTGTAAGTTATAGTCCTCTGATGGATATTGTGTTGCCCTGAGGATGTTTCTCATCTCAGTTCACGGACTTGGTTCCTGAGTGCGTTGATAGTTTCCATTACTATCTCAGTTTAAGGTCAGTCAAGAATTCTACATTTGATTCAGAATAATGGGGAAATAATTGAGAACCAAGATTTTCGTGTTATGGAAAAACATACAATGCAACAAAGCTGTATTATCAAATCCATAAATCATACACATCAATATACTCATGCTTTATGGTCAAAGAGGGCCTTAGGGAGCTAAGAGGTACGTTTAAGCTAAACCGGATACTCATGGACATAAAATGTGTGTATATATAGTCGGGCTTCCATGAGAAAGACTGCTTCAAATTCTTGTGCTAATGACTTTGGATCATATAGACCTCATTGTGTTTGCTCATGCCTTGTATTGTTTCTACACTTGCAGAAGTAAACCTCATTGATTCCATCTCTTTCACTTTTCAGTCTACTGTGTGGTTGCAGTCGAGTCTGTTGGCCGACAGATCCCTATTGCATTCCTTGAACGAGTAAATGAGGATTTTGTGAAGAGATATGGAGGTGGGAAGGCCATGACAGCAGCTGCCAATAGCCTGAACAAAGAATTTGGGTACATTGTTTCGTCGGGATCGGGACATTTATTAAATAATTGTCCCTTTATCTCTTATCTAACATTATATACCTGGATTTTAATTCCAATAACTATAATTTTTATATAGATCCAAACTGAAGGAGCATATGAAGTATTGTGTTGAAAACCCAGAGGAGATCAATAAGCTTACCAAAGTGAAAGCTCGGGTTTCTGAAGTCAAAGTAGTTATGATGGAAAACATCGAGAAGGTAAACAAAAGTTTTGTCTACCGCCTACTACCTACAGTCATTACATTCCTCCTTTCAATGTTCAGATTTTAGAAACATTTGATATGAATCTTTTATTTTATTTTACTGGATATGCAAATATTGGGTCTGTTCACTGATTATTCTCTGAACAGATTCTTGATCGTGGAGAGAAAATTGAGCTTCTGGTGGATAAGACAGAAAACCTTCGATCTCAGGTCTTTGTCAGATCCATTTTTTTTACCCGCCAAAATTCTGACTGTTGATCTGAGATTTAATAGATTCTTCTCTGTGATGGTGGGTATAGATGTTATATGAATTAGAGGAAATTTAATACATGGATGAATCTTATTTAAATAAAGCATATTTGTTTGTCAATATACTCTATTAGATAGCATGGAGTTCCATCTCAATATCAATTGGTAAAGAGAGTAGTAACTCACCTATCTTAAAATTGTTAGGAGAACTCTTGACATTTCCGATATGGGATCCTCAACATATAATACTAGTGGAAAAATTGAATTTGTTACCAAGCTATATACCTCAAGAAAAAGGAACATTGCTTTCAAAACTCATGAGCGGGTAGCAAACATCATAGATTTTTTTTTTTTTTCATACTGTAACTATTATTTTAAAAATCTATGCTATATGTTTTTAGTTCGTTTTGGACGTAGCTAATAGCTATGATCAGTTCTTCAATTCCATGGATTATTGACCTTGTAGGGTTTAACAATAGGGTCCAAGTAACTTGAACAAGGAGAAAATTGTCATATTAGCAGAAAATTACACAATCTTACTATGAATTTGATTAAATGATTCAAAATTATATGAACTCGTTATCTGCAGGCACAAGATTTTAGGCAGCAAGGAACCAAAATGAGGAGAAAGATGTGGTATCAGAACATGAAGATAAAGCTGATAGTTGTTGCGATCGTAATTGCGTTAATTCTGATCATCATTTTGTCTGCGTGTGGTGGCTTCAAATGTTGACGGATTCTCCTTCACTCGAACAGGTTAATATCATTGCTTGTTTATTGTCCAAAGTTTTTGTTCTAGGACCCTACTTTGTATAGGTTCTGCGCTTATATTCTTTTTGACATTTTGAATGCAAATATCTCATTGTTTTCTGAATAACACCCACGTTGTTGTGAATAACGCTTGCCTTTTATGCACATTTTTTTATCCAATTGGCAATTATATGTGAGATTCGACAGCCTCTCATCTATGCATTTTAATATTTTGAAATGAGCAAAACTTGGGTAAGAGTGGATAAGTATTTTAGATATACTTATCACCATTGTGAGCCACATCTTTTTATTTGTTTTTTATTTTTAAAAGAATTGACTTTGATTGATAGAGAAAGAAATATTAGATTGCATTTTTATAATAAAAACATGTGGTCATAAGGGTATAAATACATACCAACCCTTACCTAAGTTTTGTTCTTTCGAAATATGGTTTAGTAGACTCAGTCGATTGATTCTTTAAAATTAATTGAGATGCGTACAAATTAGCTAAGATATGAATAAAATATCAATTTTTTGAAATTTAAAAGACACTTATGTATGATTATAGGGCCCGACCGAATAAACCTACTCAACCACTTATGATGACTACAAATTTACCTACTTGTGCTAGAGCCTCTCGAGTCGATGCCAAAATTGGTCCGAATATTTTTAATAGTTCTTAACTCCACCTTGCTATACCATATCGTAGGTAGCTTTTGTTGCTATGCCCTAGCTATTGCTTCCACTTGATGAATAGAATTCAGACCACCAAGGTTTCAAAAAATAAAAAATTCAGACCAACATTCATGCCTGTTTGACTTCACAAAGCTTATTAGCACCCACAGGAGGAAAAAATTACTTGGTTTTTTTTATGGTCAACATGTTGAGTTAGGCTCATAAGTTTATGAAAGTTTGGAATTAGAAGGCCTATGTATTAAAAGAAGGTTAACTGGTACAAAATAATTTTATGTTTCGAATAGTAGCAAAATTGAAAGCATATCTAACAGTATTTACAACTCAACTTTAACTCTAAGAAATCAAGATCATAATTATATTTGTTTCAATTCAATATATCACTTGAGATCAATTACATGTTAATTTACATTTTTTTCTAAAATATTCGTCATTCAAAAAAATAATTTTTACATCAAATTACATGAATATTGTGATGTCGTATCTAAAAGTATTCCTTGAAACAATTTAGTAAAATTTCAAAGGTGGACATCGTTTAAACTTATTTTAAAGTTAGCTATTTAATATAATTTAACCAATAAAAAAAGAAACGAGTTAATACAATATACAATTAAAATAATAATCTATAAGCAAAACACCCAACATGCGTATGCCGAAGGGGTTGTACATATTAATCAATTGGTTATAGTGGTTATGGGTTCGTGTCTCAAATGTTATTGAATTAAAAATAATAATAAACACTAGATCAAAATGGTACAAAGTATGGAACTTTTCTATATTACTCTATATTATCAGTCTACATAAAACAAGGATTTCTAAAGGAGTTGCCATTTTTACAGCCACTATCAATTCAGAGCCACCACCTAAAACAAGCTTTAAAAAGATGGCAAGAGGACAAAGAAATAAATATTCAAATATTTATTTCTATGTTGTCTATGAGTCTGACTTTGCCAAAACAGGCAGCCACCAAGATCACAACTGGACTCTTGATCTCCTCCACCACCTCCAAATTCTCTTGTTCTACAATCTGCCACACCAACAAGAACCACATGAAACTTTAACTGTTGAAATTGCTTCTTGTTTCAAAGCGTGATAAAAAAATAAAGTTGATGCTTTTCAAAACAAAATTTCAACAGATTGGGACAACAATAACATTATGTTAAAAAGATGTTTGACCAGTTTACGAGCACCTCAACTACGCCCAGACTATCTACCCTTACAATACTTAGATGCCAAGAAAATCTGTAGAAAATTAAATCCTAGGTAAGTGGACACCATGGATAGAATCCATAACCTTTTGATTCCTCAAGACCCTCTTAACCCACTTCTAGTAATGTGATTTCATGTGCACCTTTTGAGCAGCCCCATTTTCACTTTTTTAAAAAAGGTTTAGAAAGCATCCCCAAGGGGTGGCGCGAAGGTCGAAGGCTTGAAATTTGAAGATGTGCTCCCCTTAAAGTCCCTAGTTCGAGACCCACCTATGACATCAATTTGTAGACACCTCATGTGCCTCCATTCCTCCAATGGCTTCTGATGCCTGGCCTAGGAATGGGGTGGTTATCCCAAATATAGTGGAGCGAAGCTACGATTTTCCAGTTTAAAAAAAAAAGGTTTAGAAAGCAAAAGTAAGAAGCTTAAAAAAAAAAAGAAGCCCCTTTCATTTTCACCCTTATTAGAAAAAGTGGTTAACCAATAAAACCGAAGAAAATGGACATGCTTTAATTCCACACTATCTCGATCTAAGTTGAAGGCCTAAACAATCACAAACAGAACATATCAAGAGCTTAACATAGGCTAAAGTCTGAAAGTCTTCATAATTTAAGTCATTAAGGGCTCACCTCAGCATAGTCAAGTTGTCCACCAGCTTCTCGTATTTCATCAACAACCAAGTTCTTTAATCTCTTGCAATTAAGCTCACCTCTTTCGGCTGCAGACTTTGCTTTTGACAATGACCTGTTTATAGACAATGCCTGTAGATAAAAGATGAGATGAAGGAAATCAATTTCTGAATCTAAGAAATCATTCTATCATGAATGATGAAGCCAATATGCTTTGAACTTTGTAGACACTATAATTTGAAAACAGGTAGATAGAACTGTGATGGATAGAACCTTTTGTCTTTCTTCAGGTGAGAGGCGCACATTGCGAGAACTCATTGCAAGACCATCGGCATCGCGCACGATTTCAGACCCCACGATGTTTATAGAAAAATCAAGATCTCGAACCTGCAAAAGAGCTTAAGTGAGAAATATTATCACCAGAGGAAATAAAAATTTGCAGAATTTCTTAAATCAAATGAAAGAAATGTGGGTAAAATACCAGCAGCTAGTTGAAACCTAGAACTAAAGATGATAATGCAAGAAATTAGAGAAACATATAGCATACAAGACGCTTGTTGCCCAACCCAAATTTTAAACTATCACGATCAGAATTACATGAACTTCTTTTTATTTTTTCGATAGGAAACAAAATATTTCATTGATGAGTGAAATAGTTACAAAAGAGATGGGGCATTTTACAAGAAAACTACATGGACTTCAAGGGACAGAAATTCAAGCCATTCCTATAGGCCATATTGCAAGCAAGCAGAAAAGGCACCAGATAACGAACTATTGTTTCTAAATCTAAGCTTGAAGTGTTTTACTTGGATATTCTTGAGAAGGAACTTGACTACGCAAGTGTCCAAGTTAACTTACAAACACCTTAACTATTCTCGTGGGTCAGACCGTTTGATCCTACAACATCTTGTGGTCAATAGGATCCGTAAGGTAGATAGCCAGATCAATCTTTGAAGGTTGAGAAGGAACTTAACTACTACTTCATCTAAAGTAGATTGACCATTAACCATTTAAATCAGGTCTTTTTTTTTTTTCTTGATAGGAAACGGTGACAACTTTGTTTGATGAATGAAAAAAGTTACAAAATGTTGAATAGAAAAATCAGGTTCGGCATTTGAAGGTAGTCCACAAACATGCAAAACTTAGTTCCCTATGATATGAGGATGGCAAATGAAGTTCATAAATCTTATAATTAACCAAGCAACTGCAGATAACAAACAATGAATTTTGAGCTCAAAACAGATACCAAAATGAAAACAATTCATCTTCTTCCATCCAACACAAAAACAAACAAAAAGCAAAAACTTACCATCCGCTTAATAATCCGCCATTGCTGATAATCCTTCTTCCCAAACACAGCAACATCAGGCTCCACAATATTAAACAACTTAGCAACAATAGTAGCAACTCCTCTAAAGAAAACCGGCCGACTTCTCCCACACATCCCCTTCTCCAACTGCTCCACCCTCACCCAACTCTCATGCCCCGAACCCGACTCCTCCAAACACGAAACCACGGCGCCATTTCCGCCGCAACCAAACCCCGATTCGACTCCATAATCATAGAGATTGTGAGGGTGAAAGACAACATCAATCCCTCCCGGAACCGCCGCGAGTTTCCGAATGTCGCCGTCGAAATCGGAGGGGTAGGTTGAGAGATCCTCGGAAGGGGCGAATTGGCTAGGGTTTACGTAGATTGAGACGACGACGAGTTGGGCGAGGTTGTGAGCTTGTTGGATTAGAGAGAGATGGCCGTCGTGAAGAAACCCCATTGTGGGAACTAGGGCTATGGATTTTCCTTGCGATCTCATGGATCTCGTCCATTTCCTCATCTGGTTCTTGTCTGTGATTATCGTCATCGGCTTCTCCGCCATGAAATGGAGCTTTGGTGTTCTTCGAGTTTAGAGAGAAGTAGAATGTTGCATTGAATGAAAGTGGAAGGGGTATCCGAATCCATGGGTCATGGCCGCGGTTTTT
>JBBMKA010000018.1:8794087-8805875 GCA_037833695.1 Sechiopsis laciniata
CTTATGTTTTTAAAAGCCAAACTAGAATTTGACAACTAAAAAACAATAGCTTTCAAAAACTTGTTTTGACTTTTAAGGAGCCTAAACGATTCATTTTTGAGAGGGTTATTTCAGTAGAGTAATTTGGCTGATGTAATAGAGTCGAAGGACAGCTGTATAGCTAAGGTCTAAGGGCAAGTGTGCTGAGTATCATCGTGAAATTCTCTATTTATCAGTTCTGACTGCAATTTGTTTAGCTCAAAAAAAAAAAAAACATTTAAGTTCATTTTCTGCTAGTTAGAAATTGATTCTCATCTTATCATTTGTTTGAACTTCATTTTCTGCAATTTGTCTATTTCACTTGGACTATCTTTTGAGTTCAGTGTATATGTGATCAAATTACGATTGAACATTCATAAAGTTTATATGCTCTTATTTTTATGAACCAGATGTGGAATCATGCTTCCTGCATATTGAAGAAAGCAAAACAGATCAAATTGTATGTAGTTCTATGATATTTTACTATGAGTACTTATTTAACATCCCATGTATTGGCTGATTGGTCTGAATTTACCATATGATAGAATCGATGATGTTGAAGGACTTGACACACTGAGATGGGAAGATCAACAGAAGATCAGAAAATATGTGGAAGACAGTGCAGCAGCTGCTGCAACTGCAGTTACTGCTGCTACGCCTGTAGAGAATGGTATCGAAGTTTCACAAGCTTCTCGTGCTTCTTGCAAGCTCTGCAAACAGAAGATTATGAAAGGAGAGGTAGTTTTATTTTATGGAAATTCTTTTAATACCCTATTGTATAAATCTTAATATAATTAGACATCTTTTTTTCCTCAAGGGGTGGCATAGTGGTTAAAAACTTGGGTTTTGAAAGTGTGCTCTCCTCAAGGTCTCGAAGGTTCCAGGTTCGAGTCTTCACCTGTGACATTAATTTGTAGACACCTTCCGTGTCTTCATTCCTTCGATGCCCACCAGTGCTGGTCTAGGGACGGGCGTGGTTACTCCGGGTATAGTGCAGCGGAGTTCTGATTTTCCGGTTTCAAAAAAAAAAAAGAAAAATAATAAGTAGACATCTTTTAATTTTCCCCCTTTTATGTAACTCTCTTATTTTGGATTTTTTGGGATTCAAGTTCAAATCTCAACCAAAGAGAGTGTGTAAATGGTGTCTTAAAGAGGTCTTACTCCCTATTCGAAGTTTATGTTATTCATGTAATTTTTGAGCCTGATTTGGGAAACACTAAAATAACCTCCAGCATGCAAGTAATTCGGGATTTTTTTTTGAAGAGCAGTGGGGGTGTTGCAGAACATGTTTCTGTAAATTTCTGTTGTTTTTTCGTATTGTGTCATTCATGTTCATAGAATTGTTCAAAAAGTGTTGATTTGGTTGTAATTCAATTCCAAGGTTCGTTTGTCCACTGCCCTAGCTGGGAAAGGGGCCAAAGGCCTGGCTTGGTACCATGCAAAGTGCTACATGGAACAATCTCCAACTACCGAAGTTGAGAAGTTGGCAGGTTGGCAAAACCTCCCACCTGCTGATCAGGCTGCTGTTAGTGCCTTGGTTAAGAAACCTCCATCTGCTGAAAAAAATGGTATGGACTTAGTGTAGTTATGTGAAATGGTGTTTTTGGCGTTCTAATCCCATTCATTTATTAACTTTTTTGTGTGTGTAATGTGTTTGTGTGGACATTAGAAGCGAAACAGACAACTACAAAAGCTGGTAAACGTAAAAAGGATGCTACAGAAGACCAGGTTTATAAAGTTACCAAAGCTGTAGGAGACGTTTCTGAGAGCAGGTCCATGAAAAATGCTAATGTTTCAGCAGATTCTCAAAATTCATCTGATCTAGCGAGTAAACTGGAGGCACAAAGTAAAGGACTATGGAAGCTAAAAGATGATCTGAAAAAGCATGTGACAAATGGAGAGTTGCGAGAAATGCTTGAATCTAATGATCAAGATTCAACAGGATCAGAGCTTGATTTACGTGATCGCTGGTGTAGTTTCTTTCCTATAAGCCTTGCTCTTCTTTTCCTATAATTGATTGTTACTGAAAGATTAGTATTAGACTTGCCATAACTTATTTTCTCCATTGCTTCAAATACTGGCAATATTCCTAATTGATGAATGTCTTGTCTAGTGCTGATGGTATGATGTTTGGAGCACTTGCACAATGCCCTATTTGTTCTGGATCACTTCGTTACTCGGGAGGCATGTATCGATGCCATGGATATCAGTCTGCTTGGAGCAAGTGTAGCTACTCAACACATGAACCAGCACGTCTTGAAGGGAAGTGGAAAGTCCCAGAAGAGACCAGCAACCAATATCTTATCAAGGTTTCTGCTTAAACTAATATTATATGAAAGTAATGTGAATCATTATATCACATCCTATGGTCTCTTGCAGTGGTTTAAATCACAAAAAGGTGCAAAACCAATTCGATTATTGCCACCACCATCTTCCAGTAGTGCCAATGGTAATCAAGCTTCTAATAGTCAATCACAATCATCAAAATCTGAAAGCTTGGCTGAGCTAAGAGTTTCCTTCTGTGGATTAAAAGATTCCATGGTATGATCTTTTCATTCCAATCTTTTCTATCCTTTAAATAACTTTCATTGTGCAGAAAACAATAGTTGAAATCATTGTACGGAGTTAAATCTTGCAGGGAGAATGGGTTAAAAAAATTGAGGGTGAAGGTGGAGCTGTTCATGCCAAGATAAAGAAAGGTAGTTACTGTCTCTATCTCCTTGTCGGTCATTCACCACGTAAACTCTTTTAGTTTTAGATATGTAATATTTGATGACTAAAATTAAGTGCAGATACTAATTGCTTGGTTGTGAGTGGAGACGTGGATGAATATAATTCAGAAATGAAGAAAGCAAGGTAAAGCACACCTCTAGTTATTGTTAGTTTTTTCTTAATTAATCAATTGATTTCCCATTTCCCTCCCTTTGGGCTACTGGATTCAATGGGCAGGAGGATGAAGATACCCATAGTTCGGGAAGAGTATCTGGTAGATTGCTTTAGAAAAGAGAAGAAGCTTCCATACGATAGATACAAAGTTGAAACCACTGGTGAGTCCACCAGCTTGGTCACTGTAAAGGTGAAAGGTCGAAGTGCAGTGCACGAATCTTCTGGCTTGCAGGATACAGGCCATATTCTTGAAGACAATAGAAGCATCTATAATACAACTTTAAACATGTCGGACTTGTCAACTGGCATTAATAGGTAGCCTTTTTTTTTTTTTCATGTGCATAAATACTAGGTGTAGACTAATAGTGCATGTCTGAGATTTTGGGATTGTAGGTTTAGATCTACTGCTTTTTTTTCCAGTGGATAACAAGGGATGTGAGCAAATGTGTTTGTGTGTTTTGAACTTTCATTGTTTAGTAAATTAGTAGTAAGGCTTCTCTAATGGATTGGTCTGTGCAATCTCTTACATATTTATGTTTACCATTGAAAGCTACTATATTCTCCAAATCATTCAAGATGATAAGAGCTTAGATTGCTATGTATTTCGCAAATGGGGTCGAGTGGGAAATGAGAAAATTGGAGGAGTCAAACTTGATGCCATGACAAAATCAGATGCAATCCGTGAATTCAAACGTTTATTCCTCGAGAAGACAGGGAATCCATGGGAGGCCTGGGAACAGAAACTCAACTTTGAAAAGCAACCTGGCAGATTCTTCCCACTGGATATCGTATGACTCTTCCTTCTTTACTACCCTTTGCCTTTTTATTTCCCCAGCTCAACGAGTGATTGTTGTTTATTTCAATTCTTGAGTCATGTCTCAATGTGGGAACTTGTAGGATTATGGAGTGAACAAAGATATGCCTAAGAAACCGAAGAATTATTCAGCAACTAAACTTGCTCCTCAATTAGCAGAATTAATGAAGATGCTGTTCAACGTAGAAACATACAGGTTTTTCTAAATGACCTCTCACATTGAGGGATGCTACTAGCTTGGCATGGATCTTGTTTGTTTGTTTGTTTATCTTAGTTAGAACACTGAGTCATAAATCTTGCAGGACTGCTATGATGGAGTTTGAGATAAATATGTCAGAGATGCCGCTTGGAAAATTAAGCAGAAGTAACATCCAGAAGGGTAAATTTGTCTCGAATCTCTCTCATCAAATATATGGCACCAGACTTTTTGTCTAGCAAAATTTTAAAACATTGACACCCTTTTCCTTTTGTGATCAATAATTTTGTGTTTGTATGTCTCTTCTTTCTTTGGCGCCTATTTCAGGTTTTGAAGCTTTAACAGAAATCCAAAACCTGTTAAGTAGTAGCATGCATGATCCTTCCATGATAGAAAGTCTGATTATTGATGCCAGCAATCGGTTTTTCACTGTGATTCCTTCCATTCATCCACACATTATAAGGCACGAAGATGATTTCAAGTCCAAGGTAACCATTTACTTATCTGCTAACCAAGTACATCGTGTTCCTTTTACTGATAGAAACTTGTATTTTATTGATTATTTATTAAGATTTGATTGATGAACTCCGTTTCAGCCCCAAAGTTTCCTCCTCTCCTCTAACCGTCTACCTTTCATGATTCATAGTTGAAAATGCTGGAAGCACTCCAAGATATCGAGATCGCTTCTAGGTTAGTTGGGTTCGATGATAATGACGACGAATCTCTTGACGACAAATATAAGAAGCTGCACTGTGAAATCGCTCCACTATGTCACGAGAGTGAGGATTATAAGTTAATTGAGAAGTATCTTCTCACCACTCATGCCCCAACTCACACGGTTAGTCTACATACTTCCCTTGTGTTATCCCTTTCCCCATTTTCTCATTTGCTGAAATTGTTTTGTTCTTAACAATGTGGAAGGATTGGGCTCTGGAGCTTGAAGAAGTATTCTCACTGGAAAGAGAAGGGGAGTTTGACAAGTTCGCCCCATTCCGACAAAAACTCAAGAACAAAATGCTGCTGTGGCACGGTAAAGCTACGGTTTTCGACATATAGAAACGAAATCGGATGTAGTATGGGATGGTAGTTAATATTTAGTTTTGATGAGTGCAGGTTCACGGTTGACAAATTTTGTGGGGATACTTAGCCAGGGACTGAGAATAGCTCCTCCAGAAGCTCCAGCAACGGGTTACATGGTACACTTCTGTTTCTGGGAAAATGTTTTTTCTTTTTTTTTTTTTTTAATGAAGGGAAAATAATTTAAACAAATGGTAAATTATAAGTTCCGTTCTTCATAATTTCTATGGTTAAAAGAAAGTTAGAATTAATTTCTATGGTACACTTCTGTTTGTAGGAAAATGTCTTTATTATGATTTGATCAAACTTGAAATACGTGAAAGTTAGTTAGCAATGTATTAATGATGAAAGTATGAATTAAGTGATTGATTGAACAAAAGAATCATGTAATTTACGTATGAATAATAAACTTTTATGTATTAAATTCTCCAACGACTATTTTGTAGGTTTTATCAAACCATAGGAATTAAATTCGGACTACATTTTAATGTTTGAAACTAGAGGGTCATCAAACTGTAACTGATGAAAGAAATTAGGTATGTGGGTTTGCATGAGAATAATAGTTGTGATGTGTGTGCAGTTTGGAAAAGGAATATACTTCGCGGATCTGGTGAGTAAAAGTGCACAGTATTGCTACACGGATAGGAAGAATCCTGTTGGGTTCATGATATTGAGTGAAGTTGCATTGGGAGAGGTGTACGAGCTCAAGAAAGCCGAGGTGAGTCTAGACGAGTCATATCGAATGGAGTCGTGTAATGGAAATGATGATTGAATCATGGTTGTTGTTGTGCGGTTGCAGTATATGGATAGGCCGCCTCGAGGAAAGCATTCGACGAAAGGGGTTGGGAAGAAAATGCCTGCGCCCGGGGAACATGTGACATGGAAGGAGGAAGTGGTGGTTCCCTGTGGGAAACCAGTGGCCTCTAATGTCAAAGCTTCGGAGCTCATGTACAATGAGTACATTGTTTACGACACCGCTCAAGTATGTTTCTTTTTCCTCCTTTTTTCTTTCTCTAATCTCTTCCTTCTTCACCCTTTACCCTTTATATACAAAATATGTAAGTTATATAGATATCCTCTACATGGAGTGACAAAAAGATAGGAAAATTAAAGTCAAAAACTATATCAAACAAAAACAGTAATATTAGTAACATAAAGTTTTTTTTTTTTTTCAAAACAGGATAAAGTTTATTATGATTCTAGAATAGTGTCATAGAGGGTCCATTTGATGAATGCCACCTCATTCCTCCCACAAACATGTATTTGGGTAGGGCCGGAGCATTCCTTCAATAATACAAAACCTATGATGGCTTTTTTTTTTTTTTTTACTTTTTTTTAATATTTTTAATCTTTTCGGTATATAACCACTTCGTTTTACTTTCTTTTTTAAAAAGATAACAATATAATACAATTTAAGAAAAACGGTGTCAATTTCGTGTTTAGAAATTAAACCAAATTAAAATTTTTAAAAAATAAAAATAAACTGTAAAAACATCATTTTATGAAGGAAAAAAAAAAAAGATATTTTGATTTTATATTTTCAATGAAAATTTTCATATTTT
Source organism: Sechiopsis laciniata (assembly GCA_037833695.1). Classification (NCBI taxonomy): domain Eukaryota; kingdom Viridiplantae; phylum Streptophyta; class Magnoliopsida; order Cucurbitales; family Cucurbitaceae; genus Sechiopsis; species Sechiopsis laciniata. Next base: position 8,800,641 of record JBBMKA010000018.1, read on the forward strand.
ATTTCAAAAAAAATTGCTTATAATTTTTTTTTTTTTTTTTTTTAATACAAATTGGGGGAAGGGGGGCTTGTAATTCACCTGTTAAAATTTCGTTTCTTCTAAAAATATAGGAACGAACAACAATAAGCAAATAATAAAAGAACAAAAAATGTAAGCCTTTTATGATACAAAAAAAAAAAGACGCTTGCCTCGAGGCTATATAAGTTAGAGCTATACTTGAAGGCATAGCTATGAAAAATATTGTATAAGCAAAATAAAAACAAAATCTGAATTGGATGAATAAAAAATAAAAACAAAATGGTTATTAGCGACTCAATACCAAACACTATTTTTCCTAAAATAATGGATCATAAGTGTGATTGAAAACTCCGTTACACAGTCTTGAACTGTGCAACTCAATTCTTCCATGCAAAAAAGCAACATTAGAAGAAATCAATCTTGTAATTCAAATTCAACAACAGGCGATCATCATATCATTAAGATATACAATTTGACAAAAGAACAAAAATCCCTGAGGTTGATAATCGTCCCTCATTAACTAATTGAAACTTGTGATTAAACAATAACACAATTCATGTCATTAAGTGATTGAGACTTGTGATTAAACAGGTGAAGATGCAATTCTTACTGAAGGTGAGGTTCAACCACAAGAGGTAAGACACTCCAACATAACACGAGCGAAGTTGTACAGCCTGCAGTTCTATTATCAGATCCAAAACTGCTTCTCTGTTTTTTTTTTTTTTTTTTTTTTGTGCAAGTCTTGAAACGATCTCATTTTGAGGTTGGGAGGGCCCAGTAAGGAGGGAGAGATCTTCTCATGCTTTGTTTCACTTATGTAAAGTAAAACCAGTGTTTGAAATCTTTTCTTATTAGAAATTTGATATTCAACTTTGTTAGTTCAGGACAGAACGTGAAATGGGTCATTTTGTCAAAGATCACCTTTCAATCAAGCCCATTTTTTTCTTTGATGATTGCTTATGGTTCAAGTCTAAAGCTTGAATTGAATGTGGCATTCTTATCTTTGAGTTGTGATTTTGGAATCCTAAAAGTTAGTGATTTTGCATGGCTGACATGTGCATTGGTGAGTTGTTGCCAATTAAATGTTTGGGAAATTGTAGAGCAAAAAAGGGATTGTTTTCTCTGGAAATGAAGCTGCTGTTTAATGATATGTTTTCCGAAGAAACAGTCATTTTCTTCAGTTTGGTGACGATGGCTGGATCTCTGATCACCCCTTTGTTTTTCGAAGAGATGTTTATCACGATATCTAGTATGGCATTTGAGTCTAAACAAATATTCGATTCAATAAAAGTGAAATTGGGATTCGATTCACGATTGGTGAATCTAAAAAAAGTACCTTCTTGAAGGGCATATTAGAATCTTACTTTAGAAAGAGTCGAGATCTTATAACAATATATAAAAAAAAAGTGGATTATTTCTCTCATCGCCATTTTAAACCTCGAGTTCCAATGCTTCAAGTATTTGAACATTTAGAAACCAACCAAAGCATTTTGTGTCTCATTTGGATTCCCAAGTCAAATTGTCTCTTAACGTCGATAGATTCCCATCCATGAAGTTGATGTAAATCTTCAAACTTCTAACTTCATTGGTTTCGTTTGATTTTTTTGTTCATTAACTACAGTTTAAAATGTTTTGTTTTAATTATGATATTTTGGACGGCTGTTATTCTTATTGGTAATAATTTTGTTTCTATTGATGCACGTATGTGTGGCAATTATCTCAAGTATTAACAAACTTTATGGCTAAATTTAATATGTTTTCAATTATTATGTTTCGAAAATAGTGAAACAATTGAATAAGAATATGGTAAAGGGCCAAAAGGAAATATATTAAATATATTTGGTTGATCGGACCATGGCGCTCGTGGGGGGACACATAATTTAATTACAAATTTACAAAGTGGAAAGCGACAAAACGCAGCACTTCTTAGGTGCGGCGTTCGGCGGAAAACAAAATTTTAATTACTATTTTAATCACATTTTCCTTCCTTATTTCATTCTATTTTTAAAAGTCTTCGTTTGATTTTCTTTATTTCTTTTTTTCAAGTTCAATCGCCACTAGATAAAGATTTAAATCTACTTTTCTTTTTTTTTATCGTAAACATATTTATGTTGATTGATATGTTGTTATTGTTGGCTAGAGCATCTTTTTAGCATTAAGAAATATTATTATTGAGTTAACTTCGATTAATATTTTCACCCGTCATTATTATGATACAATAATTTGGATTTGTAACTTTTTTAATTAAAATTATATTTGAGCTATTTTCAAATTCGACGCATTCTTCATAGCGTTTTTTGTTTTTTCAAACTAAAATAAAATATATTGATTTGTGAGTTCACATTGATGCCCGTTTGAATTTTGAAGCTAATAAAATAAACATTTCAATCACTAAGCATGCATAAAAAAAGTTTTAAATGGTCTATAAGCTATCATTTGATGACTAAGTGACCTAATTCAATGCTAAGTGGGAAGTTTTCAAAAGAGAGCAATGAAAATGGGATGAATTTTTATTTTTTATTCGATTTTTAAATGATATACCTTATACCAACAATAATTGATTAATATTTGCATACGTGGTAATTAACCATAAAAGAGCTCATAAATCACTTAGAACCATAACATATATATTCTAAATCTTTGTAAATTTATGGTTGAGATATGCTTTTAACTATTTGATGCTCCAATTACGTAGTCGGAAGTCTCATTGTCCGATCAACGAAGTGAGAATCTCTTAAAATGATATACCTTAGGTTTATGTTTCCATATTTGAGATTTTATGTAATTGGATTGGACTATTCTGTAATAGAATTTTTTTTAATGAAAGTGTACCATATAAACTCTCTTAAAACACTGGTCTCAATTTATCGATATTTTGTATTCGTAATCTCTTTAGTAAAAAAAAAAAAAAAGGTTCTCTTATTTGCGCGTGGACGTAGCTAACACATTCAGTGTGTTTTCTCTCACTTTCTCTTATAGTTTTCTGTTTGATTGTTTTTGTCATTTTGATAGCACTGACATAGTAGTTTTTAAAATTTAGAGATGAAATAGACATGAAAGTGAAACATGAAAACCAAAAGTATTATATTTTAGGCTTAATGGTTGGCTTGGTAGTACAAAGACAATTCATAAGTGAAAAAGAATAAAGAATTTACGTAAGGCATTAAGAGATGTTCCCTAATAAGCCTACACAGAAACCTTCCATGTCTCCCTTTCACAACTCTTTATAAGCCCAAAAAAAAAAGAGAAACCTTTAACCCCAACCCGCACGCCCACGCCCACGCCCAATTCCGCTTCACTTTTTTCAATTCCTTCTCTAATAATGGCTAATTCTACAGAAGATGATAATAATACTCATAATCATTCATCCCCTTGTGGAGCATGCAAGTTTCTGCGGCGTAAATGTGTGGCGGATTGTATATTTGCTCCTTACTTCTGCTGTGAACAAGGCCCTGCTAGATTTGCTGCTATTCACAAGGTGTTTGGAGCTAGCAATGTCTCTAAGTTGCTTCTTCATGTTCCTGTTCCTCATCGCTGTGAGGCTGTTCTCACTATTGCTTATGAAGCTCAAGCTCGGATTCATGACCCTGTTTATGGCTGTGTTGCTCATCTTTTTGCTCTCCAACAACAGGTATATGTATTGTTCCATTCCTCCTCCTTTTCTTTCCCATTAATATATATCTATATATATATATATATATATATATATTATTTTAAATCACCTTCCCTTCCTGTCATTACAATTTTGGATTGCATTTTAGTTTTGTTTTTATTGCGCCTAATATTTGTTTAGATTAATCATATTGATAATATGAATTCATCACAAAATTAATTGAACTATCTCATCTTATTTATAAAAATTGTGAGACTTTCTCGCTTTTTCAATGGGAGATCTTCAACAATTTCGTCCAACAGAAAATTCCACATTGAAAAAGTGAGACAACCCTTAATATTAGGTATGTTGGCTACTCATATCCAATATTGTCAATCAATTTTAAGAGAGAACTTCGTGTAATCTACTATGCCATCGAAATTCATAAAAAATAAACATTCTAATAAGTTGAGATCCGATTAAAAAATGATCAATCTAAAAGGCACTATCTTGAGAGAGGATCTCATGTTACAAAGCTGAGACGACTTCAAAACGTTTATAAGATAGGTGAAATTATACTTATTTTATTATCGATTGATTTTGAGATGAAACTTCATGTAATTTAATTGACATCTTAAATGAGGTTTTTTTCTTTTTTTTTTGTGGAAGGTGGCATATTTGCAAACACAGCTGATGCAAGCCAAGGCTCAACTTGCACAAACCTTGATTGAATCAGAAGGGAGCATGGAGATTCAATGGACAAGCAACTCAACAGGAATAATCCCAAGTTACCCAAATTACCAAACACAGATTATGAACACTGAAATTATTTCCCCTCAATGCTCTCTAGAATCAGCAGCCAACAATGATGAAGAAGCTTTATTCATTAACTTTCAAGAGAGCCAAAGCAGATACCAAGAAGCAAAATTTCAACAATTAATTACTAGAAAGAAATCAGCTTCTTCTCATGGTGATGTTGGAGAGCTCCAAGCTTTGGCCCTCAGAATGATGAGAAATTAATCGATCACTTTATGACATAAAAAATGGTGTAGTTTGAGAGAAGAAACAGAGATTTTGGTTCTGTTAAGGACGACAATCCTCGACAAATCTCCATCTTGATATGATATTAGAGCTAAAAAGTTGTCGGTTAAACTATGCTCGATGTATATAGCTTGACAAGATGTAACAAAAGCACATCCATCCCTTTCTTATTTCAAACGTTTTACACATTCCAATATTTCTCTCTAAAATTTAAAGAGCAGATTTTACGGACTTTGTTTTTTTTTTTGTTTTTTTGTTTTTATCCGCTTGCGTGTATCTTAACTAATGTCACCGGAAATTAGGATGTTAAGGAAATTCGTAAGAAATACACTTTAAAACTCTCTTTGAAGAGCCGCTCCATAATGATTACAATTTTTGTTTTATAATTATTTGATTTTTGAAAATGAGACATAAATATTACTTCTACCTATATACTTTATTATTTTATTTTCTATTACTTATCATGTTTTGAAAACTTGAAAAAAAATGATGGTTTTTACAAATTTAATTTTTATAAAATAAATGGTTATCAAACTTAAGGAACAAATAAAATGATAATTTATTTTTTATATCCACGAATATTC
>JBBMKA010000018.1:8809438-8851474 GCA_037833695.1 Sechiopsis laciniata
TATATATTAAGAAATAAAAAAAAATAGAAACAAAAAACAAGAAATAGTTACCAAATATGTTTGTTTCTGTTTCTTATTTTAGAATTAGCTTACCACCTGACTAAATGACTTGCATATATATAGGAGGCGAGTAGGTGACCACTTTGGTAACAATAAATATTAATTTATGGAAATATTCTCCTATTTGGGTGAATATTTCTATTTTAGGAAAATTTTCCTTTTTGGGTCGAGCGCCAAATAAGGTCTACGCGTAGATAAGGAAAAATGATGAATATGGACGAAAACGGCGCATAAATCGAAGCTAAAACGGGGGAGATATGGCAAAAAAGGTGAAATAGGTCGAATTGACCCAACCGGGTCTGCGACCCGACCTTCCAACTGCCGCCCAAGTGAGCACGCGCGCATAGGGCGGGCTGCTTGGCCCACACGTGCGCATTAGGTGGGCCTATGGCTCGCGTGGCCCGCCCACCTTGGCGTCCGCGAGGCTTGCTCGCTTCGGTGCCTGCTCGGCCTGCTTGCAAGGGTGTCCGCTCGCTAGCCTACTCGAGCGCCCGTAAGGCTTCTTTGCTCGGTTTAAGACCCGCTGTCGACTTCCTCGGACTTCACTCTGTCGGGCTGACGTAGTCTTTAGACTTCGTGGGCCCGATTCCACTCCGAGTGGCTCAATTCTTTGGGCCTGATTCTGCCCATAACAGTTGCCCCCACTTTTAGACTTCAACCTCTTGATATTGAGTCCATGAGTGTTCTTGGGCTTTCTGAGGTCTTGGTGTCCAGGTGACGTGGGTGTCTTCCAAGTGACCTGGTTTCCTAGTGACCTTTCAACTTCTTCTACCTTCTATAAATATCTTTCATTTCTTTCATTCTCCATCCAAATCTTTCCATTTCTTCTTCTCTTTAAGGTGAGCTTCTTGGTTTTTTCCAAAGTTTTTAAACTTGTCATTTCCTTTTATCAACCATATTTTAACATTCTTTGTCTTCAATTTCTCCCTATCTTTCAAAGTGTGTTTGTTTTTGCGATTTCTTATGTCGCTTTTGGTTATCTTTTGATTTGCCATAGTAGTTGGCCCATGGATTCCGATTATGACAATGAGGCCGAGATTCAGGCTGAGTCACCCAGGATCCAACATTCTCAAAGAACACGTCGCCGGTCGGCGACTAAGGGTTCGGGGCTTGCTCAGGATGACGCTTCACAACTGACTGAGTATGATTTAGATGAAATAAGAAGAAAATATAATATTACCTCTTTCGTTTTGACTCGGCTTCTAGTTGGAGGAGAGGTTCCCCAAAATCCCCTGGGTTGATGGGTAATTGTATATGTCATTATGTTAGAGTGGAGATTTCGTTTTCTGGTTACTCCTATTGTTCAAGAGCTGTTGGCGACCATAGGAATAGCTCCTGGGCAGCTCGGCCCCAACACATGGAATGTATTTTTTGGGTGTCTTTTGCTTATGGGATATCCTGGGGATGGAGGGACCCCTTAGTGTTCCCAACTTTCTTTCTCTTGATTCTGTAGTTGTGTTTGGAGATGTCTGTCGGATACGCTACTTCTCAGCTCGCTTTCAATCCGTACTAAAGGTTCCTTTGAGCCACAAGGCCTAGAGGGATACTTGCTTTTTATGTGGGGGGTGCTTGGTTGGTTCTCTGTTCTAACGTTCACTACGCCGTTCCTACTAACTATTTGGAAAATGGTAATTTAGGTTCATAGAATCATATAGCAGACTTTTTTCGCCTTTTTCCCATATATGCACGTGTTTTTACCGGCGGTCATACTTTTGCAGGGGACGTGTACGTTGCCCCTCATCCTAAGATATATGAATTTTTTAGACGAGTTTCTGGGTTAGATGACAGAACGAGGAGTAGTTTGTAGTACATCACCGAGGAATCTTTGGCCCGACATAACCTTCTTCCTGGTGAGTTAGCCTCGTTATTTTTTCTCTTTTTTATTCGGGGACTGTCTTAATGTCGTCTCCGTTGTCCTTATGATGTAGACATGAGTTTCTTTCCCGACTCTTCTTTGAGTGCTGTCGATTTTGGGAGTCTTGATGTTGCTGATTTTGTCGTCACAGGGCTAGATGGTATTGTCTTTACGGTAGATTCTGACTCGATGCTTTCTGACGGAGATGAAGATATGACTAATACTCCGGTGGCCCCGATCCCTCTTCGAAGTGAAGTGACTTCTGGCCGCCCCTCTCAAAGAGCCTGCCTGAATCCACCCTCACCAATTGTGATATCATCTAGAGAAGGGCCTAGCTGGACTATTCCCGAACCACCTTACCACAAAGCTCCTAACTCTGTGGACTCGTTGACTCACTCTTTTGATGAATGGTCAGGACTTCGTGAGAGGGTTCCTATTCACTATCAGAAGGCGGCGGCGAGTAACTTCGACGAGGGTCTTCAACATGCCTATCAGGTAATAGAGTCGCCATTATTTTCCCTTCTTCATGAGACTTACTAATGATACTTGCTTTTCATTGCAGTCTTATATGTATCTCACCTGGGGGTCCATCAGCTCGCTGCTGATCTATCTTATATGCGTGCTGCTACAGCGTGAGGGCTAACTCTGGTCGGTTGCAAGCAGAGGTGGAACACTTGACCGCGGCTTACCAGACCTCGGACGATGCTTTACGGGCTTGTCGGGTCATTTTAGAAGGGGTTCAAGCTTCTCTTCTATCCAGCCAGGGGTCTCTCTTATCTAGCTAAAGAAAACTTGATGAGGAGATGGCTGCATCTGCACGCTTAACCCAGGAATTGTCAGTGGCTCAGGGAAGGTTGACCAATGCTAACTTCATGTTTGAGGCTTCCCACTCAACTCTAGCTTTCCTTAAGACAGAAAACAAGGCGATGCGATGGGGCGTGATATGGACCATCAAATAGTATCGAGTGGCATATCCAGAGTTGCCTCTAGATAATTTTCTGCCTGGCATCGAGGCTTACATTCAGCGGCTCGAGGCGGAGTATCAAGTTATACCCTCGTTTTCTACTGTTGTACTTACTTCTTCTAGTGGCGAGTGCTCTCCTATACATGTTCCTTATAATGATGATCGTATTCTTCCAGGGAGTTTTCGAGAATACTCATCCTTTGGAAAGTGTCAACCGTCTGACTCTGACTATGGCTCGGCCCAGCTTTAGCGGCTCCAGCTCCGTTGCACCTACTTCGGGAAATTGAAGTTTCTAAAGTGGTTTATATTTAGGGCGGTCTGGGTGCTGTTGGTGAGCACGTTGAGTTGAGACCCTCGGGCTGATTATCTTCTGAACGTTTATGTTGCTGTTGTATCTTCATTTTTCCTGTATTGTTATTTTTCAACTTCTGTATTTTGGTATCGTGCTCTTGTCATGATCTAATGGCTGTAACCACTTATTATTAATGGTATTGTCTGTACTTCTCTTTTTTCCTTTGCTTCTATGAAGTTGGTTGGATGTGGCTTATATTGCTTAATTGTTTCGGTTGACTTTTGGTGACTAAAGTGCCAACCAGGTGACCTTAATTGTTTCGGTTGACTTTTGATGACTAAAGTGCCAACCATGTGACCTTGGCTGTTTGTTTTTGTGACTAAAGTGCCAACCAGGTGACCTGGGTTGCTTGTTTTGGTCACCAAAGTGCTAACCAAGTGACCTGGGTTGCTTGTTTTTCTTTTAGAACTGAAGACATCCTTCCTCTTTTGTCGAATTTAAATAGACGACTTTTAGCAAGTACTCTCTTAGTGACCTGGACTGTTGTTAGCTTTGTTGGAGTTGAGAACACCATATTTCTTTTGCCAAATTTTAATAATCGTTGTTGGATAGCCATCTCGACCTTATCCGTTTGGTTTATTTTAGATAGTCGTTTTGACCTTATCCCCTAGGTAGGCTAGCTGGTCTTACCTTCTTGGTTAAATTTAGGATAGTCATTTTGACTTTATCCCCTAGGTAGCCTAGCTAGCCTTACCTTCTTGGTTGAATTCTGGATAGTCATTTTGACCTTATCTCTTAGGTAGGCTAGCTGACCTTACCTTCTTCACTGAGTTTGGATAGCCGCTTTGGCCTTATCCACCTAGTAGCCCCCATTCAAGACAATTGTGCTTAAAGATACATAGTAGCGGTAGAAATGACTTGAATTGTATTAAATAGCAATAAAAAAACAACATGTCGAATTAATCTGGGAACGTTTTATGAAAGAAAAAACAACAAATCCTATTAACTAAAGAATTAGAATAACAATGGAAGTCTAAGTTAACTGTCCAGGTTTGCTCTTTTACTGGTAGTATTTCTTGAGATGCTCAGCATGCCATGGATGTAGTATCGCTGCACCGTCTAACGTTTGGAAGTAGTAGGTGCCTTGGCGCATAATTTTTATAATCAAATACAACCCTTCCCAATTTGGGCCCATTGAACCATCACTAGAGTTCTTAGTATTTGGCATGACTTTTCTTAGTACTAGGTCACCTTCTTTGAAGCGTCTGATCTTCACTTTTGAATCGTAGTAACTGACAACCCAGTTTTTGTACTCAGCCACACGGATCTGTGCCACTTCTCTTCGCTCATCTAACAGGTCCAGGCTCAGCTGCAACTCTTGCTCGTTCTAACTCAGGTTGTAGAATTCTATTCGAGATGAAGAGATGCCGATCTCGGCTGGGATTACGGCTTCGACCCCGTATTTAAGGGAGAACGGTATTTCGCCTGTCGAGGTCCTGGGCGTTGTTCTATATGCCCATAGGACTCTTGAGAGTTCGTCAACCCAAACACCTTTGAGGGTTTCCAGCTTGGTTTTCAAGTTCTTTTTGATGATCTTGTTGACTGCTTCTACCTGCCCGTTTGCTTAAGAGTGGGCTGGTGATGAGAAGTGGTAGCTTATGTTCAACTCTTGACAAAATTTTAAGAACGTGGCATTGTCAAACTGCTTACCATTATCTGTTATCAGAGTGTGGGGAATTCTGAACCTGCAGATGATGCATCTCCAAACGAAGTTAGTAATTTTCTTCTCGGTGATGGTGGCTAATGTTTTTTCTTCGGCCCACTTGGTGAAGTAATCCACAGCCAATACTGCAAACTTGACTTGACCCTTAGCTTTTGGTAGTGGTCCAATCAAGTTGATTCCCCATTGAGCGAAGGGCCATGGCCCGATCATGCTTATGAGATTTTCTGGTGGCTGGTGCGGGATTGCAGCAAAGCGCTAACATTTGTCGCATGCTCGTGTGAATCGTCATGCATCTTCAACTAATGTTGGCCAGAAGTAGCCTTGTTAGTTTATTTTCTGGATAAGGACCGGGCCCTTGAATGGTTCCCGCACACCCCTTCGTGTACTTCTCTCATAACATATTTTGCTTCTTTGGGATTGAGACATCGAAGTAGGGGTAGAGAGTAACCTCGCTTGTATAAAATTTCTCTTTCTATGATATACCTGGTTGCATGGTAGTGTAATTTTCTAGCTTCTTTTCTGTCTTAAAGTACGATTCCTCTTGTCAAAAAGTCTACAATAGGAGTCATCCATGTCACTTGGTTCACACTTGGAGTAGTGGCGATATCGTCAACTTTCTCCACACTTACACTCGGCCTAGTCAGAATCTCTACTGGAACATAATGGCTCACCTTTGTTTTGTATGATGCTGCTAGCTTGGCCAAAGAGTCAGCGTTGGCGTTTTGGGATCTTGGGACTTGCTGGAATTTTACCTCTACGAAGGGCTTGATTAATTTTTTCACTTTCTGTAGATAAACTATCATCCTTGCTTCTTTGGCTTGGTAGGTGGCGGAAATCTGGTTGATTATGAGCTAGGAGTCGCTTCTGACATGTAGATGGCTTGCCCCCACTGTCATCGCAACTTGGAGTCCTGCAATTATGGCTTCATACTCGGCTTCATTGTTAGAGGTCCAAAACGTAAACCGAAATGCATACTCAATGCGGTCTCCCTTGGGTGACTCTAGCAACAGGCCTGCTCCGCATCCTTTTCTGTTTGACGAGCCATCTACGTACAAGTTCCAAACTTTGGGTTCTACATTGCACATTTCTTCAGTCATTCTCGGTGTCAATTCAACTATAAAGTCTGCCATCGCCTGCCCCTTGATAGAGGGTCGGGCCAGGTAGTGTATGTCGTGTTCGCTTAGTTCTATTGCCCACTTTAACAACCGATCGGATGCTTCCAGCTTCTGTAGCACTTGTCTCAATGGGAGGTTTGTCAATACATTAACCCTGTGTGCTTGGAAGTAGGATCGTAGCCTTCTTGTCGAGGTGACCAGTGTTAGTGCCAGCTTCTCAATCTGAGGGTACCGAGTCTCGACGTCCATCATTGTTTTGCTAGTGTAGTAGATAGGCAACTGATGTCCACTGTCATCTCTGATCAATACTGAACTAATCGCTCTGTCAGACGCAGCTATGTACAATAACAGTTTTTCACTGAAAAATGGTTTTGATAGAATGGGTGCTTTACTAAGGTATGTCTTCAACTGTTTTAGAGCATATCCGCATTCCTCAGTCCACTTAAATTTCCTCTTCTTTCTAAGTACTTGGAAGAAAGGTAGACACTTATCTGTTGCTCTACTTATGAACCAGTTTAGGGCTGCTACCTTGCCATTCAGGCTTTAAAGTTGCTTCAACGTTTGGGGAGGTGCCAGTTCCATTATCGCATGGATCTTGTCTGGGTTAGCCTCTATTCCTCGCTAGTGCACAGAAAGCCTAAGAATTTTTTAGACCTGACACCAAATGCGCATTTGCTCGGATTGAGCTTCATCCTGTACTGTCTGAGGGTGTCGAATGCTTGAGATAAGTCACTTTCGTGATCTTCTACACCTTTGCTCTTTACCAACATGTCATCCATGTATACTTCCATATTTTTGCCGATGAGGTGATCAAACATCCTATTAACTAGCCTCTGGTACGTTGCCCCAGCATTCTTTAAGCCAACGTTGTAAAAGTATAGGGCTCTACTGGTTATAAACGAGGTTTTCTCTTGGTTAGCTAGATGCATCATTATCTGATTGTATTCTGAGTAGGCATCCATGAATGACAGAGTTTCGTGACCTGCTGTCGCATCTACTAACTGGTCTATGCGAGGCAATGGGAAACTATCTTTAGGGCACGCCTTATTCAGATCTGTGATATCAATGCAAGTCCTTCATTTGCCATTCGATTTCTTAACTAATACCATGTTCGACAACCACTCAGGGTAGTGCACTTCTTTGATAAATCGTGTGTGTAGTAACTCACTGACTTGCTCAGCGATGACTTCATTCCTGGCATGGTTGAAGGCTTGTCGCTTCTGTCTTACTGGTTTACAATCCCTATCAATATTCAGTTAGTGGGACATCACATTTAGGTCAACCCCGGGCATGTCTTCGGCCGTCCAGGCAAATACATCTGCATTCTATCTAAGGAAGGACACCAGTTTATCCTACTAAGCTGCGTCTAAGTTTGTTCCGATCTTTACCTATTGACCTTCGATCTGTAGGATTATGGCCTTCAACTACTTGACTGGTTCTCCTCTACTCAACTCATACCCTCTAGCTGCATTGCTGAGTTCTATTTCTGTTTCTAGTGTTTCAGCCCCTTCAGGTGCTGCACCTGGTTGGGTGGGTGTGGCTTGTCTTGGGGCCAAAACATCTACTCGAGAGGTGGTGACCATTTTTACTTCTGATGTGCCAGACACGCTTCTTAAAGCAGTGTGATAGCATTCTAGAGAAACCTGTTGTTCACCACTGACCTTGCCTACCCCTGTGAGGGTTGGAAACTTCATTATCTGATGGTATGTAGACGGAATGGCTTGCAGTCGGTGCAGTGATGGACGTATGAGTATTGCATTGTAGGACGATCTGTCAGCTACCACCAAAAAGTTTACAAAAGTCAAGACAATATTCTCATCCTCACCGAAGGTGACCGAGAGCTCGATGTTTCCTTCTGGATATACAGTACTGCCTCTGAACCTCACCAGCGGTGTCGAACAAAGAGACAACTGGTCTAGCCCTATCCTCATCCCATCAAATACTTGCAGTGAGAGTATGTCAGCTGAGCTACCCCCATCGACCAGTATTCTTCGGACCTTGATGTTAGATATAACCAACGAGACCTCTAGGGCTTCGTTGTGAGGCTGGTGTACCCGCTTGCATCCTTATTCAAAAAGTTGATGTCATCGTCAGCTGCGGCCATTATTCTTATTTCTTCACATCTGGGCACTTTACGAGCTTGCCTTACACTTGCTTTCATTTTCTATTGGAGTTGCCCCTTGTAGGTCCACCCATGATGGTTCGGGTCTCTTGGGGGGGTGGTGAGTTTCTAGTGTCTTGTCTTTTGTTGGGGCGCTCAGGTGACTTCTGTCTTTCCCCCACATATTCTTTCAGATGTCCTTTTTTAATCAGGACTTCTATGACCTCTTTCAAGCTGTAGCATTCGGACGTGGTATGCCCATGGTCTCAGTGAAATAAGCAGCATTTCTCCTTATTCCTCATATGCGACCCTATTTTCATTTTGTTGGGCCATTTGAGAGTTTCCTTATCTTTAATTTCCATCAATATTTGCTCCAAGGGAACCACGGTAGGTGTGTATTTTTTAAATTTAATGGGCGGCAGTTCCTAACGACCCAATTTGTCTCAGTTTTCTGACCTATCATTCAATTGTCTTTCTCGAGATTTCGTTCGCTCCTGCTCATGTCGATCGGCGCGCCTTTCCCGTTCGATGTTAATGCGCTTCTCTTCACGAGCTTTTCGAGATTTTAGCAACTCACTTGCACTCATGTATTTCTGAGCCCTCGTCAGTACTTCCACATAGGTGGCGGGTGCCTTTTTTTCTAGCGACCACAATAACTTTTCATCTTTTAACCCGGCGATGATTGCTGTCAATGCTACGCCATCGGTATATCCTTCAATTTGTAATGCTTCGTTATTGAACCACGCCACATACTCTCGAAGTGTCTCGTAGCTACCTTGTTTCACTGTAAACAAGTGTGTGGCTGGCTTCTTCTAGTCTCGACCTCCTAAGAACTGGGTAATTGACGCTTTTGCCAATTCTCGAAAGGAAACGATGGACTTCCGCTTCAATTGTCTAAACCATCTATGAGCAGCTCTGGTGAGGGTGAATGAGAATGACCTACACTTAATGGCGTCTCGGACTCCATGAAGTTCCATCCATGACTGAAACGTATCTAGGTGCTCCACCAGATCCTTTGAACCATCATATGCCTTCATCGTGGGTAGCTTGAACTTGGTCGGTACCTCTTCGAACATTATTTCATTAGTAAAGGGTGGGTCTATCTGGTCCACGAGGCTGTCCAGGTCGAGTCCATCCTGATCTTGTGCTTTCTTCATGTCCTCTAGCTGGTCTAGGATATTTTTAACTCAACCATCCAGGGCTGGCCCTCTGCTCCATCTCTTAGCACCCTTCGCCGAAGGTTGACCAGCTCCCTTAAATCGGATCCCTGATCAGTTTCGCTGTTCCTTACCTCTATCGGTCTAGTTTCTCTTCTCGATCTTGACATACTCAGCGTACCACGGGAATATCTGCTATGGCTTCGGACCGACCTCGACTGGGATCGAGACTTTCCCACTTCGGAGGTGACTTGGGTGCGTTCCATTGGTTCTCTATGTTGATCACTCCCTCAAAGGGGTCAATTGTTCTACAGGTCTTACTCTTGCACTCACGGTCCTGGCTGGTCCATCAGCCATAGGTGCCTTCTCTTTCGCCGGATCTTTGCGCAGAGGTATCGTGTCGAACTCCCTTGCAGTACCCGTTAGGTCAAGTCCATCATGTTTTCTGCCCATCCTGGTGTGGTTCTTCCATGGAGGCTATGTCTTTCAAACGTTTTCTAACTCTGCTATTGGCTCCACTCTAGCAAGTGGCTGTGCCATTGGAAGAGCTCGCTTCTGATGCTTCGTGACCGTCGGGGTGACTGGTGGCGGTGTCTGGAATAACTCAGTTAGTTGTCTAATCGCCTCTGACATGTCTTGCACCCTTCTTTCCAACGCGGCTACTTTCGGATCAGACGGACTCTCCTCGACAGTGGTCTGTACGATCCCGCCTACTTCTAGATTGTGTTCTGTCTTAGTACCACCTCGGGTAGCTATCCTTCTAGGATGTCTCTCGTCGTCAGAATTGACTTCCTGACCTCGGTTATTAGGACTCGAACTCATCTTTGATGGCGAAGAGCAGCGTTAGCAACTTGTTTCTGGGCAAAGTATGAACTTGTCCCTACAGATGGCGCCAACTGTTGTTGCCGAAATTTGATCTTCGAGATCAACGGTGAATTTGTATTCGATCGGGGATGAATTACCTGCAAAATAAACAAGAACTGGACACCGGTGTGGTGTGAACTACGTCACCTCCGATGCTTAAGTCAGTTGAGATTGAAAGAGGTGGGTAGGTGAGTCAAGTTTAGGGTTTTTAGAATTTGCTTACCACTTACTAAATGACTTGCATATATATAGGAGGCGAGTAGGTGACCACTTTGGTAAAAATAAATATTAATTTATGGAAATATTCTCCTATTTGGGTGAATATTTCTATTTTAGGTAAATTTTCCTTCTTGGGTCGAACCCCAAATAAGGTCTACGCGTAGATAAGGAAAAATGATAAATATGGGCAAAAACGGCCCATAAATCGAAGTTAAAACGGGGAGATATGGCAAAAAAGGTGAAATGGGTCGAACCGACCCAACCTGGTCAGCTGTTGCCCGACCAGGTCAGAGACGACCCAACAGGGTCGGCGACCAAACCCGCCAACCGCCGTCCAGGTGAGCACGCGTGCACGCGCATGGGGCGGGCTGCTTGGTGCACGCGCGCATGAGGCGGGCCTATGGCTCGCGTGGCCTGTCCGCCTTGGCTCCAGCGAGGCCTGCTCGCTTCGGTGCCTGTGCAGCTTGCTTGCCAGGATGTCCGCTCGCTAGCCTATTCGAGAGCCCATGCGGCTTCTTTGCTCGGTTTAGGACCCACTGTCGACTTCTTCGGACTTCACTCTGTCGAGCTGACGTAGTCTTTGGACTTCATGGGCCTGATTCCACTTCGAGCGGCCCAATTCTTCGGGCCCAATTCTGCCCATAACAAATGTCTTATGAATTTTCTTTTTTAAATTAAAAATAAATAAATAAAGATGTTATCATGTATCTTAATCACCAACATAATTAAATCTTTCACGTAGCACCGTTGGATTTCGTAAGAGATTTTTCTCTGTTTTTCTTCGTTTTTGTCAATAGAATTTTGCTCCATAGATTAGCAACAGTCTTTTGAAAAAAATATTCATTCAATTCTTGCAACAACAGCGTTCATCCCATTCATTCTCGAATTTATGTAGAAGTGATTTTACACATGGAAGTCGCCCCTTTGTCACTTCAATGAAGTGTGGGACAAAAGTGATGTGTACTAAAAAAAGAAGACCACCAATATTGAAATTATTTCCAGAATCACACTATCACAATTTATTAATTCTTTTGTCTAGATGGATGATAGTTACAAAATTTTGAGAATCTTTATTAACAAATATGGTGCCAACAAAGGAAATCATAGCGAAAGACATATGATGGACAATAGATGTACAACAATTTACCAAATAGTATAAGTAACAACGATTGCATTCTAACCAAAATTGTACCCATATATATATAGATATGTACAACATGGATATCTTGAACAATTCACTCTAGAGTTATGGCAAAAAATGACGTTTGTTTGTTGTATATTAATTTCTCATTTTTAATTCAAGTTAAAATTTAATTTCATAAATATGCAATTATGTTATGATATGTGCACATATGTAATGATATGTACATGTGTGTTCATAAACCTATTTCAATCGTCTCTCCTATTTATTAATTTTGAGATCATTCTATTAATTATTGATTGGTATTTGGACTTTTTAAATATTCTTATCCATTCATAATTTCATGTTTTGAAGGTTAGTAATTTAAAATATAAATTATTGATTTTATATATATATATATATATATATATATATATATATATATAAATTAATGATTTTTAGCTTTGGTAGGTTGTTAGGAGTAAAACTAAAATACAAATAAATAAATCACAAAATATAAATAATACTAAAGGCATAAGAGTTCCTTAAATTTTAAATAATTATTTAATAATTTTCTAATGATAATTTTTAACCATGAGTTTTAAGTCTCTTTTTTAAAATTAATTTCTAAAATTTAACTATTTTCCTAATTGATCCTACTTTAAAGTTGTATTCCACAAGTTGATCAAAAAGGATAATTATATCAAATTATTTGTTTTTATTGTTGTTTATTTTCCAAAATATTTGTAAATATTATTTTTATGAAGTAATAATGACATGACATTTTAAAATAAATTCATTGATCAATTTTATTAGTTTTTTTTAATCACGGTTATGAATATGTTTTATTTTATGTGTTAATCATAATCAGTATGTTTGGTTGGTGATTCAAACAATAATTTGAAAACTACAAAAATAAATAAATAAATAATCAAAAATCATAATCAAAATCATATGATATACTTCATCTATTTTTTACTATGTAATATCCTAAAAATACACTCTTAAGGTTTTAGTTCTTTGTGGGTCAAAATTTTAAATTTAGTTTAACGAGTGGTTTTTATTTCATTTATTTAATTATTTATTTGATGAATCTAAAAATAAAAGTTTGAATATTGATAAAAGACTAAACATGTCCTATGTAACATAGCATTAAATGTTATAGTCAACCGAATAAGTGTGCATCTAATATCAAGAAGTCGTCCATTCGATTATCTTCACTCCCAAATTGTTGTTCAACTAAAATAATTTCTTTAATTAATCTAAATTATTCAAAAATATATCAATTAATATTATCAACTACTATATTGATTTATTTCAAAAAAAAATTACTATATTGACTAACAATTATCATAAGTTTGTTGAGTCAGTCGCCTACCTAAAAATTAAATCATGTAGAAAGGCCATCAAGGTACAAAAAGAATCAATTTCATTTGATAATTATTCGCATTATTTTTTATAATGAGTTTTATCTTTTACAATAAATTATTTTATTCATTTATCAAATTTTATAAACAAAAACCAAAAATTGAGTCTTTTTCTCTTCATTTTTATAGCTCTATTCGATTATACATACTTATTATCACGAAAAAAGGTTTTTTTAGTAGAATGGTTTCAAACTTTTCAATATTTGAGATGAAAAATTTTAATTTATAAATATTTTATTCTATTATACATTTAAGTTCCTTAGGATGACACATGATCGAACCTCTAAAATTTGAGGATGTGTTTTCCTTAAAATTTCAAGTAAAAAAAAAAAAACAAAAACAAAAACAAAAAAACAAAAAGCTTCGAGTTCGTGAATTATTTATAAAAAGAAAAAAAAAACGATTATAAATTTAAATTGCTGATTAAACTCACTTGCGAAGAAAGAAGATGAGGACATTCCAATATGGCTAGCGGAAAAGACAAATTTGGTGGAAACCAGGTCAACATCCTCGGCAGCTGAAATTTCATGAACCTATATCCAATTATATTTTGACACGTAATTTTTACTTTTCTATAAATATGTATTTTTTCCTGGGTTCAAACAGTCAACTTCGGCAACCTAAAAATAAATAAATATCTAATGACTAATTAAACATTTTCATCCTTTCAAATTGATAATATTTTTATTTCACTTGTGTATTAAATATTGAATTAAACTTTAAGCTTTTAAATATTCTAGGTTAACAAAATCAATATAATGTAACAACCATGTTTGAATTCCTTTCAAAAAAAAAAAAAAAAAAAAAAAAAAAAAAAACAGGAACAATAACCATGTTTGAATTTACATTAATTATAGGATCATTTTTTTTAAACCTCACAAAAAATATAGATTTATGTTAACAAAAATATTAAGAGTTTAATTATTCTACTCTCAAATATTATTGAACGAAAAAAATTTCAATTGACGAATAAGAATTCACTTTTTTTTCCTTTAATAACAGAGTTTTTTTTACGACCTTACAAACAACTAATTTAGTTTTGGAGACTTATTTTATCATATAGCATATATATTAATCGTTATGAGAAGATCTATTTTTTTTTTTTTTTTTTTTAATATAGAAGATCTATTATTCTCTTCTATGTATATTTAAAAAAAAAAAAAAAACAATATATCTGTTATAGTTATACATATTGGTCTTTATATTTTAGATATTGTTCCATTTTATGTAAGTATCTTAAGTGCTAACTTAGTCACACTGCGTCCATTCATTGTTAAGATTAATAATTAATATCAACTTTCCATGTGAATGTGTGAAATAATATGAATTAATTAAAAGAAAACATATTACATAAGAAGTTGGTAATCAAAATAGTATTGTAATTAATTCATGGTATTTACCTACTTAAAAATTAATTTTTTACAATTTTTCTTAATATTCAAATATTGTAGGGTCAGATGATATATCTCGTGACATTAGTCGAGGTACGTACAAACTGACTCGAACATTCATGAATATTAACAAAAAAAATTGTAATTTTTTTTATGTCCTATAATCATAAATATTTGGATGCTAACTATTTTAAAAGTTTAAATAGGCTCAAAATTGAGTAAAAGAAATCACCACCATTTTATTTATTTTTTGCCTTTTTTCATTTGACTTCAAGAACTTTTTTTTTTTTGTCTACTTCTTCTATTATAGAATCTATTTGTTTATTTTAAAGATCAATTTAATTTATATTAGTCTTAAATATTATTTTATTCTATAATGATTTTGGTCCATTTTTACTTTCAAAATGTTTATCTTGGTCTACGTGCTTTAGACTTCAATTCATTTGGGTTTATGTAATATTAAAAGGTGGTTAGTATGTTCTATGATTTTCACATTTATGATCTTAGACATTTGGTTTGTTACATTTTTTTTTTAAATGTAATAATTTATTTGTGTTAAAAGATTTCAAATGTATTTATTTAAGGAAATAGACTTTAGTGGCATCTTGTATGCTTTTGACACAACCATGAACAACATAAGTGTAAGGAGAATAAAAAACTTACTTGAAAGCTCTCGACAAAAACGAAGATAAGCTATTTCTAATTTTGATCTTTTCTTCCTTCGAACTTATAGCTTTCTTTAATACGTATGAACTATTATTATGATTTTTTTCTTGTCAGTTCCAAGTTGTATAAACCAAACAAATAAAAAAAAAAAAAAAAAAATCAATAGAAAAGTTAACTCATTCAGTCAAAATTGGCTTACATTCATGGTGAAAACAAGTAATCCTTCATTTTGTAGCTTTCTTCAAAGATGTTTACACTTTAAAACAAGACTTACAGAAGCATATATTATCATCTCTCTTTCTCTAACTCACAACAAAAACTATAAACATATTAGATTTATCTCTCATATCAAAATTTAGATATACATATGCAAGAGTGTATTCGTTTAGAATTGAAAAATCTATTTAGTGTGTTGAATTTGTTGAGATGTTAGACTATGAAAATTAGTTTTATTGAACAACTTTTGTTATAACACTTAGTTTAACCAATTTCAAGCATGTGTTTTCTCGATTAATACTTTAGAGTCGTTAGAGTCTCTATGAATTGTTGATTAGTCAGAATGGATGCATAAATTTTATTTTAACTTGATAATTGGATCAAACATATAAACTTATTTAGTGCATTCAAGTTCAACCCACTTAACATAACACATTTTAAATTTAGTATGAGAATAAAATTTTCAACAATTAAAACAACCCATTAAAAAAATTAAATATGTAGTTAACAATAGCACTAACTTAACGACATCAATGTAAATTTAATAATCATGAAGTCATGAGTTCGAATTCTCAATCGTTATAATTAAAAAAAAAAAAAAGTCAAATATGTATTATATAATATACTAAAAAAATTTATAACATATCAGAAAGTTTTTTTTTTTTTTTTTTTTTTTGATATAAACATATGAGAAAGTAAAGTAGATACAAATTTAAATTCATTAATTCTTACAAAAAAAAAAAAAAATTCATTAATATTTAAAAACGTCAATCACGCATGAGGCCATTGACCAAGACATTGAAGTGAAAGGCAATAAAGACCCTGTGAGAAAAGAAAGAAAAAAAACTAATTCAGAAATAAAAGTTTACGGAAACAAAATACGCACCGGAATCTTCATCGGCACAGGAGCTCAGATCACCAAGTACTGGACCGGCGATACACTTCTTTACTGTCTTTTCTCACTCCGATCGAAGTTCTCATCTCTTAAACTTCGTCAGATTTCTCTGTTTTTCTGGTATAGATGGATTGATTTTACTGTTATCAAGCTTTCGGTGGTTTTTGATCTTAGTGGTTTTGATACGATTTTATTTTCTTACTGTTCTTGTACTCTCGTTGGTTAGCTAGGTTTTGTGAAAATTTGAGGCGATGATGTTGATTTTGATGATTTTGAGTTGATTGACTTGTTGTTTCTTGGTTCTTTTTTTTTTATTTTTAATTATTATATAATTTGTTTGTTTGTTCATCGGCTGATACTTGTTTGATCTGGAAATTAGACTGTTGAACTGGAATTAGTTGATGCGTTGCGATGGTTGTGTGTGCTGCGATTCTTTGACTTGGAAGAGATGAAATTATTCTGCTGCTTTTTATTTTGGTTTGGTAGATCCAAAAGGAGGAATCGATGTATTTTTAGATTTTGAACTTTTGGTTTGACTTCCATTTTTGATGAATTAGTTCTTTTAAATGTGCGTTGAAGTTTTTGAAAATTGGTGTTGAGAGTTGAGACTTTTGGTGCGTTTTGGGGAATTAGATTGGCGTTTTCTTCCGCGGTCTAAGAAGTTGTTTAATTTGGTCTTAACTATGTAGTTACGTTTTAGTTTTATGTGATTTTATTTATTTGATGGAGATTTTCTTTATCCAGTTAAAGATGACTGAATGCTCATTTTGGTAAATTTAGGGCATCAATTAGTGGGAAAAGATGAGCTGCTTTAGCTGCTGTGAGGAAGATGAAATTCAGAAAGCAGCTGACAATGGGGGCATGTATGCAGCAAAAAACAATCCAGGTATTCTGCTGGATGTCATATCTTTAGATTGGAAAAAAAATGTGTTTTCTCAAATCTCACTTATGTCCCTTCCCTACAATGGCTGCAACGACTTTTGATCTTGAAATAATGTAATTCATTGATTTGTAATTTCTATATTGAACATTGTCTTATAGGAAACAATGGAGCTTATCATAAACCCGAAGTTGCACCTGCAGTCGCTCAAGCTGTCAAAATGCAACCAATATTAGTGCCTACCATACCGATTGGTGAACTATCGGAAGTAACGGACAATTTTGGAAATAATGCTTTGATTGGAGATGGTTCATATGGGAGGGTATTCTATGGGACACTTAAAAGCGGGCAGCCTGCTGCAATCAAGAAGCTAGATGACAGCAAACAGCCTAATGATGAGTTTTTAGCACAGGTTTATACACAAAGAACCCCCTCTAAAAAGAACCAATTGTGATCATTTTATATTTATCAAGTCTAAAATATGATAAATGTTTAGGTCTCCATGGTCTCAAGGCTGAAGCATGAAAATTTTGTTCAATTGCTTGGTTATTGCATTGATGGGAATTCCCGCATACTATCATACGAGTTTGCTTCTAATGGATCACTTCATGATATTCTTCATGGTAAGTATAATCATGCCACAACTTTACTTGTCAAAAGCTAATCATTTTTGTTTTATATGTTCTATAAGTTTACATTTTGTTTACTGTACATATGTATCAGAAACAACTACTAACAGGATATCTTCCGCTATTTTACAAGTTATTAATCTTATTTATTTTCATGCACTTTTTACACAGGAAGAAAAGGAGTGAAAGGAGCACAGCCGGGTCCCGTTCTATCATGGACACAACGTGTAAAAATTGCTGTAGGTGCTGCTAGGGGACTCGAGTATTTGCATGAAAAGGCCGAGTCTCACATTATCCATCGTGATATTAAGTCCAGCAATGTACTCATCTTTGATGATGATGTTGCTAAAATTGCTGACTTTGATTTGTCCAATCAAGCTCCTGATATGGCAGCACGCCTTCATTCTACCCGTGTTCTTGGAACTTTTGGTTATCATGCTCCTGAGTAAGACGTCTAACCCTAATCAATAGAGAAACTAAAATCTAATGGTTGTTTTTTACTGCTATAACATTTCCTATTATAAATTCTATATTTTTGGCTTCATTGGATTTCAACTTAAAATACAATTGTGCCTACTTCACCATTCACGTACAAGAAAAGAACAACATTTCCGTCTACAACCATTTTTCTTATGAGTTGTGACATAATCTCATGCTCAGTGAACCAAGAAACTTGAAAGTGCGTGAAATTCATCGTTCAGCTACTGATCAATTGTGCCAACGTCTAATATCTCACCTTTAGTATTAATCAAAATAATATCAATCAGATGACTATATGTAGATGAACTGCGAAGAACTATTGTTTCCTGATAATTGACTACTACTTTCTAGTACTTTTCACCTGGGCTAGAACTACACGCCTCTTGCCTTTCTGTATTCTATTTTTCGTTGTAAGCTTAATTTTTCGATAAAAGAATTATTGCATGCCTCTTGAGCCACAACAGTTATTTACCTTATTTCTACATATGGCAGATATGCTATGACTGGTCAATTGAATGCCAAGAGTGATGTATACAGCTTTGGCGTAGTCTTGCTCGAACTTCTGACAGGGAGAAAACCTGTAGATCCTACTTTACCACGAGGACAACAAAGTCTAGTTACTTGGGTGATTTTCTTGTGTCCTTCTCCCCCTTGGCTTTTACTAGTTTTTTCCCTCTGCCTGCATACAAGTGAACTTACAGGATTATCTTAATGTATTAGGCTACACCAAAGCTGAGTGAAGATAAAGTTAAGCAGTGTGTAGATGGAAGGCTTGGCGGAGAATACCCCCCAAAGGCAGTTGCAAAGGTAATTTGAATAATAGTAAACAATTCTCCTTTCTTTTGGACTTTGTAGTGGTTGAGCATTGAATCATCTGATGCATTTAGAATTCGTTCAATAGCTTCTTGTAAGAAGCTATTCTCTCTGTCAACTTTATGTCAACGTTATGCCCAACAGCTCATGAGTGTGGTATATAGCTATAAATTAGCTGTCAATTATTTGGAAACTAATTTTCGTTGACAAAGTGAAGTCAGAGGATGAAAAATGTTGGTTAGTCGGTTGATATAATTAAGGGAAACTTACCGATTAGTCGAATTTAGAAAATAATCATAAATATGGTCACTTTTAAAAAAATTAGCAACCATAGTCATTGGTGGTATTAATAGTAATACTGTATTAATGAGTATTTATAATATAATATTAATGACTATGGATGCAAATATTTTATAATTTGCCCACATTTGTAATTATTTTGTGAGAAGAACCTATCCGGTACAATTTTTCTATAATTAAATTACCCTAACCTAGTTGTTTAAGATTTTAGGTTGATTAGTAATTTAACATGATAGTTTGTTCAAATTCGTGTAAAGTTGTTTCTTCCCCAATTAATATCGACTTTAGTGGACATTTTTCATATTTCGAAGTCCGCAAGTAAGGAGAGTGTTTGTTGATATAATTGAATTCATCCTAATTTATTAGCTTAAGCTTTTGGGTTTTGTTTTTGAATTCAACAACATACGAGGGTTGGAGATTTGAATCCATAATCTCTTAGTTATTAGTATTTAGTTCATACATGATGTCAGTTGAACTAAGTTCTTGTGGACAATTTAAATTTATAGGTTGATAGTTGATTTAACACGATTGAACATGGTATTCGAGCATGAGGACTTGTGTTAAAATCTTTATGAAGTCATGTCCTCTCTTTAATATTGACTTCTATTTGTGAAACGTCTTTCATATTTGGAAGCTTACAAGTGTTGATTGATAGAATTAAATAGCCATATTGAATAAGGTATAGTAGAATAGAAAGGTAATAGGAGATGCAACTTGATTGCAGTTGGCAGCTGTTGCAGCGTTGTGTGTGCAATACGAGGCAGATTTCCGGCCAAACATGAGCATTGTCGTCAAAGCTCTCCAGCATCTATTAAATGCCCGAACTGGGCCTACGGGTGATGCATCAAAAGCGTGAGTTCCATTCATTAATTTGCTCACTACCATATATCCAAAGGAAAAATTGAATCTGAAGAACCTTAATTAGTGAATAATGAATTGTTTGAATTTTTTTTTTTTTTTTTCTAAAAAAAATGCTTTTCTATTAATTCACGTGTTATAAGTCATCTGTATCAAATCACGGCTCCCATTGTTGTTTCAGTTGTATTCAATTTTTCTGTTAAAAGTCTCTGTTTCGTTTGTGGAATCTGCTAGAGAGGGTTGATGTATATAGAGACTATTATGTATCGGTGAAAGAATATTGAGTTTGCTCTTCTGCTCTCTTTCCAAATTCTTTCTGTTTTGCTTCAGTTTTATGGTATTTCGAACATTTCTTTATACGGCCAGTTTACGCACACTTGTCGAATCCATTAGAGATATCTATAGGATAGGATCGGAAAATGACTATAGGACAGGATTAGAGAATTACTTTTCGTTCTCACCACCAAATACAACCTTTGTCTTTACGAAATTCGTCATTTTATTTTGCACGGAGTAGGGTGAGGATTCTGTGTGGGAATTGGCAGGATTGGGTTCTTCATGGAGAATTTTACCATTTAATGTTTTTCTTTTTTTTTTTCTTTCTAATCTTAATCTTTTAAGTATTTTTTCTAAAATATTTTTAAAAAATCACATTGGTTTTCAATGACATTGTTAATTATTAAAGAAAAATATTTATTTAAATAAATATTCCTACGATAAAATCTTTTTATCAAAAGATTAAATTGATAAAAGGGGAAAAGTAGTAATTTTTTTAAAAAATAATATGAATTGGGCGGAGATTTGTTTAGCTCTCCATTTCTCACCTAAGCGAGTACTAAACGAGTATTAAGAGGCAGGAAAATTGACGGATCACCGGTCATACCGACTCATATTGTAGTCACAAAGAGCCCATTTATGATTGATTTACAAAAGCCCTTTTTTGTGTATCTTTTCATTGTTTTTTTGGTAGAATCTTTACTTTTATATACTTTGATCTTTCTGAATCAAAGTTTAGATCATGGAAGGCCATTCTTATTGGAAGAGTATTGGGGATGAGAGAATGGGTAACCATTGCCTTTATCAAATAATATATGGAGTATGATTCAACCTTTATTGGCACCCCTTTTCATTTGGAAATAGTTCTCTTTACTTTTTTTGGGTTGGTAAACTCTCATTTTTGTTTTCCTCCATATTTTAGGAATGTGTTACAGGTTGTGTCATTTTTTGAATTCAACTAATTTTGACTCAAATAATATCATTGAAAACATATTCAACTAATTTTAAGCTTTATTATAACTACATTGACTAAAATTTGATATTTAAAGTATACACTGAAGTGGAATAAATTTTAGAGCACCCGCAACAAAATGCTATTTTAACCCAAAATCATAACTTGACCTAATAATCATGACATATAAATCATAAAGTATTTACAAGTTATTTGATTCAATTTATGATAGTATTTACTCGTGAATTCATTTATAAAATTTATATTGAGAACCAAATGTAGAAACTTGGTGCTATCATTGACTTCCATGACTGTTTTACTTGCCCCGATCTAGTTTAAATGCCAAGTTCATTAATTATTTACACTTCCCACTTTTAAGAATGTAAATAGCCCTATAACTCGGGCATACCAAGTTGGGTAGGTATATAGTCATGAAAGTTGATAATAACATTAGGTCGAGATAGGTGTAAAAAATTAAGCGATTATCCAGTAAAAATTGTCGAAATGTGCATATGCTTTTTTAGAACTCACACGTGTAAAAGAAAAAAAAAAATTTATTTTGTTGGATAAGACTTGTATTAGTTTGCAAGAAAAAAATCTTCCAGTCAAACCAACTTGCAACACCTGTTACGGTGTCTTTAAAGCCTAATCCATGGCCAATGGAACAACCCTACATATCTTGGCGTTTGGTTGTAGAGGAGATAAGATGAGATAAGATGTTGATAGCAAAAAAAGTCTTGCATTGTTCGAGTGGAAGAACATGAGATGAGATGATAGGAAAACCTTGTTAGAAAGGTAGAGATATAAGATGAGATGACTTAAAATCTCGTTTCGGGTGTAGAAAGATAAATGAAATGTAAGAGTACTTGATGAAATTTTTTTTTTAAACTAATTTTATAATTTGTTGTTGAATAATAAAAGTATCCTTAAATTTTTAGTTATTAGCATAAATAAGTATGAATTTAAAACGAGAAATAGATAGTAATATAAAATCAATAGCATACCAACTTTAATAATATCCAAAAGAAACATAAATATTAACTTCAATGAAATAATAATGTACAATCTAATTACCATAATAAGGTTGTAGGTTCAATCTCTCATCCCCAAATGTTATCAAATTAAAAAAAAATGAGCAAAAATTTCACATTAATATGATGACAAAAAATGATGTTGGTCTAATTCAAAATATTTATAGGTTATGCAGACATAACTTTCATTTTTTTTGCGATTCGTTAGATTTTTTTTTTCTTTTTCATTAGACTTAAAAAAAATAACAAAAGCAAGTTTAAAAGATCATGATTCTATTTATTAAAAAAAAAAAAAAAAAAAAATTATGGATAAAAAATAAAATTTTAAAAAACATTTGTTTAAATTAGTCATTAGATAGTAAAACCTCGATAACAGTTAATTTATTATTTATTATTTTTTAAAAACTATTTTCTCATATCTTTTATGCTATGTTCAACAAAATCAGAATATTTTTTTATATTATTTTAGACTCAAATGGCCCATATTTATACAGAAGTAATGGGCTGAAGAAAAGAACTAATGGGTTAGAAACTAATCAACCAGCTAAAATACTAAATTACATTGTCACCCTTAATATCCCCCCGCAAACGAAAGACAGGCTTCTAGGCTGTCATGAGTTTGGTACGAAGAAAAATGAGACGAGAGGTTGTCAATGGTTTGGTTAGTAAGTCTGCTGGTTGTTCAACTGAAGAGATGAACTGCAATTGAATATCACCGGAAGCAACTTTTTCCCTTATGAAGTGATAGTCCACTTCAACGTGTTTTGTTCGGCCATGAAAAACTGGGTTTCGAGCCAACTGAATTGCTGATTTGTTATCGCAATGTAGCTGAGGTGCAATCCGTAAACATATTCGAAGCTCATTGAACAATTGACGTAACCAGAAAAGTTCAGAAGTTACAGACGCCATAGCTCTATATTCTGCTTCTGTCGAGTTGCGAGAAACTGTATGTTGTTTTTTTGCACACCATGAAATGGGATTTGATCTAAGAAATATGACAAAGCCAGTAGTAGACCTTCGATCACAACCATTTCCTACCCAATCTGAGTCAGAAAAGGCATTGAGAGTGAACGATCCTGGTTTAAAGAATAGCCCAGCAGATATAGATCCTCTTAGATAACGAAAAATCCGTTTAACAGCAATCAGTTGAGCCTCATTAGGATTGTGCATATACTGTGAAACTTTAGAGACAGCGAAAGCAATATCGGGTCTTCTGAAAGTAAGGTAATGAAGCGCCCCCACCATTTTTCTGTATATAATACCATCTTCAGGTGAACATGGTGGTGAGGAGTCTGTTAACTGTGTAGCAGAACATGGTGTACAGCAGGGCTTGACCGCTGATAAACCAAACCTGTAAAGTAAATCTCTAGTATACTTTACCTGATTAACTGTTATACCATTCCTGTTCTGTTTTACTTCAAGGCCAAGAAAATAGGTAAGAGATCCCAAATCATTCATTTCAAAGTTCTCTTGCAAATTGTTAACAAGATTTGTAATAAAAGTTGAGTCATTCCCAGTTATAACAATGTCATCGACATATAGAAGGAGATAAGTAGTTGAGGTATGAACATGTCTAACAAATAGTGAAGGATCACATAAAGAGGCTATAAAATCATGTTGCAAAAGATATGATGTAAAGTGATCAAACCAGGCTCGAAGAGCCTGTTTAAGACCATAGATAGCTTTTCGTAGCTTGCAAACATAAGAAGGATGAGTATTGCTAACAAACCCTTGAGGTTGTTGCATATATACATCCTCAGATAACTCACCATGAAGAAAGGCATTTCGAACATCTAATTGACGTAAATTCCAACCATAATGAGCAGCTATAGATAAGACAGTACGAATGGTTGGTTTTTTGACAACAGGGCTAAAAGTTTCAAAAAAATAAATCCCTTCTTCTTGGTGAAAGCCTTTTGCAACCAAGCGTGCTTTGTGTCTAGCTATAGTGCCATCAGAATTATGCTTAACTTTGTAGACCCACTTACATCCTATGATGTTTTTGTTAGGTGGGAGAGGAACAAGTTCCCATGTTTGTTTTCTTTCAAGAGCTAGATATTCATGATTCATAGCTTGTCACCATTTTTCTATTCGACAAGTTCCCATGTTTGGTGAAGGAAGATGGTTCGATTGATGAATCTATGGTCTTGGCAAGAAATTTTTTTTTCTTAGAGATGCCAGATTTACCTCTGGTTTGCATTGAATGTTGATTTTGAACAATGGGTACTGAGGGTATAACAGACATCTCAGTTTGGTCATTAGTATTGGGTAAGATACCTGTTCTGCAAGAGATTCGGATATTTGAGGAAAAGTAGTAGAATAATGAGGTGGAGAACTATCGGATATGTCAGTAGATATAGATGCTTCTGTAAGACTTTGAGTTTCGGGAGCATATGGAGGAGACTCATGTGTTGGTTGATGTGGAGGTAGAATATTAGGTTCTGGAACATAATCATGTGTAGTAGGAGGTTGCAAAGATGTTGTGTTAGTAGAATTTGGGGTTGTAAAGGGAAAAATATTTTCATAAAAAACAACATTTCTAGAAATATAGTACTTGTCTTTGAGAGGGTCATAGCAAAGATATCCTTTGTAACCTAAGGGATATCCTAAGGGATATCCAAGAAACACACATGAAGTAGTGCGAGGTTCAAGTTTATTCTTATTAAATGGTCTTAGCAAAGGATAGCAGCAGCAACCGAATACTCTAAGATCAGTATAGACTGGTTTGGTTCCAAACAGTAGCTCAAAAGGTGATTTATTGTTTAATGTAGAAGAAGGTACTCTGTTTATAAGGAATGCAGATGTACTTAGAGCAAATGTCCAGAATTTTAATGGAACTTTAGATGTAGATAATAAGGAAATGGCTGTTTTAACAAGATGCCTATGTTTTCTCTCTGCTATCCCATTTTGTTAAGGTGTATGAGGACAAGACTTTTGATGAACAATGCCTTTGCTCTCAAAGAAAGTTTTAAGATGGTTACTTACAAATTCACCTCCTCCATCGCTACGAAAATTTTGAACTTTAGAGGACAGAGCATTTTCAATATAAAGAATGAAGTTACTAACAATAGTGTACACCTCAGATTTATAACAAATAGGAAAAAGCCAACAAAAACGAGAGAAGTCATCAATGATTGTAACATAAAACTTATGTTTATTAATAGAATCTTCTAGAGCAGGACCCCAAACATCAGAATGAAGAAGTTGTAAAGGATAAGAACTAATGGAAGTAGACAAAGAAAAAGGTTTTCTAGATATTTTACCAGCAATACAATGAGGATAGTGCTTATTGTCATTAAAAGAAACAGGTAAATCTTTAGCAACTAAACGAAAAACACTATTACATGGATGTCCTAGGCGATTATGCCAATCAGTAGAAGATATATGAGTACCCAAGTTTGCAGCAAAGATATTTGATGAAGAAGGATCACTAGTAATAGGATAAAGACCGTTCAAGCATAGACCATGATAAAAAGTTTTATTGGTTGCTATATCCTGTATTGTAAAAGAATCGGAGTTAAAAATAAATTTGCACCTGTTATCCTTACATAATTGATGAACTGAAAGTAAATTAGATGCAATAGACGGGACACACAACATTTTATTTAAAAGAAATGTATGAGATGTGGTAGGAAGTTTACCAGACCCTTGATGAGTTACATTTAAACCTTTGCCATTTCCAACTATGACATGGTCATCACCTGTATATGGAGTGGAGATATTAAAGTTTCCAAAGTTTTGAGTTACATGTGCATTGCAGCCAGTATCAGTTAACCAGACAGTAGATTGAGACCCATTTTGACAATGCTGAGATTGAGAAGATGAGGCAGCATTTGCAGAAGCAGCCATTGTTGCTAACTTGGCTGGAGGGTGACGTCCTTGATATGAATAGTTCATCCTATGATAGCAATCTAGAGCATCATGTCCTACCTTTTTACATATTTGACAATGATTGGGGGGCAATTGACTATTTGGATTATTTGAAGAGACTGGTGGGTTTGGAACGTTTGCAGGAACATGAGTGAACTGATTTGAACTAAAGGAGTTATACCCTCGGCCACCTGAGTTATTATAGTTGTTATAGTTATTACCTCTTCCACGACCTCCATTGTTACGCCCACGACCTCGTCCAGAGCCTCGCCAAGACGAATTACGACCAGCTGAGTAGGAGTTGGCTATCATAGCCATTGAAGATAGGTTAGCAATTTCGTCAATCTTGTTACTTGAATCAAGAGCTGATTCTTCAGTCTTTAACAAGACATGTAATTCATCAAAGGTTAGAGTTGTAGAACGCGTGCGAATCGAAGTCTTGAACATATTAAACGCAGATGGAAGTCCATTGACTGCATATATCACTAAATCTTCATTATCAATGGTTACAGAAACAGTCGCAAGACGATTATACAAATTCTTGATTCGCTGGATATATGCATCAACGGATTCTTCAGATTTCTTGGATATACTTTGTAACTCAGCCTTGAGAGAAATAATATGGGATCGAGATGAAGAAGAAAAATGTTTAGCAAGAGTTTCCCATACTGCTTTTGATGTTGAACACCCAATGACAAGTGCAATTGCAGATTGTGATAGAGTAGCATTGAGTAAAGTTACAATAACTTGATCGCATTCGTACCAAGAATCATATTCTGAATTCTTATCTGCAGTTTCACCAATCTTGGCAGTTGGGGTTGGAATTGACCCATCGATGTAGCCGAATAACTTGTGCGCCTTTAGGAGAGGAGTAATTTGATACTGCCAAAGAACATAGTTGCTTGAATCCAATCGAATTGACACCAAATTGCAGATATTGGTAAATAAATGTATAGATATAGTTGAAGCAGTGTTTGAATCGGCCATTTCTATGAACTAGAGTTTGCAAAGAAGAAGAAAAGGAAGAGAAAAGAAGGAGAAGAAGACACAGGAAAGAGAATTGTGCGGAAAGCTAGTTTGCCCTAAGTGACACTAGTCATGGGCTCTGATACCATGCTATGTTCAACAAAATGAGAATATTTTTTTATATTATTTTAGACTCAAATGGCCCATATTTATACAGAAGTAATGGGCTGAAGAAAAGAACTAATGGGTTAGAAACTAATCAACCAGCTAAAATACTAAATTACATTGACACCCTTAATATTTTATACATTCACATTCATGTTCGTGGAAAGTCAAATAATTATCCATAAAATATACCAATTAATATGCAACATTTTCTTAAAAGAAATCAAACATTTAAAGTATTTATTTTATTTGGTGTCTCGGTCATGGTCACCCTTAAATTTTCTAATTGATTATTTTTTGTATGTAAAAGTAGATCTATTAATATTATGATACAGTTTTTTTTTTTTTTTTTTGAACAAATGATACAGTTTTTACATATAAATAAGATAGTGCTCCTAAAATTTTAAAATTTATTTTTTGTCCGTAAAAGAGAAAGTATATGCTCATCCAAATATGATCCTTTTGATGTGGCTCATTTGGTGCCATTGTTTCTTAACAACATAAAAATGATCTATTTTTTTAGCCAACAAAAGCAGTAGCTTAGTGACATTATTGCTTTTTTTTTTTTAACAACTTTTTATTAATGAAAAAGTTTTTGTGTCTATTAGGGGTGCACAAATAATCCGAGAACCCGAACCAACCCAACCCAATTTGAAAGGTTGGGTTGGGTTAAATACATAAATGGGTTGAGTTGAGTTCAAAATCATGAAATTTTTATGGATTGGATTGGATCAAGAGTTGACATAAAATTAACCCAACCCGACCAATCCGAATTTATTATTTAGTTTTATTTTTTTTAATTTAATTATTATTGAAGTTAGGTAAATTTGAATTTCGCATTTGCAATAAGAATCTACGGTAATGTTCGTCCTAAGTTTCTAGAAATCGAAAAAGGCGTGTTAGAGATTATCTATTGGAGTAGAAATAAATTAACACCAAACAAGATAACCAATTACGCCGCCGACCCATTCAATCTTTTATAATCTATTTTTGATATATTATCCTTTATAGTATTTTATAATATGAATTATATCACATTTATTCTATAGAAAAGATTTTTTCTATTTAAAATAAATAACGTGTTTTAAATAAAAAGTTTAAATATTATAAAAGACAAAGAAAAAAAAAATGTGGGGCGTTTGGCACTACATGAAATGGTTGTACAATATTTCTTTTGTAAAATGGATGTTGTTTTTTTTCTTTTTGTATATATAGGAAACCTTTCAAAATTATTTAAATTTGACCACCAAATAAAATTATCTCAATCCACCTTATTAAGACCTTATAGTATACTTAAAAAAAATTGAATCTCATTTTATAACAAATAAAATAAGGTCAATACATTTTGATTTATTGTTAATTACGAATAAAACTTAAAGTTATAAATTATTTAAATTTATTTGTTATTTTAATAATGAATGGATTCACATATTTCTAACATTAAAAAGAAGCACTTGATTATGTATCAATTATATAATAATTATTGTTTTAATAAAAAGTTTAAATATTATAAAAGACAAAAAAAAAAAGAAAAAAAAAAGTGGGGCGTTTGGCACTACATGAAATGGTTGTACCCAAAAATTTCTTTTTGTAAAACGGATCTTGTTTTTTTCGTTTTGTATATAGAGAAAACCTTTCAAAATTATTTAAATTTGACCACCAAATAAAACTATGTCAATCCACCTTATTAAGACCTTATAGTATACTTTAAAAAAAAAATTGAACCTCATTTTATAACAAACAAAATAAGGTCAATACATTTTGATTTATTGTTAATTACGAATAAAACTTAAAGTTATAAATTATTTAAATTTATTTGTTATTTCAATAATGAATGGATGCACATATTTCTAACATTAAAAAGAAGCGTGTATGTTAATACTAGATTCTTTAAATTATCCTAAATAATTTTTTTTGAGACAAATTATCCTAAATAATTAAAGTTTCGTAAATTTTTTTAGAGAATAATTAAACTAAAAAATAAAAGGTATTTAAACTTTTTATAAATAAAAAAATATTTAATTTTTTTATAAATGAAAAGTATTAAATTCGTTGTCTTTTTTAATGATAAAATTTATTGTTCTATATCAAAAGATAAAATATATTTATTTGTTTTAATTTTAATTTTTGAAATCTAAATTTATTTAAATAAACATTTGATATAATAATATAATTACGACAAATGTATATTAATATATTTAAATAATAATATTTTAACCATAAATTTATCTAACCCAAGAAAAATAAAACAAGAAAGAAAGGAAAAAGAAAAAAAAAAATAAATATGAAAAAAATGAAAAAGAATAATAAAAGAAAGAATAAAATGAGATGAGAACATCACCGAATAAAATGTTCAACACCCACATCTCATCTCAATTAATCCTCATTACATCTCTGGTCCCATTGTTTTCATTTGTCATTTTTTTTTTCACAAGTCGTTTTCTCTGTACATTTTTGGGTTAGTATCTACATCACATGTTTGACAAACAAAGAAAAAGATTGTTTTCAAAAAAAAAAAAAAAAAAAAAAACAAAGAAAAATATGCTACATGTGATATTACAACTCAAAGACATGTTACATTACCTATCACTTTCCGTAAAGAATTAACAAAACTATCTTGAATAGACATGTACAACTGGAAAATTTGTTGCATCTTATTATGAAAATATAAATTAATTTAATTATGGGACAACTAACAAAATGACTAGAATTTAAAAACTAATTAGAGACGTAGTTAAAGATATTTAGACTTTAAATTTATGTTTTTTTTAAATTTTTTAAATTTTAATTAATTTTTAATATGAAAAGTAGTTTATAATTGTATCCCTCCTATATTTCATAAAGTTTCTTTTTAATCTATTTTAAATAAATTATTTGTAACTACAGAAAAATCTAAAACAACCTAACTAATTCTAGAAACGTTAGTCAAACATAATTAAATCAATAATTATAAAATGCCATGAAATTAGGGATTTTGAAAAAGGAATTTACCCTACATAGCACATTTTCTCTTCATTACAATTATAGCACATTTTTAAAAATAATTCATTCATAGCACATTTTGCCCAAAATTCCTATTCTACCATCATTAGAATTCTATCAATTCAGCTGATAGACTTCAATCAGTTCAGCTAATAGACTTCTTCTATCAGTTCAATTGATAGACTTCAATCATTTTTTTTGCCCCAAATAAATAAGTTTGGGAATTGTGCTATACATAGAATTATTTTGTATTTTTTTAATATACATGCAAAATCCCCTTTTGAAAATTTTAAAAATTTGTACGTAATTTAAAAATTTTGTTCTTAAAGTTCACAAATATAGCTATACATCCATTTTTCATAAGTCGTAAATACTCTCGTTGGTCGGTGTGATTATTGTAAGTTTGGTTAAATATAAATTAAAAAATGGTTAGGAATAGTACCTGAGCTTGAGCTTTATGAGCGTCTTAAATATCCGTTTTTGAAGAAAATGAAAAGTTCATTTTGATTCTTTCTTCTCCTTGAACAACTCCTGCGAAAATCCTCCACCCATGTATTTGTGATTGATGATAGCCTCGCGTTGAAAAATCCGGCCGCAAGAGAAATGCATGCATTTTGTTAGGCTCCGATTCTCGAGATTTCGAAAGGGACCTACATTGGAGCCACGTTTCTAGAGATATAAACGTTTCTAGTATAAGCTTTTAAATCTCTTTTGGTGTTCCGACATTTTTTTAAGTGTAAGCTTCCAATCTCTCAAATGGCTCTAGTTTTTAAAGATATTAACGTCTAAAATCGAATTCCTACTTTATTGAGATTTTGTTTTTGTTTTTGTTTTTTTTGTTTTTTTTTTAAAATTATAATTATAATTATAATTTTTTTTCTTTTTTGCATATGTTAGACATGGTTTACTCGTATTTTATACCTAATACAATCCCTACTTTGTAAGGATTATATTTTCCTTTATTTTATTATTTTTTATTTCGCATATGTTAGATATTGGTTGCACGTATTATGTACATATCTTATGTTAGTTACTATTGGCACCTATTCTATACAGAGTATTAACGCATATGTTAGTTACGTTAGTATTGTCACTTGTATATATTATGTGAGTAACGTTGTTTCTTTGTCTTTTTTTTTTAATGCATAAGTTAGACATTGTTGGCATATATTATATACATATCATATTATAATAAAGGTACATATGTTGGTTACTATTGCCTATTTATATATTTTTTGAATAACGTTGTTTTTAAATTTTTTTTTTTTAGTTTATGCATATTTTAGATACTGTTGGCACAAGTTTCTCTTCAAAGGTATGATCAACATTGAGTTCAAGTGGCTCAAAATTAAACACATGCGACGAATCCAAAATTATGCACCGCATATGTAGACCCTACAACTTATTAGGGTGCGTTATGTTTGTACAACCATTGTACATCGTGATTTAAGCATATACGACGGATCAGTCACGTAACGAGCGAAGCATAGAAACGTTGCCTAGTCATCCAATGTAAGACTAAGACCTCATTTATGCTATGTATTTATCCGTTCTTGTTGTGTTATAGCTGTTAATTTTGTTTGGAATGTATACATAAGTATGAATTGGTTCATTATAATACATTACTTGCTTGCCCCTAAATATGTCCATGTGCTTCCTATTACCCTTGACATTGCTTATGCTTTCCGAAATTATGCACTGCATATGTAGTCCCTACAATTTACTAGCATGCGCTACGTTTGTACATCCATTGTACATCGTGATCGACAACTTTAATTTGTGATTTTTATTTATTTATTTATTTTTAGTCCACTTCCTAAATCTTAGGGATTTGTTGACTATTATT
Source organism: Sechiopsis laciniata (assembly GCA_037833695.1). Taxonomy (NCBI): domain Eukaryota; kingdom Viridiplantae; phylum Streptophyta; class Magnoliopsida; order Cucurbitales; family Cucurbitaceae; genus Sechiopsis; species Sechiopsis laciniata. The sequence continues at coordinate 8,841,552 of JBBMKA010000018.1, forward strand.
GGTATTTTAAATTTGAAATATTATCAAATTAGTTATGCTTAAATTTAAGGGAAAATTGGTTATGCTTAGATTTAGGGAAAAATTATTATTTTTTTCTCGTGAAACGAAAATAAGTTCAATGGTACTTTGAGGATGAAAACATTCATCTCTATTTTCTGAATTTTTTTTAGTCATGAATTTAAAGTTCAATACAAAAAAGCTATGACTTCTATTTTTTAACTAAAGTAAGCCATTTTCTACCATTTCCCTTTAATTATTAGGTCAAATATTATATCATTGAAGTTTTCCTACTTTTGACCAATAACTCATTTATTTTAGAGAAATTATAGTAAATGGTCTATTTTTATAAATTTTAAAGTATTTGCATATATTATTTTCAAATACGTTTTAATACTTATTAATACAGTATTATGTACTATTAATATAATATTATAAAAAAAAAATATGTGATAATACTCATTAATATCAATGACTATAGTTGTTAATTTTTTAAAAAAGTGATCACATTTATAATTATTTTTTTAAATTTAACTAAATTTGTAAGTTTCCTTCATTTTAAAAATTGCAATGTGAAATTTTAAATAATTTTAGTGTCCGATCTTAAATAATCTTTAAAAAAAAAAAATCTTGACTTGGGGAAGTTGCAACAATTGTCACCATCAACTTTTAATTTCTTCAATTTTGTTTGGACCTCAAACCTCAAGAAATGTTGCAAATGTTTTTTTTTAAAAAAAAAGAAGAAATGTTGCAAACCTTTTTTCCTCTCAAGAAAGTATTTTCATGGGCATTCAATAAATTATAACACATATATGAAAAAATTAATATGATTTAAACGAAAAAAAAAACAATAGAGCTTATTAATATTAATATTATTTGGTTAAAATTAATCAACTGTTAATTTAGGTATCAAGCAAACTAAAATTTATACAAAAAAAAAAATAAAGAAACTAGCAAGTTTATAGCTAAAAAAGAAAATGAAATCTACCGAAACAAGGGCATTAGAGCCATATAACAGTTAAAATGTTTCGTTAATTCTTGAGAAATTTCTTATATAAGAATATATAAAAAATCAGATTTCACCAAGGATTTAAGCTAAAATATTATCCAGAAATGCATTATTAGATCATTCCAGACTGTCAGGCCTTCCATCACGGAACTCAAAAGAAGAGTAATATTTGAGTTTTTATTAGTAAGGGCCTACACTAACTTTACCCATCTTAATAAACACACATTTTTCTTTTTCTTTATCCATATTTTTTTAAATTAAAAAAATGTATAACTATAAAGATGGATAAAAATGATTTGTATCGTTACTGATGAGGACCCAAATATTGCTCCCAAGAGAATAGGCTTACCTGTCCAATCACGAATCGGCGACCTCGTGTGGCCAAAACAGCCTACTGCAATCAAGAATCAGATTTCCACAAATTTTTTATAAAATTAAAAGTTGATGGCGAAATGTGTACAATGTGTTAGGTGTAAAAGTTGAGTGTCGTTGGTGGAAAGTGCAATTACTGGTTTCAAATTCAAATATGTTCGTTGGGTGGTATTTGTTTTTATATACATAAATTTCGTTTGAGATAGACTGTTTGTTTTTATATTCATATTCAATAAAGTTGTCATTGAAAATTTGCATGCTATTTAAAATTACTAAAACGAGGTTACAAAAAAAAAAAAAATTAAAAAAAATAAAAAAATAAAATAAAATAAAATTAAAATTAAAAAATTAAAAAATTAAAAAATTAAAAAAACTCTTCGAGATCCCTAACTTCAGTTTTTATTTTTTTTTTGAAAACTCCCTAACTTCAGTTTTTATATTCAAATTACAAACAGTTTAAGAGGTAAACAATAAATTTGATTATTCTCAAAAAAAAAAAAAAACAATAAATTTGATTAATGCAATTTTAGTATTTGTGATAATTTAGTATTATAGTTTAGAGAAAGTTGAATTCCATAGAAATTTTAAAAGCTAAAATTTAATTGATGTGCTTTGATAAAATTTTAAAAATAATTCATGCATTTCATAATCATAATTAAGTAAATAGAAATAACTATTTAATTATAAATAATGTATTTTTTTACTTGATTCACACAATTATTAACAAAATATAATTTTAAAATAATTATAAACCATAATTTTATTTTATTATTATTATTTTTTTAATTTTTAATTATTATTTTTTACGTTTTATCAAAGCTTTTAAGATCATAAGAGTAAATTTTAATTTTTTTTAAACTACATATACTAAATTTATAATTTAAATTTGTAGTTAACTCATTTTATTAATGGTTAAAATCTTATTAGAGATGGAATCTTTTAACCTTGATGCCTTTCTGAAAAGCAATACATCACAGATCAAAATTAGAAAATAAAAAAATAGTAGTTTTCTTTTACTAATGGTGCTAATTTTGACAAATCCAAGCTCATTAAAAGAGTATAAATCTTGCATTTAAAAAATCTAATAAAATCAAACTAGTCATTTGTTTTATATAAAACTTGTTGACATCTTGATGTTAGAAAAAAGTTTAATTTCATTTAAGGTTGAAACTTCATTACAAGATTGTATTTTTGATATGTTATTCAAATGTCCGTGAGAACACATTCAAACTTATAAGTAAGGAGGGAGAAATCAATTTCTTCTATTTGAAGCAATTGTTTTCTTTGTTGAATAAAAAAAAGTTCTTGAAGCACGATGTCAAGAGATATATGTTTTAATCTTATTATGATTTAATTACATTTCGTAATAATTATATTATTCAAGATCTTAGAATTCATGTTATGCATAAAATATCTAATACTTGAGGTCTCTTATAAGGATCTAATATCTTTTTGAAAAATTAATTTCAACCATTCCGTCATTCCCATATCAACATTGAGATTATTTTCTCACTAAGTGTAAACAAATGAAATTCTCTTGAGTCTTACTATTTCAAGAAAGAAAAAAAAATCATAAAGTTGGTCATTTATAGACAAATTTTTTCCCTCAAATTTCTCATTCATTTTCTTTGTCTACATTTTTCTCTGTCATCTTCTTATTTGATTTTCTCTCTCATCAGCTTTCCTCTTCTAATTTTCTCTCTCCTTGATGTCACATTGATATCTCTCTTGTTTTGATTATCCAAATACATAAACAAAAAAAAAAACGCATGGGTTTTGCCTCTCTTGTCTTTTCCTTTCTCTCTAGCCCATTGTCTTTTATGTTGCTTATTTATTTATTTATTTTTAATATTTGTGAGTCTTTGTTCGATTTACGTGAACTTTAAATTTTTTACGAGATAAAATGTTTAATTTTACACCATTCACTTGTCCAATTAAGAAAATTAATTTTTAGATAAATGATTATGATAAATTGAATTTATAACTTCCCTTATCGTTAAGGTCCTACTTAATTTTTAGATGATTTCATAATAGTTAATATGATTTATAAAGATGGTGTCCTTTTATAATTTTACACTATTTAGTTGTTAATTAAGAAAATTAATTTTTAGATAAATGATTATGATAAATTGAATTTATAACTTCTCCTATCCTTAAGGTCCTACTTAATTTTTAGATGATTTCATAATAGTTAATATGATTTATAAAGATGGTGTCCTTTTATAATTTTACACTATTTAGTTGTTAATTAAGAAAATTAATTTTTAGATAAATGATTATGATAAATTGAATTTATAACTTCTCCTATCCTTAAGGTCCTACTTAATTTTTAGATGATTTCATAATAGTTAATATGATTTATAAAGATGGTGTCCTTTTATAATTGTTTTTTTTTCTTCTTAAATACATGTATACTAAATTCATATTTAGATTCAGATGGTAGGTGAGTTGTAGATCCTACATTGAAAACGTCATAGTATTTATAAGATAGATGAGTCGTGTTGTCAATTGATTTGAGATGAAACTTTATATTATCTAATATGGTGTCAAAAATTGATTAAACTCAAATAGGTATGTAGTCAAATAAATATAAAATTGAAATCTAATTCAAGATTAGTAAAATGTCTCTGAAGGGCAGCCCAATGGTTGGGGCTACTGATTCCAAGACATGCTTTTTTTAGAGATCCCTAGTTCGAGGCCGTTGGAAAGTCATTTAACTAAAATATCATTCGAAGTATCTCGATGTCACAATCTAAGGACGGATCAATGATGCCTTGAATATAGGGGAGCGAAACTTCCATTTCTTGATTTTCAAATATTCAAGATTAACAAAATTAAAATGACATTATCTTAAAAGACCATGATCAAGGTGACACATTAAAAAAATGAGAATATTTTATGTTATTTATAAGGTGGATGAATTGTTATTGATAGTTAAATAATTTTGAGAAAATTTATACCATTTAATTCTATGGTTAGTGAATTGCTTCAGATTTGGTTCTAAGTTTTAGAGATTAAATGTGATCTAACTTATTCATTTACAGAAACTATAAACTAATATATTCAATTGACTCTTCTTATCACCCAAAAGGCTACTTGAAAATATTGATCCATCCAAACCAAATCATCCAAAAAGGTTTTGGTTTTAAGAATAGATAAACACTGTCTAAATGTGTGTGTGCGCTTTTTTAAGTATCTCTAATAGTTATTCAAAATACATTTTGCATTTTTTTTTTCTTCAAAGGGTTCTATCAGTATAAACGCATTTTCATGAACTTGATCTTAATAATCATTGAGCTAAAAAAAAAAAAATTTGATAGATTAATGTAAATCTAAAAAATAATCATAAATATGGTATTAATAAAAAATTAGTGAATTTAGGTATTAATAAAAATACATGAGTATTTATAATAGTGTATTGAAGTGTAATGACTATAAATGTAAATACTTTAAAATTTGTCTATAATTATATTTATCGTGTGAAAATGGCCTATTACAATTTTTCAAAAAATAAAAACTTTTTTTTCCAACAAACTTTCTTAAATTTTATTTCAAAAGGTAGAATTTTTCTCAATAATTTTCTAACAATTTTATTTTAGGGAAAATTGTACAAACCAATCCTTAAATTATGATGTTTGTAACGATTACATTCTTAAACTTCTTTTAATTTGATTAATTTTCTCCCCTCAAATTTGATAAGTGTTGTAATTAACCTTTATATATGTCTAATTTTAGTAAGTTATGAAAGGATTAAATTGTCAGTTAAAAAAAAATTGTTTCTACCTCCTTTACCTTTGTGTGTTTCTTCAATTTACATTTCTTAATCTTACCCTTTTTGATAACCACCACGGAGTGGCTCAATTGGTCAAAGAGGGCCTTGGGGTGCATAAGGTGATGAGTTCAATCCAGGGTGCCCCGTGACATTAGTCGAGGTGCGCAAAGCTGGTCGGGACAATCACAGATAAAAAAAAAAAAAAATCTTACCCTCTTTTGATGATCAAAACCTTCATATCTTACTTATATTAGACATATGAAGGTGAGATAAGATTAATCTTACCTCCTTTACTATGATATTTGATCAATTATCTCCCATCAAATTTGATAAGAGTAATATTTAGGTAAGGGTGGGTAAGTATTTTGGAAATACTTACTCACCTTAGAACCACATATTTGTACTTTTTTTAAAAAAAATTGGCTTTGATTCATTGAGAGAGAAATGCTAAAGTGGAAAGAGAAATGCAAAAAAGTAAAAATGTGTGGTTTTAAAATACTTTCCCATCCTTACCTAAGTATTGCTCATTTGATAATAGAAGGTTTTGGTAAAAATAGGGGCAAGATTAAGAAAATTGAGGAAGAAGACAAAGGTAAAAGAAGTAGAGACAACTTCTCAAAAAAAAAAAAAAAAAAAAAGTAGAGACAATTTTCTTTTCTTACAAAAGACAATTTTATCCTTTTATATCTTCATATGTGTTAAACATTCTTAAGACCTAATTCCCTTTTATTTGTTATGTTTTTAGACTTGCAAATTCAACACAAGAGGTCCGATTTAGAGTTAATTCAATGTTGTCCAAAAATTTCATATAGCATAAACTAAATTACCAACATTCATTTAAGAAATATAAAGAACAATGACGCCAATGATTTAAAATGGTTCGGCAAGCCTAATCTACTTGCAAAGGGCTTTTAGGCATTTCCTAGAACAATTTTAATAGAGTTCAAATATGTATGAATAATCATACATGAACAAAGAAATACAAATTGATTCCATGAGATTTATATAAAAGAGAAACAAGCAAATAATCAAAGAATTAGAGGAATACAACCTTACAAGATGAGAAGATGAAGCAAGAAAGAGTTTGAATCCAAAGATTCAAACATTTCTTCTATCTTGCACAATGCTTCAAGAATAAGATCTTCCAAGAAAAGTCTCCAAGAATAAAACCGAAATCAAGAACCACCTTAAAGATGCTGAAATTTTCACGATGGAGGCCAGAATGCGTGCCAACGATAGTCGAAAATACACTAGTGGTGTCACCAAGTTGGAGGCGTAATGACGGAAGAAAGAATCGAGAAATGGACGAAGGAAACAAACAAGATTTGTGTGCCAAATGGGTAAAACCATTCTTTCTCTCTAATTAAATCTCACCAATAAAAAATCTTTAATTTACTTTCTCTTTGACCTTACCCATAAATGGTAAATGTAAATGATGCATTCTAATTTCCTCATTTTGCTACATGGCATCAATGAGTATTTATAATGAATAAAAGGTAACAAATAAGATTGATTTTACCAGATCGAATCTAATTAAAACCCATCATAACTTCTTATGGTTATTCAATTAATATAAACTTTGACTATAAAATAATTTAGCCTAAAATATAAAATTGGCTAAAATTAAGGAATAAATTTAATTGTTTCTATTTAATTCAATTAGTAATAAATCTAGATTTAAAATAGTCACAATAAAATTTCTTATTTAAACCAATTACTAATTTATCATTATTAGTTAATATTGAAACCAAATATCACAATTCTCCACCTTGATTTCAAAATTAACAAAAGAAACTATTATACATTCAACTTGCTCTAAACTAGTCAAATTTATTAGAAAATAATTGATTACCTTTTAACATGCTACTACAATCTCATATAAAGGTTAGACTAATCACTCATTAAATGTTTTAATGAACACATTATAAACATTTAAAAGTAGTGGATAACCTTTAAACATAAAAGGAAGCTAAACCATTTTGATAATATCAATAACATCAAATATGTTTAGATCTTTCTATATGAGAATTGTCCTTAGATATGTGGGATGTATTTTGACTATCACATAAAAGAGTTAAAACTACATTTCAAGCTTATTTGAAACATTCAACAAACTTAAAAATAAAAAATAGTCACAATATTACAAATATCAACATTTGTAACATACACAACATCACATCCAATCAATTTTAAATTTCTTAAGAACTATATGTCTTCCACTATGAACAAGACATAAGACAAAATATAACATGCAAGATATACAAAATAAAAATATTTAGCATCATGCATGTTTAGTTCTTTCAACTATCCTTGTTACATATATATGAGACAAATATAGTTCACATATTTTCAAAACTCTAATAAAGTCCAATCCTAAGTATTTCACATTTGCATTGCCTAAAATATTTTCATGTCAAAAAAAAAAAAAAAAAAAAATCCTTAAACTCAATATAAAGGAACCACATTTTGACATCCACAATGCCAACTTAATAACAAAAAAGTTACAAACGTAGGCAAGCAATAAAAGTAGTAGATAGTTGTCATACAACAAAGGAGAAAACAAAAAACTTCACCAAGTCAAAATCTCTCTTTGAGTAAATACTTTGGTTTGACTAAGTTTATTTTATCCTTTAACAAAACATCTTTTGGTTAAAGACAACATCTATACTAATTAGGATTATAGACAACTAAGGGAAAAGATCATGCAACATATATATATAGGATCTCATAACACTCTTGTAATATAAAACAAGAAAGACACACTTCTTAGTCTTTTAAAACATAACCATAAAAGACTTAAGTGAAAGAGGTAACTAAATTGCCATAACAACAAAGTGTTAAAAAAAAAAAAATAATAAAAAAAAAAAAACAAAAACTATGGCAATCCAAAGAGCTCATAAACCTTAACTTTACAAATATGGAATGGTTCAAACTTTAGGCTACTCCACCTCATTGAAAAGAGCTTATTAATAGAAGTGTTTTATATGGTTAAGTGCATAAATGTGACCAAAGACCCATAAGTAAGCATGCATTCAAACTCATGACTAACAAAGTGATCAACATTTTTTCAAACTTTTACTCTTTACTTTTATATCATAAATGTAACAATTGCACATATTAGGTCTACATTACCAATTGAGAATAATTTGTTGTTAACTCAACTCCTTAATCTCGGGCCAACAAGAGACCTAAGCATTTATGATAAAGAGTAGATTATAAAACCAAAACATTTTTCTTAAGCCAAAAGGCCAACAACCATTAAACACCCTAGCAAGTTATAGGTTTCCATAAACTCAATTATGCTATCCAACTATCTTCATGAAACAAACTACACCTAAAATATAATGGTGTAAAATAGCCTATTTAATAAGCTAAGAGATATTTGGGCGCTTTTTATAACCTAGGTACGTACCAACAAAACCTAATATACTCATCATGAAGCCTAGGCCTAAATTTTTTACCACAATGACCTTTTACAAAAAACGACAATTTCTCAAACATGACTTTACTTCTATCGCGTTTTGAAGTTTCCTATCCATTCTTTATTGGGAAGTAAAGGAAAGAAATATCCTACGTCTAGGATTTAGGAATTAACCTTACAAGTGGTACTAAAAGGGATACGTTAAACTCCATATTTAGATTTGCCCATCTTGTCAAAACTTTCCTCTTACCCGTCTAATTTTATTACTTAAGGTCGAGACAAAAAACACAAACAAGGCCTACTAAAGATAGCAAATTCAAATATTAACGTCTTATTCTTCCCTATTTGTTTATTAAACTCTCTAATACAACGTTTTGCATACAAATACTCAATATTAGCCTTTTTTTTTTCTTTTTAATTCTTGATTTTTAACTCTAATAACAATAAGCATAACTTGAGAAATTAGAATCTTCCTACCGAACATCTTAATAGTAGAGTTCACATTACTATATACATCAAACTAAGATTGCAACATGATTTTTCATCAAAATTATTTCTCCTATATTTTCATTTAAGAAACAACTCTAAGAGAATAATTCTAGATTTTTCATTCATGCTCTTATTCGATTTAAATATCATATATAAAGAACCAAGACTTTAGAAAATATTATACTAACAATTGATGCATCTAAAACTTTGGTAGATTCTAACTTACCTCATGACTTTTTACTCCTCTTTAATGTATGATGGCGCCCCGTCAAGATAAATATAATGAATTATGAGGTAATGTGCAACCTTATTTATCTTAACCCGTTAATCTTCAAAGAAATACGATCAACTTTTGTTGACAAAAATAGCGCCTATTCATCAAAATGCTCCTCCTTGAAGTTTGAGCTCATCTTGCAAAAAATAAAGAGCACAACCAATAGCAACTTTTCAAGAAAAAGAGATTTTAACAATGGAAGAACAAAACTTAATAATATTCTAACAATTATTTTTATTCAAGATATGCAAATCTTTAAACAATGAAAGAAATCAAAACAAGAACATTATCATAATAATTATTCTATTTAAGAAAACAAACTAATCAATAAACGAATAAAATTCCAAAGAACATAAAAATTCTTTTATCAAGAAACGTTTTCCTTAAACTTTTTCCATCAAGAAAGTATGCAATTACAACGGATATAAAAGGTTAGGCTCTGATATCAATTGTTGAAACATTTCTAAGACCTTCCCTTTTATTTGTTATGTTCTTAGACTTGCAAATTCAATACAAGAGATCCGATTTAGAGTTAATTCAATGTTGTCCAAAAATTGCATATAGCATAAACTAAATTTACCAACATTCA
>JBBMKA010000018.1:8871077-8883386 GCA_037833695.1 Sechiopsis laciniata
ACTGAACAAGAACAAATTTTCGAACGATTTACCTTTGTAATTAACCAAGAAATCTAAACAAACTCTGATTTCGGATAACAAGAACCAAGAACAATCAAAACAACAAAGAACAATCGATGGAAAAGAAGAAATCGAAGGAAAGCGCTGGAAATCGCCAGAAATCAAAGGAAAGCGACGGAAGTTAGTGTTCCAAATCGCAGAAGAAATCGCAAAAAAAAAAAAGAGAACAGAGAAGCAGAAGTGTCGAAGAAGAAACACAAATTAAAAATAATCTAAATGTGGAAAAATAATAATAGAATTAAATGAAGGGTAAAATGGTAACTTCCAATTTAGCTATTTAAAATTTTAAAAAAAAAGTAAGGAAAAATATTCTTGCAAATAAGTTGGAGTTGAAAAAGCTTGCAATTACTTTTCTAAAAGTGGATAGCTAGTACAATTTCCCATCAAAAAATTACAGTAGAGATGTTGTCACGCGGTTGGGAATGGATTCTCATCTCGTCCTGCCACCAAATGCAATATCTGTGAAATTTCTTGTTTTTTTAGAGGATTTGGTTTCGTGTGACCTATTTTTATATGTCTGATTTTTTTCTCTCTCTCTTTTTCTATTCTTAATTTTATGAGTTTTTTTTTTAATACTTATTTTTTTCTAGAAAAAAGATATATTAATTTTTAATTAGATAGTTAATTGTTAAAAAATATAAATATATTTGCATAAATATTTCCAAAAAAAAAAAAAAAAACTATCTAAAGATTAAATTGGTAGAAAAAAAACAATTTTTAAAAATAAAACAAAAAAGAAAATGTAAACGGGCGAACTACGGGAACGAGGATGGGAATACATTCTTCGTCCCCTTCCCATCTCCGTTCAACTTGCGAGGAACTTTTTCTCTCTGCCTAAACGGATCACTTGGAAAAATGGACATCTCTAATTATTTGCTCAATCTAAATATGGTAGTCATTCACGGAGTTATCTTAACATTTTAACGTTGTAGGGTCACGCAAGATGTATTATGAAAATAGTTGAAGTGCACACAAATTTCTTCACTGATGGATATCAAAAATTAAAAAAAATAAGAACTTTGTGTTAAAAATATTGATAGTATATTATTTTCTTAATACAATAAAGAACAGCCAAGAAGAGCAGTAACTCACCAATATTAGTGTACACCTAACAACAAAAAAGTCTTGGGTTCAAATCCCCCGTTCTAATTGTCGTAATCTAAAAAAAAGTACAATAGAGAACATACCTCATAATTACTAATACATAGGAGTGTTTGTTTGACATATTTAACGAGCTATTACAAATGAGTTTTTACAATCTATTTTCATACAATTACATCCAAACGAGTTATTTTAATTACTAAAAAATAATTACTCATTTCTAACTATTCAAAATAATCATTATTCCTAACCATTCGTTTGTATTTATATCTAATCATTCATTTTTAATTACATCCAAACTAATACTAAAACTCAAATTTATAATCACTAAAAAAATCTCTAATTTATAATCATTCAAAATAATCCCACTACAATTTTCAAACGTTTTCTCAAGATGTTATCGGTTTTTGGGGGACCAAAAAAGATATATACAATAAATATGTTATTTATGAATAATACAAAAATGATTTGTTGGAAAGTTTGTCATATTAATTATCTCATTACTTTTTGAGATAACAAAATTAATATATATAACAGCTGAGCTGTCAAGGGTTGAAAAAAAAGACGAATAATTGGAAAGAAATATTAATTTTGATTTTTTTGTTTTTTGTAATATATATTTAATTATGTAGTCCCGGTTTTGATTGCTTTGCTGTTGAACAGTTATAATCTGCCATTTTGCTGCTACCTTTATCCTACTCTTCTTCAATCCTTCTCTTCACGTTTCCACCAACAGATTCCTTTCTGGTTTTTCTCTGCAAATTTTCTCCTCCCAGCTCCGTATCTTCTGGGTCAGTTCTCATTCTCTCTTGTTTTCTTTCTCATTTTTCTTCTCTTCTATCCTGTTTCTAGTGTTTGGTAGTTTGTTTTTGTGGTTTTTTTGCTTTTTTTCTTATGATTCATGATGTTGTTCCATCTGTTTTGATTTGTGGGTGAAAGAAATTGAGAGGGCTTCAGCTCATTAAGCTCAAAAGAGTATCTTTTTTCAAAAAAAAAAAAAAAAAAAGAGGAATACTTGCCTCCTTATCCATAAAGAGGCCAAGGAGGCAAATATTTCTCAAAAAAAAATCGGATCCAACTTTTTTTTTAAGCCGGGAAATGAGAGTCTCGCTACACTATACTCAGGGCACCTGGGCCTGTCTCAAAGTTCATATTTGAGAGAGAATAAGGAATTTTACAATTAAACTTACTCGTGGGGTTCGAATCTCACCTGGATCTGAGGAGGCCTTTTAGTGTAGATGGACTCAATTTATTATCGATTAGTTTTGAGATAGAGGTCTTATAATAATATAATTTGTTCACAGTGGATTTTTTTTTCTTTGTAATATGTTTGTCATTGACTGTTGTGCTGTTTATTTTTGTCCTTATTCTGAGTTTTGAAGTGAAAAATTGTTGTTTTTCGTAATTTTCCATGTGGGTGGCCTTTAGTGTTTTCTCCTTGAGCTGCACATGTCTCTTGTTAACTTCTTCTATCATTTTCATTAAAATATGTTGCCGGCTGTTTCCAGCTATTTTTTGCCATTTCCAACCATTTTCTGCATTTTTTTATATGTTGTGTAAGCAATAAATGGCTCTAAATGTTTTTGGTTGTTTGAGTTAGTTTCTACAGTTTGTGTTTGGATTGGTTGCTCTCTGTTTGTGGGAAGTTTTGGTCTTCTTGCCAGTCCTTTTGTTTTCTCTTTGGTATTTTTCAACTGAAGTGTAAAAATAGATGCAGACAGTTTTCTCTTTTTTGATAACTGAACCAGTTTTGATGTTTTTTCCTTTTGTGTTTGATGATATAACTTGTTCCTAGATCCTTTTATCATCCAACTTCTGATAATGATTTTGGATGATTTAAGTTAAATCATCAATGAACCCAAAAGGTTAAGTTTGTGGGTTGAAAAATATTTAATTATATTAACCAAGTTCTTTGAAAATTTGAGAAACCCGTCAAGTAAAAGTTAATATTAATTGAAGATAAAACGGCACATGTTTGAACCTAGGATCTCCAGCTCTTATACTATGTTGAATCATGTTAAATCACAAATCAACCCAAATATTTAAATTTGTGAATTTAGGTAAATTTAATTATATCAACTAACAATTCTGAAGGTTGAGTTCCATGTGTTTGAGCACAAATCAACAGCATCTTTATCATCACTTAAATGGTCACTTAATTTCAAGCCGTCTCAGTTGAATTTGTGTCGGAGTGAATTGGGAACTGATTCTTGTCCCCGCTAAATTCAATGTTTTTTTTGTGGGTATCGACTTCCCTATAGGAAATTTTTTCCCATTCAATTTTTTTTCATTTTGTTTATCCAAAAATTAAAGGTGTAATATAGAGAGAAACAATCATTTTAAAAAAAATGTAACTAGGGCGAGGATCAGAAAATAGAGATGGGGAATACATTCCCATCCCCATTCTCATTTAGTCCACACATAATTTTTTCCGTCTATTTTTCTCGAGGTGTGTCCCAAGGGAAAATGAACATCTTTAATTTCATTGTATACTAATTTCAGAACATGGCTCAAAATCTCTATAACACTTTCATTTATAATAATGAAAACATTTTCGTCTCCTAAAAAAAATTAAGGTATTTCGAATTTGTACCTTGTTAAATTTTTCTCCCCATCATATACCTTAACAGAGAACAATTATGACTTTGGCTATTAGTTTTAGAATCACTTTGTGAAAAGACAAAAAGGAGGGAATCTTTTTTTTTTTTTTGAAGACTTTATCCAAAGTGCATTATTCTAAGTGGAAACAAAACAGTTATCTCGTAACGATTATGTCTCAATTAACTATAGAAAGTTTGATTCCACTTTTCTTCCTTTCCTTTTCTTTTTCCAACTGTAGACACTTCCATGCCAGCTAGTTTTTTTATCTTCCAAAGATTCTTCTTGCTTAGCTGTACAGGGTAATATCAATCTAAGTTGAACACTTGTAAGGACTTTTATTTATAGTTATTGATTGCCATCTTGATACCATGTTGGCTTGTTTGGACATCTACTGACATGTTTTAGGTTGCTTTACCATTTGAAAGTAACAGAATGTTTGTCTGTTTTGTTGTGAAATAATTTTCCTGTCTTGTTACACTTGAAACACTTTTCATTTTTATTTTCCTAGCAGTTTCATGATCAAGTTTATGTTGTTATAACTGGTAATTTTGCGAAATGATGAAGAGTTTTTTTTTTTTTTTATTCCTTTAGCGGCTTTAGAGACTTATCTTTTGAGTTTAACTGCGACAAAAACTAGGAGGAGATCTCTCGAAAAGTATTTAGTGCCCATTTTGGGGAAGACGAAATTGTCCGAACTCTTGTTTTTTAGTTAAGTTAAACCACATTTAGGGGTGGGGAGATTCAAACCTGTAATATCTTGGTTATTTGGTTGTATGAGATGTCGTTAGAGCTATCCTGGCTAAAAAATGATGAAGAGTTAGTGAAAGCTATTACACTTACTATCAATTTTTGACTTGTACCTGTCTTTGTTACAGGAGATAAGCATCTTGATTATCCATAATGTCAGACCTTGAGGCCTCCAAGCCACAAAAGAGGAAGAAAGGCTGGGTGGACTTCTTGGTTAATTTTCGATGGATTATAGTTATTTTTGTGGTTCTTCCATTTTCATTCTGTTTCTACTTCATGCAATATCTTGGAGACAAACGATCGGAGAGGAAGTCGTTCAAGCAGAGGCAGATTGAACACGAAGAAAATGTCCAGAAAGTTGTTGAACGCCTCAAACAGAGGAACCCTTTGAAGGATGGTCTTGTCTGCACTGCCCGCAAGCCTTGGCTTGCAGTCGGAATGCGAAATGTAGATTACAAACGAGCACGGCACTATGAGGTTGATCTATCGGCTTTCCGAAACATACTTGACATTGACAAGGAGAGAATGATTGCAAAGGTTGAGCCCCATGTGAACATGGGACAAATATCTAGAGCCACAATTCCCATGAACCTTTCACTAGCAGTCGTCGCCGAGCTCGATGATCTTACTGTTGGTGGCCTCATCAATGGCTATGGCATTGAAGGAAGCTCCCATATCTATGGCCTTTTCTCTGATACTGTCGTGGCCTATGAAATCGTTCTTGCAGACGGCAGCGTCGTAAGAGCGACAAAGGATAACGAATACTCGGATCTTTTCTATGGCATCCCATGGTCTCAAGGAACTCTGGGATTTCTTGTGTCTGCTGAGATCAAGCTTATACATATAAAGGAATATATGAAGCTTATATACTCACCTGCAAAAGGCAACCTACAGGAGATTGGGCAGGCATATATGGACTCATTTACACCTAGAGATTTAGATCAAGATAACCCCGAGAAGGTTCCCGACTTCGTAGAGGGCATGATTTATTCTCCTACCGAAGCCGTGAACATGACAGGAAGATATGCATCCAAAGAAGAGGCCAAGAAGAAAGGGAATGTGATCAACAACATTGGTTGGTGGTTCAAGCCATGGTTTTACCAACATGCTAAAAAAGCACTGAAAAAGGGAGAGTTTGTGGAATATATCCCCACAAGAGAGTACTTTCACAGGCACACCAGATCATTGTACTGGGAGGGAAAGCTTATCCTTCCGTTCGCCGATCAATGGTGGTTCCGGTTTCTCTTGGGATGGATGATGCCTCCCAAGGTCTCTTTACTAAAGGCTACTCAAGGTGAGGCTATCAGAAACTACTACCACGATATGCATATTGTTCAGGACATGCTCCTTCCTCTTCGAAGACTCGGGGATACGTTAGAGTGGCTCCACAAGGAGATGGAGGTAATTTTCTACTTGTCCTTTGAACTTTTTTGTAATGGTTCTCTATTAGCTTGATTGTTATGTCTTTTATGCTGAAAATGAAGTTCTTTCAAGGCTGGTTTTCTAGTAACATTCCACAAGGAAGAACAAGATTTGGTCATTTTCTTGGGAGAAAACCATCCAAACTGAATATCCTAGGCTCCTCTGTTTATATTTGGTTTTCTGGTCAAATAAGGCCCATTTTGCTTTTGGTTTTTAGTTTTTTGTTTAAAAAATTAAAAGCATACAGGTTTGATGACTGTTGTTTAAAAACTAAAAACTAAAAAGGATATTTGATAACTGTTTTTGGTTTTTTAAAAAAACAAAATTTATTGTTTTTAATATTTAATAAAATAAATTAAAACTATTTTAGAATGTTATTGATGCAATAAATCTCAAATTTGCGGGTTCAAATTTTTTTTTGTGGGTGCGTTTTATCATTTTTTAGCATTTTTCAAGAAAAAAACTCATTTTTAAAAGCTAATGTTCAAATACCATTTTAGTCACTGTAGTTTGAATTTCCTTCCCTTTTTGTTCATATACTTTCAATCAATCTTGAAATTTGTCTCTACTGTTAGTTTGAAGTAAATTTTTACCAAGCTAGAAAAGGAAGGTTAAATAATGATAATAATAATTTCCAAATGATACTTAACCCTAAAAGAAATTATGGTGGTATTTTACTAGCAATTCAAATGAGAGTTTAGGATGTTTGGAGTATTGAATTAGTTACAACTATACTACAAAACCAGGAGTCTTCACTCATCAGCTGTTTGTTTTGGCACTCCTTTCTTAAATATTATTGTCATTGCTGAATCATCTGCAGGTGTACCCATTATGGCTCTGCCCACACAGATTGTTCAAACCCCCATTGAGAACAATGGTGTCTCCTGAACCAGGATTTGAGCTGCAACTCAAGCAGGGCGACACTCCGTACGCCCAGATGTACGTAGACATCGGAGTCTACTACGCTCCAGGGCCCGTCCTGAGGGGCGAAGTCTACAATGGTGCACAGGCAGTTCGCAACATGGAGAAGTGGCTTATTGAAATCCATGGTTTCCAACCACAGCACTCGGTGACCGAGATGAGCGAGAAAGAGTTCTGGAAGATGTTCGATCCCGAACTTTACGAGGCGTGCCGAAAGAAGTACAGAGCGATAGGGACGTTCATGCATGTGTATTACAAATGTAAGAAGGGGAGGAAGACTGAGAAGGAAGTGCAGGAAGCTGAACAAGCTCAAGCTGAAACTGCTTATGTTGATATAGAGCAACCAGCTGAGTGAACAAAGTAGCATATCCCACTTTGTTTATGGTGCACATTAGTTTTAAATTTGTGGTAAAAGAGATTGTTGTTACTCTAATCTCTCTTTGTATCTTTCACTTGGTCTCTTAAGACTCATAAAATTAATTTCATGTGTTTGTTGATTATGGTATTTGTATTGTGGAAAACTTGCACAAACCACTTATAAACTACGGTATTTGTAACAATTATTAATCTCTTTAACTTTCAATTTGATCGATCACTTCCTATGAATTTTGATAAGTGTTGCAATTAACTTCCTTACATTAAATTTGATATATGAATAGTGGTGTGGGGGAACACACACCTAACATTTTTTTATTTCAAACAAAAAAAAAAAAAACAAAACAATATGGTGTGAATGATAAGAGAATGGGTGCAAAAGAATATTCATCAGAGAAGCACTCATGGTGGAAATGGGGAAGTCTAAGCCTCTCAGGTTGGGCATGCTGGTTGCACAAATGTTCATTGTTTTGATTTCAAAAAAAACAAAACAAAACAAAACAAAAATGTAAAATAAATAAATAATAACAGTACAAATATATCCTCTTCCACACATAGAGATGTCTACGAGGTTGGACGGGGCTTAAGAATTATTTTTTCCTTTCTGCGAAATTCATCACTTTTTGCAGGATTGGGGAGGAAATTTTCGGGAGGAATTTTTCCACGTTTAATTGTTTTTTCTTTTTGAATCTTAATTTTTATAAATATATTTTTAATAATATTTTCAAATAGTTAATTTTTTATGAAAATATATATATTAATTTTTTATTAAATAGTTAATTATTAAAAAAAATATACATCTGAATAAATATTTCTACAAATAAAAAAATGATAACTAAAATTAAATGAGAAAAAAGAGAACAAAAATAATTTTTTAAAAAATAAAATTAAAAAATGTAAACGAGAAAATAGGATGGAGAGTACATTCTCCGTCCCTATCTCCCTTTATCTTGAGAGAAATTTTTCATCTCCGCTCACTCCCCTATTCTTCACCGAAACGGGGATTCACCACCACGAAAATTTAATATAAAGAGGTTAATTGCAACATCTATCATGTGTGTATCTATGAAATTTAATACAAAGAGGTTAATTGCAACACTTATAAAAAAGTTAAGGAGAAGTAGTTGATCAAGTTAACAGTTTCCAAATACCGATTTTCAAGATCAAACCTGGATGTTAAATTGAATTATTACGAAACAATAAAACCTTCAGGTCATCGACCCTTTTGATTATATTGTTGAGTTGGTTGACTCTCACTCTTGGCATCACTTGGGTTTATTTTATATAGTTAGTTATTCTCCAACTAATTGTATAAAGAAAAATATTTAGAAGCTGGATGGCAACTCACTTTGCTGCCAGCCCACATTTGTTCTTTTTTCTTTTATGGAATTTTTCATCTTTTCTTTCTTTTCATGGGAAAATAAATTCATTTTATTTTTTATTAAAAAAAAATATTACCTTTTTTCTTTTGTGAATAAATTTTGAACTTGTATTTTATAAATTTAATCTCTATCATTATATTAGATGAAAAACTACGTCGGATAACCATTTTGTTTTTTGTTTTTGAAAGTTATGCTTACAATAATTTACCATATGTTTACTCTTATTTAGATATCTACATCTTACCTATATTTTTAGAAACTAAATTAAAATCTGGAAAAAAAATAACTTTCAAAAATTTATTTTTATTTTTAAAATTTGGATAGTATTCAAGTAGTTTCTCAAGGAAAGATAGAATACATTATAAAAAATTTGAGTAAAAATAAACTTAAATTTCAAAACCAAGAACAAAAAATCAAATAGTTATCGAATTTGATTTTTGTAATCAAAGAAGGGACCATGCACGGGAAATTCTTCTTTCAAATTATTTGTTTCTTGGCTTGTTTGCTGAGGCACAAGTTCTTAGTATATCTCTTGAAAGGATTATTATGTTGTATAAGGGGGCAAAGCAAACATCAAACCACTAAGGGAACCTGTGAAATAAAAAAAAGCAAAATTGTATTTAAGAATAAATGAAAGGGTACAAATAGGTTACAAGTTCTTTAAGAGTTTTTCAAATTTAAAATATTCATTGTAAAGTAATTTTTGTTCCTTCTGCTCTTTTTGTCAGTATAGTTTGTTGATGTGCTAGACTGAAGTATATTTTTCTGATTACTTCCTTTTTTCTGTTTTCTTTCTACTTCAAAGTGAAGGAATTGGTTCACTTCTTACTTTGATCCACCTCTTGTGAATTGAAGTATAAACTTGGTTATTGTAGGACACCCCACCACTATGAAGAGTGTGCTTCCGGTACCTGGCCTAGAAACGGGTGTGGCTACCCTTGTTTCAAAAAAGCCAGGAAGAGTGTGCTAGCGATTACGGATGACTTTATTCTGGCTACTAACGTCATTAGTAATGCTTTACCAGAGCTTGGGAATGAAGATTTTGCAAACTATGATTCACAAATAATCACTAAAGCCTTTTCTCTAAGTAAGTTTTATATGTCTTCTCATGGGCTGTTCTAGTCAGCACTTCAATTAATTTGACATTTAGTTCAATGGTTTTGTGCAGTTTACATTTCATTTTCATAGCTGAAGAGGTGATTGATTCATATGGTACAATTCAGACGTGTTATTGATATATAGTTGCTGATTTGTGATAGATAAGCTGCCACTTGGAGCTTCATCCATGCACGTTGTCATTTCTATCTGTGGATCTTCTTTTCCAAGTGATCAGTTGTTTGAGGAAATTTCTAGAGTTCTGAAGCCTGGTGGGGTAATCTTTATTCACAAGACTTCACATTCTGCTGCTGCAGTCGAGAAAGATGAGGTAATTACTTAGCTAGTGGTTAACCGCCATAGACTGGCTCAGTTGGTCAATGAGGGTCTTGAAATACTTAAGATGATGAGTTTTCTTGACATCCAAATGTTGTAAAATCAGATGGTATGTCCCGCAAGCTGGCCTAAGCAGTCACGGATATCAAAAAAAAAAAAAAAAAAAAACTTAGCTAGTGGTTTTGACATTCAAAATATTGATTACAGGAGTGGATAAATATATTACTAGTGTTTTGTTTACAGTCCCCTGGTGAGAAGATTACTTTTGGCAGGCTTTCTAGAAATTCAAGTAACCGAAAGAAATTAGTTTCTCCATCAGAAGTAGAGACATTTGCGGTAAGATTCAGTTATCATTTAGTTTGGAATTTTTAAACAGTCCCCACCTCACCAACGGGCAAACCCACGAATAATACTTATTTAAGGGTGGATAAGTAAAAACCACATGTTTTTACTTAAAAAAAAAAAAAAAAGGCTTTGATTGATGGGGAGAGAAGAGTAATACTTACCTAAGGGTGGAGAGAAAAAATACTTAAAAAAAAAAAATTGACTTTGATTGATGGAGAGAAAAAATTTTAACGGGAAAGAGAAATGTAAAAGGTAAAAACATGTAGTTCTACTTATTCACCCTTACGTAAGTAAACATGTGATTTTTAGGGTAAATACTTACACACCTTATGCAAGTATTGCTCCAAGCCCACCGCCCTAATTTTAGTAATTTTGAAAATGGCTTGTAATTTATGACCAAAATAATTTGTTTCCTGTTAGTTCCGTCAACTTCTCTTTGTAAAGATGATTGGAAAACATCTTATCTCCATTTTCACTTTAACTTTAACCATTTAATTTTACCAAATTTGATGTTTGATTCTGTTTTTGCTTCTTGTAACCAAACTTTTGCATATATTGTGGAAACTTCTTCTTTTTTTATTGCACGTAGATAAGAGCAAATAAGCCTTCTTGGGGGATTGGTTCCTCTTTTGCTATTAAAAAGCCAGCAAAAAGTTTACCAAAGATTGAAATTGATGAAGATTCTGATTTGATTGATGAAGACAGTTTATTAACCGAGCAGGATATGAAGACACCCCAGGTAACACCAGGTAAAAGATGAAATGATTGACCTGCATGACATTTTATTTAGTGGAAGTTGCAGTATTTGTTACCATTTATTATCTGATCTGTGAAGTTGGCAGCACAAGAAAAGCTTGCAAGAACTGCACTTGTGGTAGGGTAGGGCTGAAGAAGAGGAAAAAGTAGAAAAACTGGGATTGACCTCAGATTTGTTGGAAAATCCTCAATCTGCTTGTGGCAGCGTAAGTGAAAAATACTTAGTTATAGACTTTGTAAAAAAAACTTTGTTGATATATGAAATAAATACAAAAGAAATCCTATCAGTGGTAATTACAAAAAAGATCTCCAATGAGATAAAAAGTTGGATAAACCATAGTTATAACACTCCAAGATATAGCACAAGGAAAGTAGTATTTTCACCGAACTGAAGGAGTGAATATTCGAGAGCATTGTTTTTCAAGCTAAAGATTCCAGAGAAAGGAATAAATAAAAGGGAATTTACCATCAGTAGCACATTCTACTTCTTCTATTATATTTGCAGAACAGTTTCTAAAATAATTTATCTATAACATATAATTTTTTATCATTGATAAAACTCAACTAGTGATAGAACTCAACCAGTAATAGAACTGTATCACTGATTGAATTTTATGGATGATATAATTCAATTTGAATTTTCTACTTCAAATAAATTAGTTTTAATTTTGTGCTATAGATGGAAATATTTTACCTTTTCTTATTTTACATGCAAAATCCCCTAAATAAAATATAGCCAACGGGTTTTTCCTTCTTAAACAGATGACCAATTGATCAACATATTGAGGAGGGTAAATAAATTCCCGGACCATGCAGTGTCCCAGCCATACTCTTGCTGTATAAAGGACCACTAAGCATATGCATAAGCATAAGCACACTTACCAAATAGCCTTTCCAAAAACCAAAATGTCCTCAACCGACCTCTGACCTTAGCCAAAAACCATGCTATCTGGAACAGTCCTTCCAGTCCATTCCCAACTAATCTTCTTTTACTGATATACCAAGATATTTTTGAAAATTGAATTAGTTATTTATTATTCTTATGCCCTTATGTTAAGGGTGATTACTCATTTCGGCCAGTAATGTCTTACCCTTCCGTTCAGTCTCTTTGATTTCATTTTAAATTCATCTGCCTTCTTATTTATCTGGTCTGTGTTGGTTTATGTAT